>JAOTRJ010000051.1:23362872-23376654 GCA_028564905.1 Leptodoras praelongus | reverse complement strand
GTTGGGAGCATGAAATTGTCCAAAATCTCTTGGTTTGCTGAAGCATTAAGAGTTCCTTTCACTGGAACTAAGGGGCCAAGCCCAACTCCTGAAAAACAACCCAACACCATAATCCCCCTCCACCAAACTTTACACTTGGCACAATGCAGTCAGTACCGTTCTCCTGGCAACTGCCAAACCCAGACTTGTCCATCAGGTTGCCAGATGGAGAAGTGTGATTCATCATTCCAGAGAACATGTCTCCACAGCCCTAGAGTCCAGTGGCAGTGTGCTTTACACCACTGCATCGAATGCTTTGCATTGCACTTGGTGATGTAAGGCTTGGATGCAGCTGCTCGTCCATGGAAACCCATTTCATGAAGCTCTCTACACATTGTTCTTGAGCTAATCTGAAGGCCATATGAATTTTGGAGGTCTGTAACGATTGACTCAGTTGCTGTCATTCCCAATCGCTTCCACTTTGTTATAATACCACTGACAGTTGACTGTGGAATATTTAGTAGCGAGGAAATTTCACAACTGGCCTTGTTGCACAGGTGGCATCCTGTCACGGTACCATGCTGGAATTCACTGAGCTCTTGAGAGTGACCCATTCTTTCACAAATGTTTGTAGAAGCATGCCTAGGTGCTTGATTTTATACACCTGTGGCCATGGTAGTGATTGGAACACCTGAATTCAATGATATTGCATGCAGCCCATATCACAGCTATGGAGTTTAGCCATCATTACAATGTTTCCTGAATATACAGGTCCAGCTGAGGAAAAACAGCCCCAAAGCATAATGCTGCCACCACCATGCTTCACTGTGGGTATGGTGTTATTTTGGTGTGCAGTGTTGTTTTTGTGTCAGACATACCTTTTGGAATATTGACCAGAAAGTTCAGCCTCATTCTCATCAGACCATAACACATTTTCCCACATGCTTTTGGCAGACTTGGTATAGGTTTCTCCAATATGTAGCCAGCTTGTGTGTTTCACTTTGTAAGAAACAGCTTCTGTCTTGCTACCCCACAGCCCAGACAAATGAAGTATACAGAAGATTGTTGTCACAAAAAGTACTCACCAGAAATTCCTGCAGCTCCTTTAACGTTGCTGTAGGCCTCTTGGTAACCTATATGCACGAGTTTTCTTTTGTGTTTTCATAACGTCACTGTTATGCTATATTTTATCCACTTGTTGATTATTGTCTTCACTGTGTTCCATGGTATATCTAATGCCTTGGAAATTTATTTGTGACCTTCACCTGACTGATACCTTTCAACAATGAGATCCCTTTGATACTTTCAGCTCTTTGTGGTCCATGGCTTTTACTGTAAGATGCAACTAAGCAAATGTCAGAAAAATCCTACTAGAACAGCTGCACTTTATATGGGGTTAGTCAAACTACTATTTAACAAGACTTTGAGTGTGACTGGTTAAATCTGAACGCAGTCACATCCCAAATAAAAATTATTTTAGTTTTTATTTATATTTTTCACTTCTAAACGCTTTCTGTTTTCTTTTCAGTAGAAATGCACAGATTATAGGTCACATTAAAGGTGGAAAAAATGAAAATATTTCTATTGGTCCCTGGCATTTTAACAGGGGCGTGTAGACTTTGTATATCCACTGTATCCATTGGTGTACTCTTCTTTTGCAAAGGAAGAGAAAGAAAAAATACAAAAATAGTAGTGAAGGGTTCATAACAGACACTACTGTATTTGTTACAAAGCACACAAGTGTATCAGGTAACATTAGGAGATGAGAGATACCGTCTTTTAACTATCTTTCACTTGTGAAATTTGCCAAGCACTTGACTTTTCTATGCTCCCAATGGGCATTTTGTCCCAGGTTAACATCAAAAGCACTCTGAATAATAGCAATCCTTTCTAAGAATTGAAGCCCCATGGGGTCTGTTCACAACTCACAACAAAGCAAAAAGGCCAGTCCACAACACCCCTGGTACTACTCATTTTGCATGATCCAGAAATAAGTACAGAATTACAAGGAAATATAAAGAGGAATTCAAGTAAAAATGGAACCGCAGTTGATGACAGTACTAAATGGCACTACTATTTAAGTGCCTAAAGCTCTAAAAGTGTTTATAGTCTGTTTATTTGATTGTTTTTGAAGGTGTGCAACTTCCTAATTAGAATAAATGGAGAAAACATTGGTTTGTTAGGACTGATAATAAGTCTGTACTAGATTTTTTTCTTGCAGGTTTATCTTGGGTTTCTAAGAACATATGGCAACTAATCAAAGTATTCAGTGGTTATTAAGAGTCCTTCCTTTAGTACTAAACTGTGTGCCTAGTTTTCGACCATGCTTACTTGATATAGTGCTCTTATTTATTTGAGGCAAAGAGATATAAAGAACCAAATCTTCAAAGATTCAAGCTTTTTTTCAAGCTCAAGACTCACTTTCTCCTTTCAGGGTCTATATGCATTTTGCTAGTAGTTGCCAGGTATGCAACAAAGATATACAGAGAAAGGTTGCATGGTAATATTTTCATGGTACAGGTTTTTGTTATACAGTCATGGGAAAAAGAAAATGCACCCTTCTTCATTCTGTGTTTTTATTTAGGGGCCTAAATAATAATTGTTTGATCCTCACCAACAAAAATACACAACAGATTTAGCCAAACAATTTGAAATTCACTATTGTATAGTGAAAAGGATAGCGTACAGATACAGAGCTTTTAAGACAATTGCCAGTCTTCACAAGAGTGGGCATCCCAGCAAATTCAGTGGACCTGATGGCCTATGGAACTGTGCATGGTGACCAAACATCTCCATCAATTTGGCAATGGCAAAATGTCAGAGCATTTAATGCTTAGAGATATAAATAAACACCCAAGAGCTACATCATGTGACCTACAGGCCTCTGTAAGCACATCGAATGTCTGTGTTCATGACAGTACAGAAGAAGAAGACTGAATTAGAATGGTTTTCATGGAAAATGGCTGAGAAAAAGAGCATTTTCTCCTAAAAGAAAATAGCAGGATGATTTAGGTTTGCCAAATTGATGGAGATGTTTGGTCACCATGCACAGTTCCATGTTTGACAAAAACCCCATTATGAAGTGGTAATGGTTTGGGCTTGATTTGCAGCCACAGGACCTTAGAATCATAAATTCATTGAGACATTGATGAACTTTATACCAGAATATTTTTTAGAAAAATATGAGGCCATCAGGTCCAGGAGCTTAAGCTGTGCTGAAATTCAATCATGCAGGACATGGTACAATGATCCCAAACACACCAGCAAATCAACATCTGAGTGTCTAAAGAACAAAACATCACGGTGTTTGAATGACCGAGTCAAAGTTCAGACCTCACCCCCGTTGAGTTGCTGTAGCAGGATCTTAAGAGGGCTGTACATAAATTAATGCCCTCAATCACAAATGAAATAAAGCAATGATCTAAAGAAGAACTGGCCAACATTTCTCCAAAATGATGTGAGAGACTGATAAAACAATACAAAAAATGTTTACTTGTTGCTATTAGTTATTATTACTTATTGTTGCTATAGGTGGTTATATGGTACTGAATTACAGGGTGTACTATTATCTATTGTGTCCTGAGGTTATTTGTATGTTTCTAGAAGTTGGTGACTAAAAACATTGACTTGAAGGAGAATGTACTTTCTTTTTCCCATAACTGTATATCACACATATCTTACACATTGTAAGTATTGTTTTTTTTTATTCTGTATTTTTAAACAAGATTTGGTTTGTTCTTTGTGCTGTAATTATACTTCTCAGGAAGCAGTGCTTCAACTTGTGTCCTTAGTGATGACCTGTGATAATTTGTCATCACTGCATGGAATACGAGCTTGTGTTTGATTGCCAGTAGCTCCATTTAGAAGTTCACATTTGGCTTGTGCAAGTTTACGGTTTTAGTGGTCCCAGCCTTCTCTGGTTATAGGAAAGATAAAGTGTGATCTTGGCTTATTTGTGAGTGTGTACACTAATTCTCCTCTTACAGTTCTCTTGTTATGCCATGTCATCCTGATATACAGTTGTAAGTAATTATAATAATTTTTTTAAAGAATATTAACAAAGCATCTCTTCAGTCCTCAAAGGTTTTTATATACATCTAACCTGGAAGGATTCAGGTGCACTAGAAGTTCTTGAGCTCAAACCCAGGCATGTTAATTAACCCAATAGACTAAAGCTGACTGACCGGCTTGACAGGACTACTGGCTATTCTCTATGGTAACTCTAAACTCACAGAAAAACAAGAAAAAGGAAAAAAAAGACAATAACCTGGTTGCACAAGTGAGCACACCCCTAAAGCAGTACATAGTTAAAGCATGTTTTACATGTAATGCAGCGCTCAGAATTTTATGTACGAGTCTACCAGCATAGCACTTCTAGATTTGGTGATTTTCCTCCACTTTCCTTAGATAAATACTCCAGAATGATCAGATTGTAAAGAGGTTCTCCTTGTACAGCCCTCTTTCCACAGTCATTCAAGGAATTCCACTGGTTTTTGGTATGTGCTTTGTGATTTTTGCCTTAGGTCATTATTATGCTGAGAAGTGATTTTATTTATCTTCAGCTATATAGCAGAGGCTTCACTTGAGCCCCACTTCCATCTGAACAGAGGTATCCCCATAGCATGATGCTGCCACCACCATGCTTCACATGTTTGGATATGATGCTCTTTGGCCTGGAAGCTGTCTTGTTTTTGTGCCATTTATTATTATACTCGAAAAGTTACTACCTTGGTCTCAGCAGAACATAACACATTTTGCTACATGTTCTGTGGTGATTGTATATATGTTTTGGCAAAAGTTAAGTGGGCTTGGATGGTTTTCTAATGAGAAGGGCTTCCCTTAGGTCACCCTACCCATAGCTCAGACCTGTGAAAAACACCAGTACTTGCCAGATATTCCTGCAGCTCCATTAATGTTGCTGTAAGTCTCTTGGCTCTCTCCCTGATTTTATCTCATTAGTATAGTATAGTATTCTTGCTCTTTTGTCAATTTTAGAAGGATGTCCTGTTCTTGGTAATGTCACTGTGGTGCCCCATTTTCTAAACTTTCTCAATGATGGACTTTGTTCATGCATGGTGCATCTAATGTTTTGGAAACTTTTTTACCCCTTTGCTGATTGAAACTATTCAATACTGAGATCTTGTACAAGCTATAGAAGCTCTTTGTAGGATGAAACCAAAGGGATCTGGCTTAATCAGCCGAATAGGTTTTATTTGGGGTAGTAAGCTTAGTAAATCAGATTAATTAGTCACTTGCTTCTTTGATGATGGGTGTATGATGATTGAACATGAGTTTGAATGTGATGTGTTAGTGCTAATTCTTATTAAAGGGTGCAGCCAGATTATTAGATTGTATATTTTTTAAACATTTGTTTTTCAGTTAGACTGTTTTGATTTTAACATCACATAAAAGATAGAAAAGGATCCGACATGATTTATCTTGGTTGTACATCTTACTTAGCATCTTGCATAAGCATCTCCGCAGCTTTTAATAAACATTTTAACACAGTTTATCACAGCACTACAACACCGACCTATGCCCTAATGATTTTCTTAGCAAAGCTGTTTACATTAGGTATTGAAATGATAAACAGTATAATCTTTACACATTATGTTATGCGTTAGCAAGAGAAAGGACTGCCTTAAGGAGTGAATGTTGTGATGTCATGGGTGCCTTTTCTTTGTTGTTATGTTTCTTAAAAAACTGTCTAAAACAACTATCCGGTTATTTCAGACTTTGCTTAAATGGGAATGTAAGGAATCTGGTTCAACCTGATGATATACCAGAAAGCTTAGTCTTTTTTCTGAATTTTTTGAAGATTTGCAGAACATGAATTTTCTGTTGTCTGAAAGTGCACTAGGCCTCTGAGGCCAAATGTGATCTCTATGTTAGTGGAAAGTTTCTAGGCAGGAGGTCATATTTGTTTTTTTGCTTATAGTCTGCAGCTGTAAATGTTCTCCAAGTCTTTGAAAACCATGTACAAAGCATTTCAAAGGTTATTGCATTCATTAAGCTCTTTTGTTGCTTTATTTCTTTCATATTATCTTTTCTGTGTGGTTAATACAGCATTAAGGTTTATGTACACACCCACATACACACACCCATGCACGCGCACACACACACACACACACACACACACACACACACTATGATTTAAGTAGTCATATTCACTGATATAATATGTATGTAATAGTTTGATGCCCAGAGTCAGTTTTGTGGACAGAGTTTTACCTGCTCAAAAACTCTTCTTTTAAATAAGCAGTTTATACCAGTTTTAATGGGTGTGTTAGAATTGTAATACTAGTGATCACTGCTGTTCTCTGGCCTTGCGCTATGAGAGCTGTGCATCAAAGAACCAGTGCTGTATATAACAATGCAATGTCATCCAGTCAAAAGCTAAAATAGGTTGACAAAGTGTCAGAACATGGGAAAGTGTACACAACAGTTATCTACTGTAACTATTAATCAATCAGAGACTCGAGTTTGTGATTTAGACTAGAGAGACTAGCACTTTAGTCGTACTAGTCATAAGAGACTTGACTTGGACTTGCAAAAAAATGACTTGTAAGTATCTCTGATACCAGTTCAGTCAAACTGTGTGTTAATGATCACTGAACTATGGAATACAACTCTTAGCCTGACATCTAAGGATCTTATCATTTCCAGCATTTCCATTTTATCAACACTAGCAAGCAATGGTTGTCATGCAAAGTTACTGTGAAAGAAGCACATGCCTCTATAAAACAAAATACCACCATATCAACTTTACATGTTCTGACAGAGATGAGAAGAATCATTATGGCAAATGTAACAAACTTTATGGTGAAGGAAAGCAAACTGACACATACAGTTACATAAATACAAATACCTAACTGCCTACTCCCAACATTGTGGTCAAGTCAAGTGAGTTCTGACCTCAGTCACATGATCTGACATAACATAGTTAACACACACAAAATGTTTTGGGTAGAAGAAACAGACCTTACATGCTGCTGCTGACAGAATATTAATTTATCAAAGTTTGATTGGGCAAAAACCCTAGGTACCAATAATATCTGATTACAAGTTTTTTCTCTAAATAACTCTTCAAACAGTTTGTTCAATAAAGAACTGCATAATCTATTGTTATGACTTACATGTACAAATCATATTTTAAGAGCCATTCATGTGGATATCCAGTTAATTCAAAGGATTCAACACCATACATGGTTGCATGGAGAGTTCAAGAAGGGTTGTTGAGAGAGAGCCAGTACTGGAAAGTGGAGCAGCTGAGAAAGCTGCCGGTTGCCTCCGGTGATTACTGCAAAGGAAAGGCCTCTTTTCTCGACTCCCACAGCCAGTCCGTCGCCCAGCGACCATGATATAACGGGTTCGTTGTTGCCCACAGGAAATGAACAAAGACCACCCTGTCCCACTCCCAGTCTCTCCCACTTTTACCAGGTCTGTCCAAGCTTTGATTTCAAGCCGGTCATGCAGCAGGTATCTGTAGCCTTAGGTAATCCGAGTGCAGAGTGGACCCAAAGCTTGGCACTACCACTCTTCCCTCGATACCGTCCCATTGTTCCCCAGAGCACAGAATTAGATGATGGGGGAAATCCAATACATCAGGACCTGTTTTAGTGCTCTTCTATTGGGAAAAGCTGTCACTGTTTTCTGCTTGTTCTGTGAGATCAGCATACATTTGACATACAGAGAGTCCAGGAATGTAGACCAAGAATTTAAATAAATGACAAGTACTGAATGTAGACCCAGATAATCACTAAACCACTGAGTCATTCTTAAATCACACAATTGCCAAATGAAGGTTAACATTTAACTGAGTTGTGGTGTTTCTGTGTTTCAGGATAATGTGATCTCAGTAAAGGATATTGATCTGGTGATGTCAGAGGGGCTGGGCATGCGCTACGCTTTCATTGGTCCAGTTGAAACTATGCATCTTAATGCACCTGATGGCAAGTATTCCTGCACTGTAATGTAGTTATGAATAAAATCTGTTTCTTACATAAAATTGTAATGGCCACATCATAGCAGAGAGGGTTCACTTGCTTGTAGGCTCTAATGTCAGAATTGAGGACTTCCATACTACAATACATGACTGTTTACGTTATTGTGTGACTTACATGGCCTGTGTGTGTTTATGTGTCTGTACGTGTGTGTGTGTGTGTGTGTGTGTGTGTGTGTGTGTGTGTGTGTGTGTTGTGGAGGCGACGTGCTCATGGTGAATATCAGAAGGCAGTGTGAAATATGCAGGATGGACTTGCTCTGTAATGCCATGTGAAAACAAGGGCCTCTTTTGATGGCTGTAAAATACTGTTCTCCCTTCAGGTGGTCAGACTTTGGAACCATAATATCATTACCATGTAATAAGAGTTAATGATATTTTTAAGTGTTGATATTTTTAATATGGAGCAGAATACTTCTAATCATAGCATACTGCAATAAAAGTTTATTGATTTTAATCCTGCCATAGCATTCCTGTATAAAGGAAGAACTGAAGCTTTCACTTGCATTCTTGTCTCTGTGTAAGAGTCTCCTTTAAGCATTCAGGCCCATCTGATAACTTTGAGTTGCATTTCAAGATTCTGTTCAACAAGGCACTCAGGATTTAAGTTTATATAACAGTCATTCTGGATGTTACCTTGTAGTATTCAGCCATGTAAAGCTTTAAAGGCATTTGTTGTGAACCATGAAAAAGCCCAAAAGAGAATATTTACTAAAACACTCTTGTTTTGACATGCAGAAAGTTATAACAGACTAATCCTCAGGTCTTGAAGACTACCTTGGACGCTATCGGGATGGCATGAGAAGAGTTCTGTCTAGTTTTGGGCCTATCCCTGAGTTTGATGGAGAGGCAGCAAGTAGAATCAATAAAGTGTGTGCAGTTTTTTATGACAACTTAAAAATTAATTAATTAAAAATTAATTTTCAGAGATGATTTATATGAATAAAGTTTTTGTTGTAACTTTACCTTTCTTATCCATTTTAGGAGATATGTGAGCTTATCCCAAGTGACCAGGAGCATCTCACTGCCAGAAGAGAGAGAAGGGATCAGCTGCTGATGGGGCTGGCTAAGCTTAAGAAATGAATGCCTTCTGCCTCATAGTCTCAGCTTTAAAAAAAAAATAAAATAAAATTTAACTGAGCCAAATTTGCACCTGAGTTTCAGAGTACTGGCTAATCCTCTGTTCTCAGGAAAACAGCATTAACACGAGGATGTCTGTGCTTTCTGTACTTTTGATTCTGAATTGAAAACAGAACCTTTAATTATAAAAAGACCTAATGACATTGTTTTGTTTCTATGATAAGCCTGACTGTTCTCACCACTCAAATTAAAATAAACTGGGATGGGTGTTGGGAAAGTGTTTTTGTTCTCCATGCTATATGTTGAGTCAGCATTTTGGAATTTGTGAGTTGCAGTGAATGCATTTCCATCAGCACAATTACAGGCCAATATAATAATAATAATAATAATAATAATAATAATAAAAAAAGATGCACACTTGTTTAATGTGATACTATCACCATAAACCTGTTGATTCAAACCAATTCCAAACAATTCATCAAGGTGGGCATTTTAAAGTTATAGCCTAGAAAAGAAAACTACATCATGTGAACCAACAGCCATATTAAAAAAATCTGTTAAATGAAATGTAGACTTGTCTGCTCTTATTTACATAATCATCATTGTCTGAATGTTAAAAGTCACGTACATCTGTAGAGAGTTTTTATAGATTATGTATTTAATGTGATGAAGCAGAAGGCAAACGAAATGTCCTGCTTGTCAGTCATGTTGTTTAGGCCATGATATCTTTACAAGTTTGGTTAAATAATACGGCTCTTGATGGTGATGTTGTAAACAATGCTGTAACTGATCGTTTAAGTGTCATCTGCAAGCATGTGCTGTGATTTAAAGACCGTTTAAATAGTGTATAAGGGGAACTGAGTGCATACCTGTTACAGACCGATCATGCCAGAAGCCCCGCCCCCTGCGGCAGGTGCAGCCTCCTGGAGGCTTTAAATCAGAGTCGCTCACACTGCCGCACATTAGCGCCGCTTTCTGCGCTGCTGAACATGGCTGCGCACTTCTCTTTCCTCTAAACACAGGTAAGACAACGTTTCCATTTTAGCACTCTCTCATCTGATTTGCCAACGCTTTAAATTCTGTTGAATTCAACATTATTTACCTTAGAAACTAATTTTCTTTCTTCAGCTTTTTAAAAAGTGCTCCAATTTGTAGAATCGCAGAATTTGTAGAATTCACATAATAGGAGTTAAAAATTCTTCAAATTCTTCGGCAAATACTTTTATAGCTGGACTTTATGAAATGCTCAAGATGCGGGCTAATCATATGAGAGGGAAAAGATATCAGTCACATGACCAGCCACCAGAACGTCTTAAAAAAGTTTTTTTTATGACGTAATACTACACATGTAGAGTAGCCTATTTAAGCCTATATATAAAACCATATAATATATAACCTTATCTTTTATCATTATTTTGCTTCATATAGGCCACATGCTTTTTAAGGAAGCCGGTTTGTTCTCCTGTTGTATTAGGACTATTTAAGACTCTTTGTGTCTAACCTTGGCTTTTACAGCTGAAGGGCGGCACCGTGGCTCGGTGGGTAGCACTGTCGCCCCACAGCAAGAAGGTCTCCCGTGTGGAGCCTGCATGTCCCCCCATGTCCATGTGGGCCCATTCCGGGCACCTCAGCCTCCCCACACAGCCCAAAGACATGTATCTAGGTGAATTGGACATACAAAATTGCCCCTGACTGTGTTTGAATTTGAACTTGTGTACTGATGAAAAACTTGTGTATTAATGTAATCTTCTGTCATAAAAAGCCACTGATACAAAAAATAAAAATGAATGAGAAAGCACAAATCTAGAGATGAAAGAAGTAAAAAAAAAAACACACTACATACAGCATAATATATATAGTGTATATACACATTGCTGTTTTTGTGATCTATTTGATCTTTTGAGGCTATGGTTAGACAAAGAGTACAAAAAGCAAATACATGATTAAAATTCTTCTTTTCCTCAGCTTGAACAGCGTGCCTGTCTGTTGCATGCCTGAAAAATGCTGTCTCACTTTTTCTCTGTCTTTCAAGCACAACAGCATAAAATGACTTGCTAGCAAAAAATTAAATAACATTTCACAAATTTATGATTCATACATTATACATACAATCAATACACCTTTAGGTAATTAATCAGTCATTGTAAAAGTGGTGTAAAATATTTTGTAACTGGGGTCTGCAAGTTCCTGGGAATGAAGGGGAGGGTGTCACACTGTGGTGTCTACTTGACATTTTTAATTTTTGCCTGCAGGGTTAGTGATCAGCATCAAGCAAGATGAGCTGGGCAGCACTTTATAGCCAGCTAGGAGGAGTGAACAAACACTCCACTAGTCTGGGAAAGATCTGGCTGTCTGTTCTTTTCATTTTCCGCATCACCATCCTGGTACTGGCTGCTGAAAGTGTCTGGGGAGATGAGCAATCAGACTTTACTTGCAACACTCAGCAGCCAGGTTGCAAAAATGTCTGCTATGACCACTTTTTCCCAGTCTCTCACATCCGTTTCTGGTGCCTACAGCTGATCTTCGTTTCCACCCCAGCTCTACTTGTGGCCATGCATGTGGCATATCGCAAGCGTGGCGTCAAGAAAGAACTAATTGCATGCAAGGGTGACAAAGCAAAAGAGGAAGACCTGGAGGGTCTGAAGAAGAGGCGCTTGCCCATTACAGGGCCGCTGTGGTGGACCTACACTTGTAGCCTGTTTTTCAGGCTCCTGTTTGAAGCTGGCTTCATGTACGCCCTCTACTTTGTGTATGATGGCTTCAAGATGCCACGTCTTGTCAAGTGTGAACAGTGGCCTTGTCCGAATAAAGTCGACTGTTTCATTTCACGGCCAACAGAGAAAACAGTTTTTACCATATTCATGGTGGGATCTTCAGCTTTGTGTATTGTGCTCAATGTCGCAGAGCTGGTCTATTTGATCATTAAGGCATTGATGAGATGCTTATCTAGAGCCAGGAGGAGGCACTCGTATAGCCACTCATCAGACATGTCTAAAGATGGGGCTTTATTGCAGAACAAAAAGAATGAGATGTTGCTTTCATCAATCTCTGAGTCCAGTAATAGCAAGTCTATATAAGATATTCAATGTTGTGTCAAGTTGAACTTTATTTTTCCCAAGAATGAAACTCACAAACATTACAAAAGAACATTAATACATTTATACTACTCCAGTGGTAGTTCTTTCTTTCCAATGAAATAAAAGCATGAGGTACTTGGTCATGAAAGTCTAAACTCATTTCATACTGGTTACAGTGTGGGCTTGTTTTCCACATTCTATAGTTGTGTTCTCATCTGGGGGAGAAATCAATGAAACCCAGTGTTTACCAAATACAAATAAAGTTAATTGCTGCCTTTCTTCTTGAATGTATGACGCCTGTTTCATCATGTACACTTTAAGATGTTCCTGACAAACCAGTCTTTTTGGCAAGCTGCATAACCTTTATACTGCTAAGCAGTTATTTGCTGGCTTATTGGGCAAATGTCTGTTATGAGAGCTTAGTATCTTTTTGCTTGCATTTTAACATTCAATAGAGAGGTTTGGATAAACATGAACTTGATTCGATGTCTTATTGGCACCAAATTATAGCCTACATACTTTATGTTTTGCTTTAATCTGCACTAGGGCAGTTAGTGAATGTGGGTTTAATGTCTGTACACATTTATATAAAAATATAAATTATTGTGTTTGAATGATTTGGCAGTTCTTCAATACCATTGCATTTCTTTATTGACATAAAGGACCAAAAATTGTCAATAGTTGTCTATTTTGCTGATCTGTTTACAACTTGCTTTAATTATTGAACATGACTACATAATGCTGTAAAATGTATTTCAAGCTTTTGTGCTCCAGTTCTAACCACAATCAGATAAAAATCAGAGGCTGCCAGTGGACAGGAGGTTCCAATGTGGCAAGAGATCTCAACCCTGGTCCTGGAGGCTCATTGGACTGTGGTATTTTCCCTACTGTCGTAGCACCTGATCTAGCTACTTACATCCTTCATTAGTTGGATCCAGTGTGTTTGGAATCAGCCCAAAACTTTAGACCTGTAAGCCTTTAGGATTGTGGAAGAGAGACTCTGCAACATGGAAGCTTTTTCAGAACCTGTACCTCATCCTGTCGGGTCTTGTATTGTTGGAGAGCTTTTATCGACATGGAAGCGCTTGAATGATTTTGCCTACTTTTGTACAATTACATAAACACATTTATTATGGTTTATATATAAATTGCACAGATCTGTCTAGACTATAATAAATACATAAATAAACACATCCTATGTGTGAGTATCATGTGATTTAATGGAAGGTAGATTTCTTCTGAATTTTGTATGGCATTGTATTGTGGGTTTTGTTTAATTTAGTTTAGTTTTAACTCTACTAGTCACCAAAACTCCCAGCTGGAGCATCTATCTCACTTACGGCATAGAAAAAAATAAATAAAAAGTCCCCAGAGATTTGTTGAATGGGAAATTAATTGAAAAGTTTTAATATGTTGGTTTAACCTGTTTAATTGATATGACACAGATCTTCCAAAATGATTGAGTTTCAGGTGTGCATGTACCCACATGCCTCTCTTTCACTCGCTTTCACTAGCCAATATATATACAGGGGTTAGACAATGAAACTGAAACAGCTGTCATTTTAGGCCACAATAATTTATTAGTATGGTGTAGGGCCTCCTTTTGCGGCCAATACAGCATCAATTCGTCTTGGGAATGACATA
>JAOTRJ010000051.1:23319720-23338751 GCA_028564905.1 Leptodoras praelongus | reverse complement strand
ATTTCCTAAAATGAAAGGCTTGTGTCCTCATAACTTCAAATGATCAACACCAGCTGCTTCAGGATGTGAACAGCAGTTAAGTTAAAATCATTGGACACATTAAGCAGTTCAAAATGCACCTCCTTATTCTGACTCGTACATTAAACTCTCGTGACCAGGGGATGAAAGCTTTCTCACCTTGTTTGCGAGCATCTTTCTCTTTTACATCACTGCACTGTGTTGCTGATGATGCGGTCCATTTTTTCCAAGCATTCAAGCCATATCTGGAACTCAGGGGAAAAGATGTATCTGCTGCAAAAGGCTCTGCTGACGCTGACGAAGACGACTCCGTCAACGTCTCCTCCTCCATGGTCCTTCTCTTTACACCCTAAATCATAATTAACATGAAAATCATGGGTGCTATGGACTTCAAACTAAAGAGCTTACAGTTTGTAAATCCGGTTTGTGCAATGTCCTCATAATAAATATCAACAATCACTGCAAATCAGCATGTGAACAGCATAGTGTTTATAATCACTGGACACACTTGTGTGAAAATCTCATGAGGTGCGTGTTAAGTACCTTCCTCCTGGTTCTGGTCCAGGTTGTCTCCTCTCGCTCCTCAGTGAGGATTGGCGGAAGTGTGAAACCCATCTCGGTGTCCATCCCCTCCAAAGTGGGGACAGGCTCTGAGACTGAGAAGAATTATATTTTCAAATTACTTCATTCTCTCTATACAAACAGAGTATGTGTGTGGTGTGTACAAGTTCACAGCACTTTTCTCTGGCTGACTTGAGAGCGAAAAACCTGAAAAGAAAAAAAAAGCCTGAGGAGGATTTTAGTCCAAGCTACTAGGACTGTACAGTTCTCCATATATTACACAAGCGTTTTAAGCGTCATGGAGCTAAAACAAGCCTAGCCCAAGTACTGAACGCTACATTTAATACGTTATTAATGGCGGTGTGTGGAACCTTGAGGAAGATCTTTTTCCAGGTCCAGCTCGGGTTCATACTTGTCTTCGTCCTCTTCCTCTTCTTCTGAACTGCTACCACCGCTGATGCTATTTACACTCTCCTTTTTCACCCCTCCACTCTCTTTCTCACATTTAATATCTAAAATAGATTAAAGTAAAATGAATTAAAATGTGGAATTATCAGTAGAAATCATTAACATCTATGTATTTGTCACATAAGGCATTACATATCTAGTCGAGAAAAAAAAAAAAAAAGTTTCAAATGCATCATATTAAGTTATGTATAAAGGCCTGTATGTAGAGACCATCATGATTGCACAACAGTGCTGGTGGATGCTTCCAACTGGTTATAACGGCTATTTAGAGCAATGTACGGTGAACGCAAACCTATAATATTCTTCCAATCTTTAACTACATGTGAATGAAAATTCTTGTCCTTAAAGCAAGAACCAGCTGTTGAGGTTTTAACAATTTAAGTACCGTTACAGGGAGAAGCACAAAACACTCATTTAGCACTCCTGGAAAACACCGGTCACTAATGTACAAACGGGTGCATTTATAGTACAGATCAGGTACCATCTAGTATATGTATGCCTGAAAACAGGACACTTCACTTACTACTTTTTTTTTTTTTTTTTTCATTTTTACACTTTTTAAACAATATTTCTGTACAAATGTTTTGTACATTCTAAATGATCTCGCTGACCATTTTTAACCTCCCGTAATGCAAAAACACAACAAAAATGGCTTCCGGGAAAAGCTTCATACCTAAGCAGTCAGGTTTCTTATCATCCTCTGCAATCATTTCAGCCATAGCTATGAGATCAGCTTCGAGAGGATCAGTAGGAACCTTGGCTTTGAGCTCATCTATGGTCTTCACGATATGCTCAGCACTCTGCAGTGTGGTGGGCAGAAACACTGGCACAGGTACCTGAGAACAGCAGAGTCGACAAGATTTTCTCTATACCATCATACATTCATGGTGTGTGTATATACATCATCAGGAGTTCAAAACTAACATTACACCAGTCAACAGTATTTCTGGGAGTCTCAGTAATTGAGAGAGAAGCTCTTACAGGTACAGGTATTGGAACAGAGGTGGGTGTGGCCTGAGCATAGAGGTTCATGGGTACTGGAACATAAACAGGAACAGGAATTGGTACAGGGACATACTCCTTCACCAGGCCCTCCAAGCCATCTTCTTCTGTAGAGACAAAACAATGTGTATTAGTTAGTCTCTATAGTTAACACATGTAAGGGTCCTCTATTCAGGCAGTGTGTGCGACACGTGCCAGTGTATGTGACACATACCTGTTTGCAGCGGCTTGCTCTGCATATGAGGTTTGCAGTACGTGGCTTTAGTCATAGTGAGAGGTTTACAAAGAACAGCTTTATTCTTCACATCTTTAACAATCCCTCCTCCAGCATATGACACAGGTCCCTGATTAATCAGCTGCATGAAAAAGGAGACCAAGACAGAGACGCATCCTATATACAGTTGTATAAATAAAGGCAGATTATACTGACTCATACTGATTCTTTATGCTTCTTTCATCAACAATAAACATGATAAAATGTGAAAGAAAAAAACTTGACTTCAATACTCACAGTTAACTTTGATGCATGTGTCTGTCCTATTATAAGACAAAATGTATTATGTTACTTTAAAAATTCAAAAGTATTACATCCTTTTCTTGAACTTATTAGGATTGCTTATTACCTAATACTACGTTTTCTGGCCCTTTCTGAGTTGCTAAATTGGGCTGATTTTGCTGGCAATAAAAACGGAGGAGACACTCTTGGTCACAGAAGTGCTTCATCTCAGCACGCCACTGCACGGACTCTGTCAGGTTCCCCTGCACCTTACAGCAGTCACAGCGCGCCGCCTGGTGGACAAACCAGAGAAGCCCAGGTTTAAAAAGCAAATGAACAACAGGACACAGCATATGCACATAGAAAGGTATAAACCCCTGTACCGTGTCCTCATATCCTTATAATCCACACCAAGTTTCAGAATGTGAACAGCAATAAAGTTATAATCATAGGACAAAAACAAAGTGTCATTAATAAGTAATGAATCACAGACCTTGTAGTACCAGTCATGAAACTTCTTGGCACAAGTTTCACTGCAGAAGTCTCTGCTGACACCATCTATCTGCTTGGTAACTGATTTTTTGCACATCTGAGTGCAGTGGTTGCAGGTGACACATTTGAGGCCCAGACGGTGTATGAAGTCCTGCTTGAACAAAAGCTTGCAACCTGCAGCCAAAGAAGGAAGCAGACAGTTATTCTATTAATCTAGTAATTTGTACAGCAGTGTCCCTTAAAGTAGGGTCTGTGATATCACACCCACCATTATCAAGTTATAACCATTACCGACATTGTAGCCATTAACTTATTTGACTTGGATAGATGTAATCTTAACAAACTAATCAACAATCAGTAAGGAAATATGAAAGTCAACATACTATTGAACACATTTAAGTAATGAGCCTAATATTTGAACAGCTGTTCAGACGGGTGGTGAGATTCACTTCCTCACTACAAAAATAACCCCTTCTGTACAGTACTTCACGAGTGTAGTCAAAATCATTCTGCAACTTCAATATATGCATTTATCCAAAAAAAAAAAAACATTTTTCCAGCAACACTAACTTGGCTTGTTCCTCTAAACTGACAGGTAAAAGCTTTCATTTTTCAAGTGCACTAGTGTTCTAATCACAGGTCAGTAAACAGGTTCTCATCCTATGAAAAGACAAATGACACGACAAAGCTACCTTCACTACAGAAAGGCCTTTTGACCCCTGAAAACTTGACAGTCTCATGAAGCGTCTTTTCCTCTTGGCAATACTCGCAGAAGGTCACAATGCAATGGAGCTTCTTATAATCCTCACAACACGTCTTACTGCAAAACTGATAGACTTTATCCTGAAATGAACAAGGAAGAATATATCAAATGATCATATGGAAGAAAACAACCTGACAGTAATGATACAACAGACCTATGGGACAACAATACCTCCCACTCCAGAATCTCTGGTTTCAGATTGAAGGAGCCACGGCAGTAGTTGCATTTCAGTTGGATATTGGTGGAAGCTGAGGCAGGAAGTTGGCCATTGGCTGATGTTTGTATAGTAGCATTCTATAAAACAGGAAAATGGGAAAGACAGTGAATGGCTGGATGCACCAAAGCCTTAACCCTTATATTTATTAGAAGTACTTTCGCACAATGTATGGCATGCAAATATGTCTACAGATTATACAGTCTGCAATGCATATACCTGAAATTTTGTGACACATTGAGAGCTGCAGAAGTTTAAGACCTTCCCTTCAGGTAGTGTTGCCTGATACTGAGGTAATGCATTTCTCTTACAGAAATGACAGGAAGGCTCAGCAACTACAAAAACAGATGTAAAGCATCAATACTAGCTACGGAGGTTGTAAATGCGTCAGCTGACACCATTTCTGAAACCATGAAACTGTTAGCAGCCAGTGAAAATCAGCCGTGCTCCGTCTGAGAGCAACATGTTTACAGCTACTTGTAGTATGTCTGTGCATCATAGGTTCATGTCTTCATGCTCTGTACTCGAGTTGCATAGCAGGCTATAACAAACATTTGTAAATATTTGACAAATAAAATGCATTAACATGCTACTGAAAATCATTTGAAACCATAAAGAGAGTCTAATGGCTAACAAACTGCCCAGGAGCATGTCTAATCACTTTACGGTCATATCGTCATATCAAGGGTTTTCTGCCCCAGCCCCACCCTGCCACCTCACTCGTGTGATCGTGCTATGCCAGTAATCAACACTTATTACTGATTTAACTTCCTACAGAATTCAGTTCCAACATTAATCCTGCATACCTGCTCTTGATAATCAGTCTACTTGATTATTCCGATCAGACGTGTTTGTTTCAAGCAAGTTTCCTAATCAATGCTGGGAGAAGATAAATCGGTAACAGCAGCAGGCACAATCGCTGTGTGAAGCTGCTACCTATCACTTGCTAAAGATATTAAAAAAGAATGAGAGTGGTGAAATGTGACTCTGCCCTGTCTGAACCACAGACTGGCTAGTCACAAGAAGAAACATTTGTTCATGTTCAGAACAATGCATGTTCAGTTATCAACGTTTATGACCACACTTACTGATACTGATCTTTGCTTATGTACAAATGTACTGGATTGTAGGTTATGTCAGCATATAGCCAGTCAGCTAGTTCACTGCCAAGAAGCCCACACCTGACACAAGAACACACAAGCTGGATCACTGTGTCCAAAACCCTGCTTACTCTAGTCCTATTGTCCTGCAAGTCACACGTGCCAGACAGGCCATGTTCACTAAACAGTCTGGCACATTTTGTGAACAAACATGGCCGAGAAACACTTTTGCCGATTTCAGAGATATCTGGACTCACATGGCATTTATCCACCACAAACTGCTTCACACAAAACCTAATGTTTAAAGGCAACTTTAGTCCAGTGGCATATATCTAAAAAATCATTGTGCCACAGTGATGAAAAGTTTGCTTTGAGACTTTAAACCAACAGCCACAAGTGTACCAAAAAACACCTTATATAAATGTTTTACACAAACCCTAAGACAAATCTGTTACAGACAGAAAAATGGTGCAGTGATGAAATTCAAGACAAATATCAATTAACATATTCAGAACAAGCCGTTCAAGCAGAGTTCATTCTTTAAGATGACTCATTTTAATCAGGAAGGCTAAAAGCTGAGCAATAATTTTTAACAAATAACTTCTAACAATTTATTTACCTCCACAGCGACACAGACAGGGATTATTATTATTAGATATTAAATAGACAACCCCAAAAACAAAGTCGCATTTACTGAGTACACATAACATAAATTACATCCTAAAGACATATTAGGAACAGGCAATAATGAGAAGGTAGTCCCAGAGTTACAACAGTACTTACTCTGTGCAGTAACTGAAGTTTTACTTTTATTCATACAGGATGAAGAACAATAAGGCTCCATGACTCCAGTGGGTCCAATACCATGAGTAACATCAAAAGATCTGCACATCACCTTGCACCCACTACACTGTGTCATCTTTCCATGCATCTAGGGTAAAGTGAAAAGAAAAGAAAGGAATAAGACTAGCATTTCAATAATAAGAGATTCTTTACAAGTTTCTTAAGTTGATTGGTAACTCATTGATTACACTTGAAAGATGGTGTCACCAGAGGAATAGCGGTCTCCGCGGCTCTGAAGCAGAATTCCTGTTCTGTTTGAGAGGCAGTCCTAATCTTGATCATGTTTCCCACTGAAGTACCAGAGCAACTATGCAAAATACATAGTAGTGCTACCTACGCATGTCATTGGTTGCATTCACCAGTGCGTATATAAAGCAATAGACATCTATGGAAGCTTCTATAGCTGTTTGTTTTTTTTCTTTTTTTGATTTTTCCCCGATTTTCTCCCTAATTTATTCGTCACCAATTCCCACCCGTCAGTGATTTTCCCCCTTGTCACGACGAACTGCCAGTCCGGGAGGACGAAGCCTTCGCATGCCACGTGACACTAGCCGCTGCCTCTTTTCGAGCTGCGGCTCATGCAACCTTTGGGAGCGGTGTAGCGCGCTTGGAGAAGAGCGCTCCCACCCACCTCTTGTATACATGAGCTCACAGACGCCCATGACTGGACAGTGTCACGCTGATTGACAAGGAGGGAGAGCGTATGCTGCCCCTCCCACGCTGAGAGCACGGCCAATCTTGCTCTCTGGGCTCCCGGGTACGGGAAGCTTCTATAGCTGTTTCTGCCGTGAGAACGGCAAGTTCTCACAATTTTGTGTTTTTCAAAGCGGTTTAATAGTTGGAGCTCGTGAGATGGGTCATAGCATTTCAGAGGTAGAAGCAAAGTTTGGATTTTCATGTATGAGCATTTCAAGGGTGTACCGTGACTATAAGCCTCGAACTTACGTCAGCAGCGTGGCCGTAAAAAGACTCTGGGTGAACGTGAGCAGCGTTGGCTGGCAAGAATTATTTCACACGATAGGAGTGCAACACTGCCTCAAGTAACATCAGAATTCAATGCTGGGGCCTTAACAAACATCAGCATGAAAACTGTGCAACGTTCCCTCTGAGATCCCGTGGGGGACCTACCAAGTATTACCTGGTATACAAGTTTTTCCAGGTACTTCAGTGCAATGGAGTTATTAATTCCTAATTTGGCAAATAAAACCAAGCTCATTTCTTTAATATATACACAGACTGGTACAAACAAAATGCAGGAGTGGCCACTTTTAGAAGCTGTCTTAAGTGGGATTAAAATATATTCTCTACATCCAAGATAAACCAGAGACGCTGCTGTTCAAAAATAGATGTTAGTTGACTCACCTGTTTGTAGTCCCTGACACAATTCTGACAACAGAACCGTTTCTGCTGCCCATCAACAAGCAAGAAGTGATTTGCTGTGGCCCGGCTGGGCAGGTAGTTCCCACACTGCTCACAACAGTTCATGATCAGGCCATTTGCCATACGGTAACGGTTAAAACATGCGTCACTGCAGATTTTATGGGTGATGTTCTTGAAACTGACTTCATGACGAATCTAAAGAAATAAATGAGACAAATTGATTTTCATTTAAGCATACATACACCGGCAACAAGAGACAGACAGGCAAGACAAAATTACATTACACTGATAATTATCTCATCATTGTATATGACCTAAAAATATTAGATATAAAATTTAAGCCAGGACTATATTATAGTAAGTACGTACATCAAGACTATAAACTGTTGGATTTGTTTCACTGACCTCTGTGAGCTTTCCACAGACAGTACACTTGGTTTTGAGCGTGTTCTTCGGTGGATTCTGTTTATTTTCGTATGCAGCCAGACAGCCGGTGCTGCAGAATTCCTGAAATGATTCGCTTGAGTCCACCTGAGCCACAATTGTTCCTTTCATACTAGTAATGTCCCTAGTTTTAATGAGAAATTACATTTGGCAAGTTTATCATTAAAGTAGTCTCTTAATAGAATGATTGAACACAGAACATTTCACATTTTAAGTCTTACTTTTTGCACATGGTGCAGCTCTTTTTGGGTGTGGGTTTGTGGGAGAAGGCAGAGAGGCAGGTCGTAGAGCAAAACAGGTGGGAGGAGCCTTTGCGCTGATAAGCAGTTTGACCTTTCTTTAAAGGCTTCTTACAGTTAGCACAGGTCACCTTCATGGTGCGCGGTGGCTGCTGGGAGCCTGAGGAAGACTGGCCTGGTGCTTTGGGAAGAGATGCGGTAGGAGAAGGAGAGTCCACACCTGGCTGCTTCTGATTGCGGGGAAAGGATGCAGACTGAGAGATCCAGGAATCTGAGAAAAATTTTAAATTGACTTTAGTTTTGATTAACCTTTGCAAAAACATTTAACAAACCCAGTTAGGGTTTTCCTATGGAACACAGGAAAAAAAATAGACATCTTTCCAATTCATTAATTCTGAATTCATTAGTCATTAAGCTATCATGCATAGACAGATGAACACACACTGTCCACACCAATAAAATGGGCTAAAATCTAAAGCAACTCTAAAAACAGTGCCCCATTCATAAGAATGTTCTCTCATTCCAGCTGCAATGGATTTAAAGTCACCCCAGATAAAATACGACATAAAAAGGAGAGCGAGATGAATTAGCTTAGAACTTTTTCCACCTTTAATGTCACCTATACGCTGTGCAACTCCATTGAAAAACAAACTGAAATTTAAACTGAAACCCTTAAACTAATACTAAGATTAAGCACCTTTTGATTCAATGATTCAGGTCTGGGCTCTGGGTGGGCCTTTCCAAACCTTTGATCATCTTCTAGTGAAGCCATTCTTTTGTTGATGTGGAGGTATGCTTTGGGGCATTGTTATGCTAAAAGGTGAACTTCCTCTTCATCTTCAGCTTTTTAGCAGAGGCCTCAAGGTTTTGTTTCAAAATTGACTGATATTTGGAACTTTCCATAATTCCCTCCACCTTGACTAAAGCCCCAGTTCCTACTGAAGAGAAACAGTCCCAAAGCATAATGCTGCCACCACCATGCTTCACTGTGGGTATGGTGAACTTTTAGTGATGTGCAGTGTTACCTTTTGGAATTATGGCCAAAAAGGTCAGCCTCAGGCTCATCAGACCATAACAATTTCCCCACATGCTTCTGGCAGACTTGAAGATTTTGGCAAAATGTAGCCAGGCTTGGATGCTTTTCTTGCCACCCTACCCAACAGCCCAGATATGAATACAGAAGATTGTTGTTACATATAAAACAGTAACAGTCAGAAATTCCTGCAGCTCCTTTAACGTTGCTGTGGGCCCCTTGGCAAATTTTCACCGTTATGCCATATTTTATCCACTTCCTGATGATTGTCTTCACGGTGTTCCATGGTACATCTAATGCCTTGGAAAGAGTGTTGTACCCTTCAGCTGACTCATATCTTTCAAAAATTTTATCCCTTTGACACTTTCTAAGCTCTTTGTGGTCCATGGCTTTTGTTGTAAGAAAAGTAAATGCCAGAAAAATTCTACTAGGGTTAATGTGAATGAGTTTCTGAACACAGAGGTTAATTTTGAATACAGCCTTATCCTCAATTAAAGGGCATGCATACTTATGCAACCACATTTTAGGTTTTATTTCTATTTTTCCTCTCTAAATGCTTTCAGATTCAGGTTTCTCAGTTGCATTTCACAGGTTACAGGTCACACTAAAGGCCATAACTTTCCATCACAAAAAAAACCTGGCATTTCAACAGGGATGTTTAGACTAATATCCACTGTATACCTGGAGCACAAATTTAACACTATCTAATGTGTTACCTAACCAGTAACTAACCAAATATGACACACAACAGCTGGATTTAAAACAATTCACTGGCTAAGTGCTAATAAAAGAGTCAATAATTTATATGATAAAATGAATAGTATGAGTTGTTTATGTATTACCAGATCTTTGGTGAGTCCCTGTCTCGCCATTTTGTACCGGCTGAGCAGCTGAGTTAACACGTCCTGGGTTGAACGTTGGTGAAGGTTTGCCGGTTGACCCCGGGCTCTGCTGGGCCTCCGGGTTTAGGCTGAATGTGCTACAGATCTGCAAGCCATTTTCTGCAGCCTCCATCTCTCCACCAGCTTCAGCTCTCTCATTCCCCTTTAATGAAGTCACACTTGTGATTTTGAGGTTCATGCTTTCCTCGTCAGACGGGGCTGTGGATGTCTCTGCTGGCATCGATTGAGCCGCCTCAGAGGAACATGACGCTCCCAGTGTGGTGACACTGGCAATTTTGATTTCCGAGTCTGGCTCTGTGCTGCTTAATGCTTCCCTGGTCTGATTCGATGCCAGTGAGGAGGACGAAGAGTCTCTTTGCTCAGAATCTTCTTCATCGTCTATAACAATGGGCTCAGTCTGGCTGCTGGGAGCCGTGGTTGCTGCAGCTGTGGAGGAGGGAGGAGGAGAAGGAGTGTTGGAGGATGGTGTTGCTGTGGTGGCTGGCTCTGCACCCTCTGTGGTCTCAGCAGGTGCAGGGCTGCTAGAGGGGCTTTCTGCTTTTTTCCCCTCCTGAAATTGAGGCTCCTCCACCAGCACAACGTCGTCATCGTTATCCTCTGGAGCTTTGGATACATCTGTTGTCATGGCATCAATTCCCTGATGCTCCCCATCTGAGCACAGTTCTGTTGAGGGTGCGGTTTCCATGGGCTCATCCCCCTTGTTTAGTCCCTCCTCCACATCTGTCCTGGGCTCCAACTCTCCATCCATCGCTTAGGTAACCAACCACCTGTTATCACAAATAAAGGAGTGAGGCATGTACCTGGTAAAAAAAAAATGACATGAGACTGGCATACTGATATTTGACTTTTATAAACGAATGCATTCTTTATGCCATGTTTTACACAGAGGTCACATTGAGACAGGAGAGCTTTGTATTTCCACACGCATCAACTGGAGGGGATTTAGCATCTCCAATTCACATGTTTGGACTGTGGTAGGAAACCGGCGTCTCTGGAGGAAACCCACACAGACAAGGGGAGAACGTGCAAAAAAAAAAAAAAAAAAAAAAAAACAGGCCAGGTGTAACAAAATGCATTTCATTTGACTGAAGTCCAACAAGCCTCCAGGTGGCAACAAGCCACAGGCTTAACGGAATAATGGTGGACTATTGTAAATATTAATAAAACAGATTTATAGTCTCATAATTATTTACTTTTATATATCTTTTATATAGTGAACGAATGATTAAATACGAGTCGGTGCTTCCGTTAAAGCTAGATTACGATAGCTATTATAACTAGTGGTTAATGCTAACTAGAGGTAGGTACATAGCTAGCATAGCTTAAGTCAGCTTAGCCACTAATACTAGTAGCTAAATTAGAAAATCAAGTAGAAAACACTGAATCAATGAAATCAAGTAGAAAAACTGAAGAAGAAACAGTATTTCACACCCAAATCTTTACATCACCAAAAAAAAAACAAAAAAAAAAAAAAAACAATCACCACAGCTTGTTCTCATCAGCCATCTTGCTAACTACTATTAATCAAAATGTATAGTTTGTAGCTTGTAGTTTCCTAAAATGATATGAATGTTTCAAAAAAATCAGCTAGTGTGAGCTAGCCAGCTTCTGTTAAATTATTCTGTGTTCATTTGCACTCTGATAACTTTCCAAAATCACAAGTCCTGCACAGCTAGAGTCCTAAACGTCCCTAAAAGCCCCAACAGTGCCTGGCTCGGTAAAAATAGCTGCAGAAGCAGGTAGGAGAGGAATAAAACATTTTTCAGTAGGGCCGTTTGTCCACACACCCATATGTAATCAGTGGGACGTGGCATCAGGCTCGTCAATGCAAGTTAAATGCTTGTGTGTAGAATCTTTCTGCCCTGCTGTGCAGCGCTGCATCAATGTGGCTGATTTAACCAGTCTTTCAGGAGCCCCATGAAATCATCTTATCTCTGCACATCTGGCCTTTCTAACAAAGTGACTCACCCAGGAGGGCCCTGTGCTACAGATATTCACCCTAAACCCAGGACAGCACAGAATGTCTGACAGCTGAGGTCACACTATTTCAGAGCTTAGTTCACTAAGCACTATTTCATAGAGCCACTTTCTCATCAAGACATAAAGCGCTGAAAAAAAAAAAATCAGGCTTTAAGGAGGTACAATGGATTGAGTGGACCTGATCCAAAATGGAAGATGGAGGAATGGTGCTTTATGAGGCAGCAGAATCCTGCACTTGCTGTGAGGACCAGATCGTGATGTTTTACGCTCATGGTTTCTGCATCAACCATCCCCAGAGCCTCAGCCCATCTGCACAAAACCATTCTTCTCTACATACTCGGACGCTAAGGAGTGACAAAGTAAAGAATCTGGCATCAGTCAATGCATAAACATAACATTTTGTGCACGCCAGTCAATTATATATGCCTTCGGGAGAGACATTCAATTCGGTTTTATCTCCATGGCTGTATTAACAATAGATATTGTCATACAGTGGCTTTACACAAATTTGGATGTACATTTAGATTCCTAAGATGAGGACGATTCCTCGAATAGGAACCAGATTAAAAACCATCTTCTGGGTGATACCAGATAGTGGAATTAAAGATCAGCATTCTTTATAATTGTATACCATAAAGTCAAACAGTACTAAAGGTAGTATGAGGTTATTATGAATAACAGTCCTGGGATGAGCACAGTCAAGTCTTTGCGATTACAGCAGCACTTCTCTGATACAATTCTTGTATGTAGTATGTAGGTGAGATTATCACCTGAAGCAAAGGTAAGACAAAGGTAAGTTT
This sequence comes from Leptodoras praelongus, assembly GCA_028564905.1. Taxonomy (NCBI): domain Eukaryota; kingdom Metazoa; phylum Chordata; class Actinopteri; order Siluriformes; family Doradidae; genus Leptodoras; species Leptodoras praelongus. Next base: position 23,326,016 of record JAOTRJ010000051.1, on the reverse strand, counting down.
TAACGAAGTGCAAATCTATAGTATGTCCATGTGGGACCATCCACACATGCACAAGTTAATTTCACATGAGATTTCTGGAGCCCTTTTAAGGAAATGCTGGTTGCTTGTTGTTAGTCATATATGTATTTCGATGAAAATCAATGAAACTAGAGCGCCTCGTTCTGTAATTGCACTTTGGCACTTATATTGTGTACCATATGTCATGTTAATAGTGCTTGGCCAAGCATAACTTTGAAGCAAGCGTGCATTCATAATCAGATAAAAAGGGAGATTTGAACAGACACCAGCTGTAATGTCTACAGCGCTGATATTATGCATAAACCAAGTATGCTGTGACTTACACAATGCTGCTGCCTGTATATACTACACAATACAAGCATGGGCCTACCCAGGTGGATGTGTGTTTAATAGGCCAAACCTGAGCTAAAGATTAGGTGGAAAGCAGCTATGTAAGTGAGGCGACAGACTGGCTCAGAGGTCCTATGCAGAAACAGCTGGTGTGGCTGCAGGCTTTCATGCCAACCAAGCAGGAGCCACATCTGATTCCAGTTCTTTAATCAGTTCATCAGCCTCTAATCAAGCATCAAGTGTGCCTCCAATTTAGCTGGAATGAAAGCCTGTAGCCACACTGGCCCTTTGCAAATACAAGTGAAGACCTCTGGATTAGATCCATGGACTGAGTAGTAAATCCTAGGCCCCTGGATAGAAACCTACACAGGGACCCCCTTTCCCATGAACCACCATGCCCCACTTGTGCTCATTACTACATGAGTATTTGAGTACCACCAAATCATCTCATTTCAAAGTCTCACTCAATGAGCAGCAGTGACAGTTGGCCCATTTTAATTCTGAGATTTTAATCCAACCCATTATGGAAAATTCACTTTCTTAGGTTTCTCTTTGCTTTCCATCTGTGCACTTATTGTAGTTTTATGGTTGTCCATGTTTCTGCTTCTCCAGCTCCTGTTATAAACAGCCAGCACCTAACTGACGGCTCATTGGTTACAAATTCAGACCTACACACTAAACATTTCCGAGTTTATTACAGATTGTGTGGCTTTACACTCATTGGCTCGTATGTGGGACACCACATAGGCATAATCATTGCCTTGAAATGTTCGTCTAAAGCTCTCTAATAGTCTTTATCAGTAATTCTTCCTTTATTGGCTCGGCAACGCCGTCAGGTTTAAGAAGACAAAAGCGACAAAAATGTGCTTTGCATATTCAGCAGCATCTGTGATTACTGCACGATTGCTGTATCTAGTACATGAAAATCTCATTGTATTAATTCTAGCTCTCGATGTTGCAGTTGCAACTGTCTAGCTCGGAGCTTTCCCTCAATCCACCAGAGTTTTTCAGGAATACATTGAGAGTAATGATGGTCCCCACAGGGCCCTAAGCTGCTCAGTGGTGCCTGGTGCTGCTGAGAGATAAGTGACAACAAAAGCACTTGTATGGCCATTAATTAAGGAGTTGGGGGAAAGAAAGTGACATCCCAGGGACCTGCACTGGACAGACTGCCCTCATTCAGCCTTAATGTAATGACTGTTTATGTCCCAAACCAACAGGGAGCTCATTTTGAAGTTACTGAGGAATAGCAGCATATTATGGGCCTGAAGATAAGACTGTAACCCATTAAAGCCGCTGCAATGCCAGCGACTGCAATGTCACTTTGATGTTTATCTTAACAACCTAAACAAGGAAAGTAGGTGTGAATAATACAAGATTTGTATGATTACAGTAATTACTTCTTCAAAAGTGTGTTCTGGTTTCAGAAACCATGCCTAGATGCATGTACGGTCTGACACCTTGTCAACACCACAGCAAAAATGATCTTTAAATGGCTAGAGATTTATGATGCACATGCAAACTCTACCTTGAAATGCATTCAATGTATCTATATTAAAATCTTTGTCAGGTTTAAGTGACTCTATTGTTCTGTGGTATTTTCTCAAACATTAGGGATAGCACTCAGGTTTCACAGTCATCTCCTAAAGTTGACTTGACATATACTTTTCACTTATTTTTATATTATTATATTATTCCCTGGGATGCTTTTGTAAAATCCGTGAACAACTTGTTTCTTTTTTTCTCTTGATCTCCAAGATGGTTTGAAAACCCTATCGGATAAAACCGACTTCTTTCGGGGCTGTGCTTTAAAAAAATGTCAAGGATCTTTATCTGTATTGTTTATTGATTATCTTTATTGTCCTACTGGGGGAAATGTGTAATGTAACAAGGGTTCACATAATGACAGAATACAAAGGAACAAACATTATCAACTCCACTGATGGAAAACAAATTCCGAAGCCCAAGCAGGTAAATAGAAATCCGAGTAAAAGTATAAACAGGTAAGCAATTGTGCAGATGTACCAGTAGTAGTGCAGTAGTACAAAGAAAGCAGTTGGATTGCTGTTTGCCATTGTGTAGATCAATAGCACTAGGAATAAAAGAGACATTGAATCTTTCAGTGCTTGGAACAGGTGCCGGCAGCCTGAGGGCAACAGCACGAACTCCTCTGGAGTGGATGGTCCGAGCAGTACAGTATATAGCCTTAGCCCTTAGTTTGTTATAAAAGTCCCTAATAATTGTGGCCTGAATCCTCCATGAGATTTTAACAAGCTTTTCGTACTGTACATATCTGTCATGTACCATCATCAAGAACAATATCCAAAAACTTGTAGCTCTCCACTAGGCCAATAGCCACTTTTTAGTGCTTTTTGGCTTAGTCGTAACTTCCTGAATTCAATACGATATGATATGAATGGATTTGGACATGTAATTAGATTCGCTCAGATTGGCTGACATCGGTAAACAAGAACTATGTCAACCACACTCTCGAACTGCTTTGACAGTAAGCCTATTAACACATCTCCGTTATGATGGAGTGTGTTAAGTGGTGGTGTAAAGAGTAAATGAACTACAAACTACATGTTTTATGTAAATGTAGCATCGTAAAAAGAATGTGAACATTAGTAGACTGGCTAAAATTACCTGAGGGTTTGACTGGTCGTGCCGGTGACCTAAAGGTTTACCGTCAGTCCAGAAGCAGAAATCTATTAACTATTATGTAGTGTCCAATACTAGGTAGACTGATCCGCCTATTTGATTCAGCTCAGCGGTCATATGTTAATGGAAGGTGGTGCCATAAACAAATGTAAGCAGTTTCTATGTTCTAAAACATGCACTTTTAGTCCACCTGTTCTCTCTGCCTATTTTCTTTCTATGGCTATTACAGACTGGGAAGGTAATGGTCCACATTTTAAAAGCCCAGTATGTCCCGAAGCCACATCGATAAATCTTATTTCAAAAACAAAATAAAACATTTTCATATTTTTATCATATTAGAGAAATCAAACAAAGTGAAGGCAATGCAGCCATATGACCGTTAACAAAAGTGAAAACAGAAAGTTCAAACATTAAAAAAAAAAAGTTACATAATTGCATCATTAAATTGATAATAAATATTGATAGGCAAATAGTTCCAGGTGGTAAAGTAAGATAAAGCTAAGTGTTTAAAAGTAAAGGAAAATTCATTTCCGTATCATTTAAATTCATCTGTGAGGTTTCTGAAATTTGGGTCATGATAAACAGTTTCCTAGGAAATAACACTCATGTCTCATTGAAAATTGCTTCTGAAACACGAGTCGAGGATGTGGGACTTCAGCTGTAGATTGTTAATGACAGATGCTTGGCTCAGAGCGTCTAGCAGCTCTATAGCACTATTACGACTGTGGTTCTGTAGACAGCTTGGAGGCTTGGCATGCCAACAGATCTCTTGGATCCCTTCTGCTCAAAAATATTCAGCACACGCTCTGTAGCTGATAATAAACTTGGACTTCAAAAGAGACCACTTTCATCTAAAAAAGTTGACAGTGTGAGCTAGAAGGCCAACTGAAATGCATTCCTCTCTTACAAAAAAAAAAAGAAAAATAATGTGGATATTGCTTTACAAAGAGTGAGTACATGACTCCAGACCTCTCTAGCAGGAGAACCTGCAGGGAGTCGACTTACAAAACCAGGAAGGAAAAGGTTCCAGAACAATCAGAAACACTCCTGCTTACACGCCTGAGGCAACACAATGGCAGCGTAGCACCGAACCTCCTGCGAAATGATTCTGATCACATTACGTACCCGTTAAATGCTGAATACGAAGTCCCATACAAACATGTTGAAGGTGGCAATTACGGTCGAGCAGACAAATACAAGTTCCATATTGTTGACACACACTGATCAACTCGGAGCTTGCTAACAAGCTGTTCCATTGGATCATTGAGTAACTCGCACTCTGCAAGATGGCAGGGCCCCAGAACCATCTTGAGAAACACAGCATTTCTGCAATCCATGAAATTACCCTTAAAATGTGACCACTCTGTTCTTTTCACTTCACTCAGCAAATATTAGTATTTCTTGGAAGTTTTACTGTGTTGTGTATTGTCAAAAACTCAAAGTTGCTTCGCTAGGCTGTCACTGGGTCTCATAAAATCCAGGGGATGCTGCTATGAGTGAATTCTGCCAAACAGCCAAAAGAAATCTTTTATTCACAGTTGGGATTTTCTGTCTACAACCTACTTCAACACTTTTATATTACCCCAAAACAACAAGGAAATATTTTTAACCTTTCTTCACTTCTTTACTCGACCCACCCGAACCCATGATATTTTCTAGTAAGCTTATGGCTCATTACTACTGTGCATTTAGGTTTTCTTCTACAGCACGGTGTGCACAAACACGATGGGCCGTGTCACCATCGCTTTCAGAGGTTTCTCTTTCACCTGTCCTCATGGCGACATAACAGTGTGGGTTTCAATGTCGGTTTTTCCACTCCGGAATGTGGTTTCAAAAAAAACATTGGTCATATTGAGAGGGGATGAACAAACCTGGTGGTCTAAAACATTGTTTCCTAAGAAAAATTTCCTCACACAGTGAACATCACGCTTTTATCAAATTGTTGGATTTTTGGTAGCTAAAATGTACAATAAATTCAAAATAATTAAAAAGAAATCCAATAAATTCGGTTTGTAATTAGATATTGGGTGTCAAACTGACGGTATACATATGTATACCACTTTAATTCCTTCTTGAGGAGCCTATTAATAGTAATTATTTAAGAAAAAAAAAATCGGCTGAGGGTAGAACCCAAAGTGCTTTGTAGTAATCACATCAGCTGTGAATCTGGCAAACTTTACATGAAATTATTAAAAAAAAAAAAAAAAGTCATCAAAAAAAGTCTTTTATACAGGGAGAGTAGTGGTTATGTGAGGGCTGTGCAGCTGATTTGACCCTAATAATACAAGACAAGTTAAACCACAGAACTTCAAAAGCAGGAGAGTGCACACAAAAGGCCCAAGAAGGCTGGAGGCAGCAGCAGATCATTTACATTTTTGTAATTTGGTAGACACCCTTATCCTTATACAAGACTTACATTTATCTCATTTTATACAACTGAGCTGTTGAGGGTTAAGGGCCTTGCTCAGGGGCCACAACACTGACAGCTGACAGGGATTGGAACTCATGACCTTCTGATCAGCAGTCCAACATCTCAACCCCTGAGCTACCTCTGCCACAAATCAGAAGAAAACAAGTACAAGGGCAACACTGAGGTGCAATTATAGATGCGATTCTTCATTAAGCCAAACACCAATGCATATATCTGAGGTCCAGAGAATGCCTCGGTAACACACCAGAACGCCTGTATAATACTGTCATCATATACAAACTTATACAGGCGAAACAGTGATCAGACTAATTCTTTTTGTAATACTACTATAACATTGCATTGCATAATCAGGAAAAGCATACTTGCACCCTAATTGAATATTCAAAAGCAATCGATTGCTTTTGGGTCTGAAGTTTTTCATAAGGCATAATTTAATCAGCTGAAAAAACAAGCCTGTTGTATTACATGTCTCTAACAAGGTCACACAGGTGTTCCATAACAAGGAAACTGAAGCTTATGGAGAGCAGTTCTAGTGTACGAGCTGATCCAGTCCTGGTTTAATCATTTGCACATACCCGTGTGTGGTGTGTACGCATAAATATTTTGAAACGATTAAACAAATCATACGTGATCGCTCTGTTCAGATGTATGTAACTTACTCAAATAGCTCGTCAATTCACTATTTTTATCACGCGTTCTTGAACAATGAGCACCAAAACGCATAATAAGCATGTAGTGGATCCTGTCCTACCGAAACTCTGGTTTGTCAGGATGTACCTCATTAAGTGCACACATTCTTGACTCGGAATGGGAAGGTTTTAGAAGGGAGCTTTTCGTAGGCGCTGAACCAGCGCTT
>JAOTRJ010000051.1:23280081-23290089 GCA_028564905.1 Leptodoras praelongus | reverse complement strand
AAAATATAAGTTTGAATAATTTTATATGCTACTCTTAATCTAAACTATACCAGCTTTCTACAAATTCAGTGTATGTTGCACCAACACAATACAAAATACCTAAACCCCATACCCAGCAAGGCGAATGTAAGTTCCACCAGAAATAATATCATAATTTTTGCAAAAAGAAAGGATTTACACCAACAGGCAACATACTGACTGCTACCTAGATTAATTATAACATTGTTTGTTTGCTGCCAATACTGACAGTTAGCAGTAGAGTTAGATCTTAAAAGTAAGTGTAACAATTTATTATAAAAGGAATAAAAGGAACAATGCCCTTTCACATAACAATTCAATAATTGTGTACTCAGTAAAACGTCTTGTTTTTAGAGGGTGCTGTACTCTTAGTTGTGCTTCTCTCACCTTTGTTTTCCTTGGCCAAGGTGTCAGCTACCTCCCAGTACTCGTAACTGTAAAGCACACTGTTGGTGATATTGAGGTGATTTGCTGCCATCTGGTGGATTCGATGGGGAATGTTGATGAAAGGGTAGGTGATTGAGCTGCCAGGGGATATGCAAGTTGGTGGCACATTTCCCCTAGAGAAACACACACCCAAGTGCACAAACACAACGTGCACTTAGTATCATTTTGATTTCTTAGTCAAACCCTTGTCTATATTTAATATCCAGGATCAATGAAGCCTTACTTTTTCGGATCGTTCCAGGGAGGTGGTGCGTGAGGCACTTTGGGCAAAGTCTGTAAGACCAGATGCAAGAAAATAGAATGAATTTAAGGTAGTAGATGATAATCAATATAAACATGGATGCCAAAGTTAAAGGAGGATTTCTCTTAGCAACTTCAATAATTATGCATTACATTTCAGGAATGTGTCCATGTGCTAGAGCCCACCTTGAAGTAGTCTGTTAGTGCTTTGGAGTATTTCAGGGCATGGTCTTTTTTCAGCCGGAACATTTGCCAGTATAGAAGAGCAAGACAACGGAAACTACAATCCAGACACATAAAAGTGTTTTTACACATTCAGATGGCTACACAATGATACACTGCCTGAGTATTTCACAGTTTGATGAGAATTTTAGGCGTTATCTCTCCCCCTTAATGTAAGGTTCAGCTGATCTAGATCAAACTACTAAGGTAGTTAGATACTAAATGGCTGGTAATTATTTGAAGCACTTCAGAGGACGGCATGTGGGAACCATCACTGTGGATAGGTGGTGCTGTTTATAGTCAATATTAAACACGGCACAGATAGTTAGATCCAGATGGTTACAGAGTCATATTTACCAAAGTACAGCCAGCTGCTTGTCCTCCTGCCTGGCTCCAGGGCTTGTGTGACTCTTTAGCCTCATGGCATATCTACCAAAGACAGAATATATCCATGTATTAACAACAGGCCAATGGCTGTGTGTGGAGAGAGTGCGAATGTTTTAAAGAAGGGGTAAAAGAAAAAGAGGGATATGTAAGAGATACCTTATGAGTTCCACAGTTTCTGCATACATCGCATAAGGAGACTTGGCTTCCAGAGGACCTTCCTCCATGGCTTTGCCACACTCCATGAAGGACAAAGCAGCATCCACATAATTCACAGCTTTCCCTAGTTTATCCACCTGACAGCAATGATGATAATAGTTTAGGACAACAGAATAAAAAGATGTATTGTAATTGTAATGTAATTTAGCCATCTTTAATACCCATATATTTTCCTTAATCCACAATGCTTAGACTAATGTCACATAGTGCTCACAGTGTCTGTATTGCTAACATACCATAGCATCAGCTCGATGCTTCAATCTTTTGGCCTCGTGCATGTAGTACTCTGCATGGTGTGACCTAAAGTCAAAAAAGTTTTGTGATCTATAGGGATTGGTATTTAGTGGATAGTGAGATTTATACAGATAGAGAAAAAAGCAAACAGGTAATACTGATAACTCACACATCAGTGTAAGGCACAGTTCCTCTGTAGGACGGCTCCTTTGTGGATGGAGCCCAGGTTCCAGAAGGGGGCTGTGTGTTTTCTGACACTCCAGCACACTCTGCTTCAATCTTAGGCCGGGTCTTTTGTATCTATAACAGGATATAGAGGTACTAGCTGAAGCCATCTGTGTTTATGTGTAGAATTCAAACTAGTACAACCCTTCACTTCATGGTCCACTCCATAGCCATGCCCCAAAGCACATTTGTTGCCTCTGCTAGCTCTGAGATGAAGAAGAGCTTCCTGAATTAAAGGAAGGATAGACAGTAAACAGGGACACCTGCTTGTACTGATGTTGTGGTTTGTTGTGGTTTGTCACATAATTTTTTTCGTTCATTTACAGAGCCTGGGATGTCATAGAAACCAGACATTTATCTTATGAAATTGGACAGAATACTTCATCAAACGTAACAAAAAGTGCTCTGACTGGAAATTGCTGTCCCCACAATATCATTGAATTAGTAAAATGCTTTAACAGATAAGACACACAATTAAAGCACCAAGCAAACAGTTAAAGCTAGTAAAACCATCAAAGGTCAAAGTGCTTTGTGTACCTGTGTTTTTTTCATGGTGGAGTCTCTGTCTCTTGCTGGATTTGCATGTTGCTGGTCTGAATGCTGCATCTTTGAAGCAGATGGAGGAGAAAGTGGGGACAGTGGCCTCTTGGTGTAAATATAATCCACAGGATGGCTGTGTATTTTGAAAAAGGAGACTTAAGGTCTGGTTTAACTTAGCACACAGTAAGTTGCCAGTTGACCTAAGACCTAGTTAACATGAAGGTTAGATTTTTAGACTAGAAAGTGAGAACTGAAAACTTGTTAATCAGATACAAAATGGGCTGGGGAATTCTATACAATATTTTTTGATATGCATGCCAATGCATGCTATATATCTAAAATTGTTTGTGTTTGTGTTTGAACATACTCATTCTTCCTGTTGTTGGAATGAGCCTCCTGCTTTTCAGTGTCAGCTGAGTGTGTTGGAGCTAGGAGCTTTTCAGTGCAAACATGGCTTCTCTTACTTTCCCTTTGAGCTTCTCCATTCTCAGCCTAGGCAAACACAGAAACACACATCAGAGAGACAATAATAGCTTTACATTATTCTTTGCATTATTCTGATCTTCTAATCTACTTTTATTCTAACCTTCCTTTTGCTTTTGGCATCTCCAGTTTCTTGGTCTTGGTGGTACTGATGTCTCATGGAGGTCTTTTCTTTAGCTTTTGCTGATGAGGAAGATGATGATGAAGACGAAGACCCTCTGTGTGGGACCTCACTTGTGTTAGGGACTCTAGCCAGAAGTGAGAGGTCTATCTTGACTACCAGATTCCTCAGTCCTCGATGAGAGACCGCAGTGGACTGTTCAGTACGGCCAAATGGCACCAGCGTGTAGAGTTTGTGTTTGCCTGGACGTTGTTGCCCCTCATCTGGAGAAGTGCCATTTGATCTCAACTCAGAGGGTCTGCACTGTTCCTGATGCCTCTGCTTTGGTACAGGTCTTTTGCTGGATGTAGAGTCTGCAGGAACTTTAGCAACGTTTGGGGGCGGACTGGGCTCAGAGTCTGATTCTGAGGAAGACGAGGAGGAAGAAGAAGAGGAAGAAGAGGAAGAAGAAGTAAAAGTTCGACGTGTAGGGTGGACAATGGGAGTAGGAGAGGGAGGAGATAGTGGAGGGGAAGGGTTTGAGTCTATAATTCCAGGGTTGGAGGAGTGCTCTTCACTGCTCCTCCTCCTCTTCTGTCTCTTCTGGTCCTCCCGCTCAGGTCCACTGCATTCAGTTCGGGGCTGATGCTGACTGTTGGTGTGGGGTCTCTGCTTTGGCTGTACTGCCTGCCATTCAACATTATTCTCCTTCCTCCTCCTCCTCTTCTTTTCTCTTTCTCCTTGCTCTTTTCTCCTCTCTTCTTCGTCCTCCTCTTCCTCAGAACTCCGGACCCAGCGATGCCTTATTAGCTGCTCTTCCGCCAGTCTCCTGTGTCTTTGAGCTTCTGTAGCTTGGACCAGGGTTTTTCCCTGGGACTTACCCCTGCTATGTAAATCTGGCTCTCGGTCTGTTGGCTTTTGCTCCTTCTGAGAAGTCCTAGGGCTAGGTATAGTTCCCTCCCTGGATTTTGTTTTTGGTTTTGTGCTGGGGCTGAGTCTCGAGCTAGGTTTTGAAAGAGACCTAGCTGAAATCTCTGGGGCAGGTCGAAGTGGTGGCCTAGAGCTGGAACCGTGGAATGAGTGACTGTTCGTCTCAGTAGCAGACTTAATTTTTGGCGTGGGGCTAAGCTTTGGTTTGGAATTTAAACTCTGGCTCGATTTGCTCTTATGATCATTGGGTCTATGTTCGGTGCTTCGGTCAGAGGAAGACAAGTGCCTGGCCTTTGTTTTAGGGCTGAGGTTGGACCTGGAGCTAGACTGAGACTGATGTGGAGCAGGACTAGACCTGGACTTTGATCTAGATTCACTGCTTTGGGAATTTGGCTTATGTGGAGTCTCTTTTTGAGTTGGGTTGTGTTTGGAACGATGCTGTGGGAGGGTAGTCTGTCTAGAATCTTTCTGTCTAAAATCATTAATACGTTGAGTATTATGGTCTGGTGGTAACCATGGTCTGACCTTAGGTTGACGCACAGGACTTGAGGTAAATGTAGCCTGTGTAGTATGCCTGGAGCTTTCTGGCTGAACCTGAGTATAAGAAGTGATTCTTGGAGAGGCAGGAGCAGAGGTGAGGCTAGGGCTAGGACTTTTGGGTGGGTGAAAGGGTAAAGGACTGGGACTTCGACTTATTCTTAGACTAGCACCTGGGCTTGGACAAACACTGGGCCCTGGGCTTGGCACAGGGCTAATTCCCGGACTTGGACAAGGGCTATATCCTGGACTAGATTGATTACTATGCCTGGGGCTATAGTCAAACTTAGGGCTGGGGACAGGGCTCTGGCTTGGGCTGTAGCTCTCTCTTGTCCCGAGGCCAGAGTCTCTCTCCCAGTATCCTCCTGGAGATGGTCCTCTATCAAAATCAAAGCCTGCACCAGAGCTGTGGCCCCCTCCTGGGTCGTGATCTGACTGTCGTGTTTTATGTACTTTCTCAAGCCACTTGTCCAGCTGCCATTGTTTCAAGCATGGATTCTGATTCTGGACATAGAACAAGAGAAAGATTCAGTTCACAAACTGAAAGAGAATATTAAATCTAGTTTGATAAATAAAAGCATATGTTAAAATGACATTGCATGTTTCTAATCATACTGAAAAGACGCATATGGGAACTTATTTTGCAATCTACGAATATCTTCAAATGTAAATTCTTATACTGAGATCAAGCTGAGATGGATGAAATGAAGATAAAATGTCCTTACAATATTTTGATAATTCAGCTTAGTAATGTCCTGACTGTCCTATGTTGCATGAGACATTTCATAAAAACATAACCACATTTCAATTGTAAATGTCAACATGCATTTGAATTTCATGCGTTAAATGGGGCAAATTGGTTGGCACAATGTAAGCAAGAAGAAAGGACTAAAATGAGACAAGAGCAAGGACTCTATGACCTGAGAGAGATATTAAAAGAGAGCAATATGAGTACAATTAGAAACAAACTTTTTGAGGAATCTGTGCAAACAGCTGATGCAATCCATACGTGGAAAGGGAAAGAAGGAGATTGTGACAGAAACATCAATCATTTAATTCCTCCATTACCCTTTAAATAGCATATCAAAACAAGCCACCTAAGCCCACTCTTTACACTCATTTACACTTTAGACTCCAAACTACAAGCTTTTAAACCTGAAGTTAACTTACACAATAAAACAACACTAAATGAAGATTAAATCCTAAATGTTTTCTAACTAAATCGTTGTGAACAATAAAGTAGCAATTAAGCTAAATCAGTATAATGGGACAATACTCACTTAGACAGGAATGAGGGCAGTCTACTTTCCCTGCTTTCCTCTGGTGGCTGACCTGTGCTAATTTAAACGTCCACCGCTCTACTCAAACATCCCCCCTCCTCATCCCTCGCTCTCTTTCCAGAGAAGACACTGCATCTCTTGTGCCCTCTCTCACTCTCCCCCCACCCATCCTCTCCAACCACCCTCTACCTGGAACGGCACGTTGTTTCCAAGCTTTCCTCCTTAGAGACACTCTATGGCTGCACATAGATGAAAAACACATGGCGTCCCCTCCTTTCTGCTCCACGGGCTACCGTACACAGCATGTTCAGCATGGAAAAGGAAGCTATGTCACACAGGCACTTTCATTCATACAGTGGAGCAGGTCTCTGTTCCTGAAGCATGCAGGGTAGCAGAACCATCTAGCTTCCCCACCCCCTCTGACAATTAAATCTCCCTCCTCAAATACAATGATCTGAACTGTACAATCATACACTATGCTTTTAAGTGACAAATGGATACAGATTTCCTTGTGTCATGTAAATATATCCAAACCAACTGGGATTGGTTTCTGTATCCTGTACCTATTTAGTCCAGGGAGACTCCACATGTTGACATGACACCGAAACTCTAAATTCTCAGTTGCCTGCAGCCCCTTACCCCCCTTATTCACATTCCTCATACCCCACTCACTCCTCCCAGTGCTTCCTGCTCCACGCTCCACCATCTATACCTCTAACGCAAAATAACTTCTGCTGGTCATTTCATAGTAAAATCAAGGAAGACAAAGGAACGAGAAACAAAAGTGTAAAGATACCTCTTTGCTGAAGGTAAGAGGCAATGGCTCGCTGGGGATCTCAGGTTGAGTCCGTGCTTCTGGACTTGGACTTCGTGACTGCTGGCTACTGCTCCCAGACTCACTGGAGGAATCAGATCGTGAGGAGCCTGAGCTGGAATGTCTTGCCCTCCTGCCATGTGTGTGTGTGCGCTGCTCTGACAGGCTGTCAGACAACACCCACATACACATATACACAGGTATGAGTAATGAATCATTATGCATATAAGGTTCATAAAACATGTACAAGGCAAACATGATGTAAACAAACAAAACATGCTGATTTAAAAAAAACTGCGGAATGCACATTCATATTGAATGACTCATCATATTGGATTGAACTGAAACCACAATAAATGCTTAAATAAGTTCATATTTGAATTCCTAATGGATTAACATCCTAGTTTAAAAACACAAACATGAACACTTACTTGTGATGTTCAGACCAGGAAGCAGTTTGTTGAGGTCCCTTTATAAAAACAAATAAATATCAAGTTTTAAGTATTTTAATTCAGATATTCACTGATCCAACAGAGCACTGATCACAGTAGCACAACTAAACTAAAGGTCAGCTAATAGATACCTTGGAGTATACTACGATGATAAGCCAACTTGCTGTGACTCATATGCCAAAAGTACAATGCTTAATGTGCGCACACACACATACACTGACTAGGTACTCCACACCCCAGAACAACTGGAGTTAATAGCTCTGCTCTAAAAACATTTATCCATGTTGTTACAGACTAAAAGCAGTCTTAAATTTAAGGAAGACATATAGGGACTAGGTCACATCAAAGAGTCAAAAGTCATATCATACTGTATGCATGTCCACACAAAGGATACTGTGTCTCACAGACAGTGCATAGAATTGCTGCAATTGAACTGTTGTTGACCCTGAGCCAGCACAGTGGAAACAGACACTCACTCTTTTTACTTATTTATTTTTCTCTATTCAACCTATTGTCAGGTAATATTTGGAAAGACATCAACTGACAAGTATTCATAAATAATCAAGCACAAAAAGTGAAATGATGTCCAACTATGAATGCCACATTTCTTGGCCAGACACACCAAGGGTGTTTTCCACTAGACATTCAAAAACAAAAACGTGAGCCTGAAAGGGAGAAATGTATCTTGGGATTCTGTTTCCAGTTAATTCTCCACCAAATGGAATGTGAAGAGTCAAAGTGGCTGCAACACCATTCCATTAATGACAACATCTTCACCTTGTGCAGTGTGCTTACTCCATTCTTTATGCCATGGAAGAAGTACTTGGATGTTTTTTGTCTGATCAGCCATTTGGTTAACAAGGCTGCAATCAAAGGTTATCCAGAATCTCATCACTCCTGTGGCTCCATTTCCACCATTGTGAAGCAATAAAAAACTGGTCTTCTGAAATATTCTTCTAAACCTGTATTTCTGTATTTAAAACTCTGTGTTTGGTTTTGCTCATGGTGTTGCACATTGTGTGTATAATCAGCCAGTAATGAACAGTGATGCAATCCTCATTCCAGAGCACCAAGCACCAATAACTATACAATTAAACCCTGATACTGGACAAATGGCCAATTGGACAAAAATAGTTGCTGAAAGTTCTGGGGTTTTTTTTTGTGCAGTGGAAAAAAGGCCCAAGACTTTTAAATACCCATACCTTGTCACTGTCATCCTCATCACTACTGAGCTTCAGGTCATCAGCAAGCATGCTGAAAAGGCAAAACAACAAATGGTTAGCTGAGTATTGGTATCGGTGTGTGTGCCTGTGTGTGTGGCTGAATGTGTGAGCCAGCATAGTGAAAAGAGCAGTTAGGATCTGGATGATGACTATACTCCCAAAACACACTCATAAACACACTCCTCAGACTTTGAATTGCTGTGGTTTTGTTGTGTGCGATTGGGCTCTGTCTGCTTGTGTTAATCTCTTCTTTAATAACTCCATGGGGTTTATGCACTTAATGACGTGTGTATGGAGCTGGGGTAGGACAGAGCTAGAGTATATACCTTAACCTTCCACATGAAATCAGTCTCAAAACAGCAGCTGATATCAAGCTGTAAAATTCTTATTCTAATGTCCCCCCACTTTCCTTCTTGTACTTTCTCTTTCTTATACTTATTCACTGCTTTGTTCCATTTCTGTGCACTGTATGTCTAAAATGCACAAGCTCAAAGCAGCACAAGGCAAAGCAGCCCCAGAACATCACACTACCACCACCATGTTTGACTGTAAGTATGGTGTTCTAATGGTGGAATGCAGTTTTAGCTTTACACCATTTACATTTATATTTATGGTATTTAGCTTATCCAGAGCAATTTACAAGAGTGCTTAGTCCTTGGAATAACTTGCAATATCTAAAGCTAAGGCTGGTAGACCTGAATTCAAGCTACTTTGAGCTATGATACTGCTAGAACAACAAGTATTCCTAAACTACACAAATATGTAACAGGAGCCATGTCTTCCAAAAAGTTCCATCTTTGTCCACAGAATATAATCCCAAAAGTCTTCTGGGTCATCTAGATGTTTTTGGCAGATGTGAGATGAGCCTTTGTGTTCTTTTTGGTCAGCAGTGTTTTGACCCTTGCAGTGCTCCCATGGATGCCATTTTTGCCCCGGGTCTTTCTTATTGTGGAATTATGTACATTGACAGTAACTGAGGTCTGCAGGTGTTTAGATGTTCATTTGGGTTCTTTTATGACCTCTTGGGTGAGTTATTGATGGGCTCTGGGTGATATTTAGGTAGGCCGGCCACTCCTGGAAAGGTTCACCACTGTTCAAACTTTTCTCCATTTGTGGAATACGGCTTTCACTGTGGTTCACTGGAGTCCCAGAGCCTCAGCACTGGCTTTGTAACACTTTCCAGAATGGTAGATTTCAGTGACTTTCTTTCACATCATGACCACATTTAGACCATGGCATCATGTGCTGTTTTTGAGACCTTCTATCCTGCTTCACACTGCCAGATTCACATTCTATTTAAGTGATGTTTAGATTCAACAGGTCTGGCACTAATCATGTCTGGGTGTGGCTAGTGAAATTAAACCCCACAGTCAACTGAATTTAGTTAACTGATTGATTTGGTAGCTAAGGGGCAATTACTTTTTCACACGGGTGATATAGGTTTTGAATAAATATTTATCTCCAGTCATATGAAATGATCATTTAAAAGCTGCATTGTGTGGTTACTTGTGTTGTTCTTATGTCAGTCAGTCAGTCATTATCTGTATCGCTTATTCCCAGTTATGGGGGAGCCGGTGCCCAGCCGGCAACTCTGAGCACAAGGGCAGGAAACAACCCTAGACAGGGCGCCAATCCATCGTAGGGCTCATACACACACACA
>JAOTRJ010000051.1:23213810-23230567 GCA_028564905.1 Leptodoras praelongus | reverse complement strand
CAACAACCATGCCACATGTTAGTCATACTAACTGAAGCTCTTGCTCTGTATCTGCCTGATTTTATCCATTGTGCTTTTGCTACATGATTGAATGATTAACTAACTTCATAAATGAGCAGGTGTATAGGTGTTCCTATTAAAGTGTACATTGAGTGTATTTAACCAAAATGTTAAGAGTAGAGAAATTTGTAGACTGATGAAACTATGGTTCAGTTTAACTATGTACGATTCTGCATTGCAATATTCATGGATATTATTATTGCTGAATTTTTCCTGTGATTGCAAATGTAGTATGCACAATAAATACCAGCATTCAGAGCCCACTTTTCAGTGGCACAGGTGCTGATATTGCATACTCTTTAGGTTGCGGTAAAAGTAAGCGATTCTCGACACCTGTCTGATACGTCATAGTCAGATACAGGAACAGTCGAGTGTGTGTGTTGTCTTAGGTATGCTGCTAGCATGCAATGAAGTGAGCTATTGCTGTATTTTAGTGAATGTGTTTTGTTCCGCTGCACTGTAGTACATCCATATCACACTTTTAGGCTCCCACACATGTACACACACACACACACACATAGACACACACATAGACACATTACGCTGCACTAATATTTATGTACTTTATCTGCAGTGGTGTTTTAGCGTGCTCTTGAGTGCTGAGTGTTGTTGACAGAGGGAGTGGAGGTGTGTGCTGCTATCACTCTACCTGTCAGAGCAAACACACACAAACAACCCTGTCAGAGAGGACGCTCCAAGTCAGTAGTGCTACATGGAGAGGCTGGTAATGGCGTCTATTTCGGCAGAAGTGCAGCTCTCTTCAATTGAATGACACTTACAAATGTGTCAGCACTGTCACCAGGACATGGTCATCACAATTTACGAGATTTAGATTTTTTTGTTTTTAAGTTTTTTTTTTTGCATACTGTAGTGGTTGTGAACTTCAGCCAGAGGCTTTACTTAAAATTTTATTTTGCCATTGTAGCTTTTTATGATATCTACTATCTACAGATATAATATCTACACAATCTATAGAAATGTTATATCATAATAGTGTAGATCACTCTTGCCCTTCCTGGCTTGTTGTTCTACATTCAGCATCGTTCTATTCAGGCTTGGTAGACATTTCTCTTTTTTGTGCATAGGTGGTGTTCACTAGAACTTGAAAAAGCATTTACAGTTACCTCTCTTATAGAACATAATCTAACCCTCAACCAACTGAAATCTAATTTTGCAGAGGCCTTAATTTGAGTTTTTCTAAGAGTCCTTACTCTGGATCATATATTCTCTCTATTTTTGTGCAGATGCAGTTATTGTTACTGGCCCTCAGTTTCTTTAAATCAATCAAATTCAATTTGGTCGAAAATATGCCCTTTTATAAGCAGCTTTTTTTCTGTGCACAATTTTCTTTCCTCTCTCTGTTTCTCTTTATTTCTGTGGCTGTGTGTGTGTGTGTGTGTGTGTGTGTGTGTGTGTGTGGACCATGTTTCTATATCTTTGTGAGGACCAAATGTCCCCACAAGAATAGGAATATCTGGTATTTTTGACATACTGGGGACATTTTGCTGGTCCCCATAAGGAAAGTGTTTTTTTTATTCTTTTTGTAGTTTTTAACAACAATAAAAAAATAAAAAGCCAAATAGTATTTTCATAACTGTGGTGGGATTAGGGTTAGGGTTAGGGTTAGCATCAATTAGATGCATTAATAATTATGGAAGGTCCTCACAAGTATCGCAAGATATGACTGTGTGTGTGTATGTGTGTGTGTGTGTGTGTGTGTACGTACACATGTGAATGGAGGAACACATCTGTTTGTATGTTTTTTGTATGTATGATATAGATGATTTTGGCAATTGCTGAAGTGAACTCATCTTACTTACTAGAGAATAGGCCAATTAAGACCTAGTAGGGAAGAAGCGGTGGTACAGGAAGCCCACTGAATGTTCCATTGATTAGCAATGTTAGCTTAATCAAAGAGTCTCATAAGCTCATATGCTTCAGTCAGTAGGGGTTCACTTTTCTACCCCCTCCAAGAGGGCAAGGTTCGGGTGGCAATGTGGAGGTGAAACAGGCCAATGATTGCATTTCCGTTGCCTCAAAGAAGTGAGGATGTCAGCCAGAAAAAAATGAGCAGCGATTAGTGCCAGCAACTTTTCCTGCTCCATGAAAAAATTTCCCAATTTACAGGAAATGGGAAGATTCACTTGACTGGAAAGTCTGAATGTGAGCTAATGTTGGCATGTGTTCGTTATTTAGAAAGCTTAATGGATGGTGTGTAACATCAGTTCATATTCATTTTTATTCACAGAAACCCCCCCATAGGTTTTTTATCCCAGCCTAAATTTTTGCAAATTGAAAAGTGATAGAGAAGCAGGCTTGTCTAATAAGCATTACTTATCATATTAATTAAAATCGGATGACACGATATGGCCGACAGCTGTGCGTTTTGATTTGTTGTGTTGCTAATGTGACACTCATTATACAGGTCATGGTAAGACAAAACCGCCAGGGTAGCCATGGTAGCATGCGGATGCACAGACTGTGGCCTGCTACACAAATAAAGGGGTCTCGCCTAAAACGGCCCATAATTGCTCCAACACAGGCGGACAGTAACCATGGAGAGGTGAACAGCATCTACGACCTCAGGCATGGGACATGAATTCAAAGCTGTAATTGTTTTTTTTTTTTTTTTTTAAATAGAATTGGTTTTAGCTGGGCTTTTTAAAATGATGTGTATTTCTCATCAATAGCTTGTATTCATAGGCATTTAAATGAATACTGAACTCAAGATGCGTCTGTTTACCCCCCCACCCTTCATTCTCTCTCTCTCTCTCACTGTCTCTCGCACTCTCTTTCTCTCACTCTCTAGGTCACCGTTGTTCAGGAAGGTTTGTTGTTTATATAGAATAAAACAGTGTTTTGACCCCCAAGGTTACTGTATTGCCTGTACCACATGCTGCTTTATTCTGTTCTTGCTATTCAAAGTAAATATTACAGAATAAATTCTGTGTGTATGAGGGTGCTTTCTGTTGGTGGTCATGGGGGGGGTATCACTCTAAGACTGAGTGAAAACTGGATGACAAACGTGTGATCAGTCATTTCTGTCTCTATGCTTTGAGCGTGACCGTCTCAGCAGGGTGCCTTCTAAAATGCACCTTTCTGTGGAAAAAACTGGCCTGCTTTCTTTTATGTTATGCCTACATATGTCCATAAATTCATTGACAAAATTAATCACAGTTTTACAGATATATATATATAATGCAACAAATGCAGTGGTGTTTGTCCACTAATAAAATACTAAGCTGGTCTGTAAGCGATAAGAAATAAAAAAATGTGCATGTGTAATGCATGTGCAAAATACACATCTACATATTACAAATTACTTTAACGTGTATTTGAAGCAGACAGACGATGGTGTAGTCTGTCATCTTTTGTTTGTATTTGTAAGAGAGAGAAAGACAGGCTGTGACAGGGACTTATGGAAATTTAGGAGACAGCAGAGAGGAGTGGGGTGAAATGCAGGGTCAGGATTGGACGTCCTGAACGCTCACCCCAACACCAGAGGCCATGGAGAGCGGGGCGTCACTGTGGTTGGGTCAGTGCAGAGGTGATCCAATTCCCCCCTTGTTGCAGCACTGCGAGATTGGGCTAGATTGTGTGCAGGTCCTTTTGAACCCACTCCATGCAAAGGTCAGCAAAATAAGATGAAGAATCATAACATGGTGAACAAGGCTTGTGTACACCACTATCAGTGTGCCTGTATTCAGAATTCTGTGTGTGTGTGTGTGTGTGTGTGTGTGTGTGTGTGTGTGTGTGTGCGCATGTGCGTGCAAGCATGCCTCGTGAGGTTTTGAGGCAACATTATAGTTTGTGGCAGCAAATCTAAATGACATTGACAGGGCCAGACTGTAATTAGTGGTCTGATCGGAGCCCTTCTGGAAGCAATGCATTGTGGGACATTTCCTCTGACACTGAGCATTTACCAACAGCTGCCTGTCAATGTGATCTCTGTCTCTCCAAGAGAGGACGCTTTAATTAGTTGGAATCCCAAGAGGAGCCTCTCATTTACAGTCATGGCCATCTTCATTTAAATTATCCCTATCGCTCAATCCCACATCTCTCTCTTTTATCCATCTTTTCCCACCATCACCATCATATTGAATTCTGTTTTCCCCAACACACCTGTCTATTCTTATCGGAAGTTAATTGTCTTTGCCTCTTGTCCCCTGTACCTCCACCCACTCTCTTCAGTCCTTCATGCTTTTACCATATACAGCCCTTATTTCCTTGTTACACTAGCAGTTGTGTTGTACACCTACCTCTTCTTTATGGTTTGCCATTCAGCTTGTAGTCATCCTGAGGCTTTAGTATATGCTAGTGTGGCTTGTGTGCAAGACCTGACATTGTCCTCTAACACCGACTGGCCTTATCTGTCTCATCCTGGCTGCTTTCTCTCTCTCTCTGTCTGTCTCTCTCTCTCTCTGTCTCTCTCTCTCTCTCTTTCTCTCTCTCTGTATTTTATAGTAGATCCCTATGTCTAACACAGTACCCCTCTCATGTGGCTTTTCCACCTTAAGTTTCTGCAAATTATAGTGGCACTTGCATGGACCACATCTCTGTTCAGATTTAAGAAATACAGGTCATCCAGGGGTCAGCAGCCTTCTTGATTGCCCTTTAGAACTCATTATCTAGAACAGCAAATCTTTAACTGAAAAGTGTCTTGCCCATTTGGACAGATAATCAACACTTTCACTAGTCTTTTCGAAATGTGCTGTCGCCTTTGTCTCATTTGCTACCTTGATTACTACCCCTAGATGTTTTCCTGAGAGTTTTTTTGGGCAGCTTTTTGGGTTCTGACAGTTTTATCCTATTGTTCCTTTTCCTTTGTAAGTTCTGTGAATGGAACAACACATTGCTACTTGTTGCCTGTCAGTCATCTTGGTTTCAAAAGGACTGAGGGAACTCGACATCTGTCGAACGTTGTAGTGCTGTCAGAGCTGCCTGTCTGTCTATGTCAACCCGTGAAGTTGTCATTTCAGATGTCAATATGACATGAGAATAATCAGGAAAAGCAAACAGGCAGTGAGTCTGTGTTCCCCTCCTCTCCTGCACACTACTACATGATGTGATGTGCATCTAATAGTTTGGAGCCTCTTTCTCTACTTCATTAGAAGATTGAGGAGAAGTTCAGCAATATGTCACAGTGCCTAAAGTTGCTGCATACTTTTGGTGCAAATAGTGTGTTCACAGTGGAGACTCAGTGAATCAGGGTATGCTAATAATACTCAGGTGAATCATTTAAAGTGTGTAATCCATACGTATAAACCCTTTTGTCTTCTGTGGTCCCGGAATGATCTACATAGAGGTGGGTGTAGTTTAAAGTTCACTAAAAAGTGGACACAAGTAGAAAGGGTGGAATTACACTGCAAATGTAAATTAGAAGGAAGAAGAATGTATTTGGTTGGACATGTTACATGTTACATGACATGGACATGTTTTTTCCTCAGTGGTAGAAGCTGTTCTGGCTGGAGTCATTGATGTGGACTCCATGTACAAAATATACATTTCTGTGAAAAATGTTAAAAATTGAGAAAGAAAAGAGAAAGAAAAAGCTACAAGGGAACAGTGGAAGAATATAGTGAATATTATGGATACGAGTGTCAGAATTGTGATGAATTATAAATTATACTTTTCTAAGATATAGAATGTATAGTGACATGTACAATTTTAACATTTATCATTGTAGGTTTTTACGATTAGAAGCAGCTAAGTTGATGTTAATGATACAAATACAAATAAAGTGTTACTTTAAAATCTACAGAAATAAATGATCATTTAAACCTAAAAGTCTACATTTGTATGCAACAGTTAATATTATGTGAAATATATCATAATAGAAATGTTTCTAGTATACTACTGTATGCTTGAATTATGAGATGAATAGTGTTATTGTTATTCTATCAAAGTCCAATAACAAGAAATACTAAATAAATATGCCTATGTTCATGATATCTTTACATGCTAAAAGATATAAGTATATCTTTGTGCTAGGATTTCCACACACTTGATGAATTTGTAACTTTTTAATGTACCCCAATTATAAATATGTAAATATTTATTTACAATTTTCACCACATGCATTAGCTTTTTCTATGCCTCTCATCCATTTAAAGAAAAATCATCATGCTGGGTAAATGCTCTGTAGTGATATGTAATTATGCTCTGTAGTGCATTTGTCTGTGCTGCCACAAACCATTCTCCCTGCCTCTCCCCCTGCTTTTCCTGCCTCTCATCTCTTCTTACCTGTACTAAAGTAATGCCAAAATAGATGCCAGTGTCCATGCCAAAGGGACAAAAATTGTAGACTCCTGTGTAATCTGTGACTGATCTCTTCTCCTGCGCAACAATTGAGAAAGACCTCTAAGGAAGTAGCATTTTGCGTGTGTCCAGTTTGGCTTCACTTAGCAGTGTAATAAGGTTGAAGTCAGTGACAGTGCGTTACTGACAGGCTGACACTGATGACTCCTGTTCAGCTCTAATGGGCTTTAATAACATGGAGGACACATTGTCTGACACATAAAAGATACGCCTCTCAGTTCACTCAGACCCGTTTGAGAGATGGCCCTCTAGGCTCAGGAGTCAGAGATGGAAGGTGACATGCACAGAAGGTTTTAATCCTTCTCCGCTACAGTAGACTCTTCATCTTCAGACGCAGCTTAGGGCTTGTCCAGTAGGCTCCCTGAGGGATTATTGTCAGACTCTGGTTTTGTCATGCCCCTTGATCCTTTTTTTTTTGTTCTCAAGTGTCCCCCTGAGCCTTGTGTCAGATGTCTGAGTGGAATGGAAAACAGATCACATCTTTATTGATATTAAGACTCTGAATTTGGTTGCTGAATCTTCTGACTGATGTTGCCGTGCACACTCGTGATGCCTGAGGTACTCCTAGTGACATTAGAGACTTTTGTTCACAGAATATTTCAAACAAATCTGAAAAAACAACTGGAGAACTGATAGAGAAACACTGATAGAGAAACTTCATTTTTTTCAAACCAAGCAAAAAGAACCAAAATGTTTCCTTTTTTGTTTGGTATGGCTCAGGATACCAGTGACGGCATTAATTAGGTGCTTTATTAATTATGTCAGTGGAAGCTGTGTATATGTATGTGTTTATATCTTTGCGTTTTTATATCTTTGTGGGGACCAAATGTCTCCTCAAGGATGGGAACGTCTGACAATGTTGATCTTGTGGGGACATTTTGCTGGTAAGGAAAGTTCGTTTTTTGTTGTAGTTTTTAACAAATATAAAAGAGCCAAAATATTGCCTTTTCATTACTGAGATTAAGGTTAGGGTTAGGCCTGGCAATAGCTGCATTAATAATTATGCCAATGGAACATCCTGACAAGTATAGCAAGACAAAGTCTGTGTATGTGTGTTTGTGTGTATAAGGGTTGCTATCCAAGGTGGGGTGTTGTTGGATGTTTACCAGTGTTGCCATCTGAAAGTGACAGTCTGAAGGCTTTATCATGACATCATGCCTCTCTGTCATCTCCAGCTGCGTATCTCCCCACCTGTCTCACTCTCACTAGCTTGCCACTAGACCACAGAGGCTTCCTAATCACTCTCTGACAGTGGCAATTCCATTTCTGTTCACTTTTGGTTATTATACAGCTATTCATCTGACATTCCACCCAGTTAACAATCGTACACTGATACAGTTTTAAAGGCACTTTTGGATTTAATTCAGACCAAAATGGTCCTCAAGTCTTCGGAAGAGCCTCATATTCTACAATAAAAAAAAAGACTTTTATTTTCAGAGTTTATTGCTATAAAATGCTAGTGGATTTAATCTGAAAGTTAGCCTGCTAGCATCTCAAACTGTTTTATGTCCTAGAATGACATGCTATTATAGAGAAATGGTATTTTCAATGAAATGGAGTAAAAGGATGCATGAATCCAGAAATGCTTAATTAGTAGCTCCTTTCCCACTCCTAAAAAAAACGTAAAAAAAAATAAAAAAAAAGTGAACCATGTATATAAAGATTTCCTGAGTCATCTACTGAGACCTTGACTGTCATATTCCCACTCTATCCATTACAACCCACATGCCACTGACTTTATGAAAGGGCTAAAGAAAGCTGTTGCTGAAACTCCACTGAGCACTGATGCGTGTGGTGTATCTGCTGTAATCTGTTACATTTCTGGGTTAGTTAACGCTGACATCCCCTGGGATTTGACTAAATGAGATGGCTTTATTTCTCTGCCCTGCTAAGTAATTTTTAATCAACCCTCTGTTTACATATGGATAGCCTGGGGGATGAAAGGGTTGTGTTTGGGGTGTTATGCCCAAGGGAGGAAAGGTTGTCCCTGGCCTGTGATGGGGAAAGAGCTGGAGAAGATCCCTTTCTGAAACATGAGCACTGGAGGTTCGTAAAGGCTGTGTCGCAAATTAACCAGAATTTTAATAAAGCAAATAAAACAAGCTAGGTATGCAAATACCACAAGTGTATTTGTGGTATACAGCCTTTCAAATTTATGTATGCAGCTAAATAAAGACTATGGATGGTGTAGAGCCGAGGGGATAAGGGGCTACTGCTCCAAGTCTCCAACTTCCAAGTCTATATTTCACTGAAGCCACAATACAGTGAAATTGACCAAACCGAGATAATAATCAAAGATGAGTTATGAGCTGTCATATGGAAGCATATGTAAAGAAATATAAAACTTTTAGCCTCAAATAAATATAAAAAAAATCAATAATTATATAGATATTTGATATTAGGTATAGGACTTGATAATATAACAAAAAGTTAATATCATGAGCTTGGATATTTTTTGATAGCCAATATGTATTACGATATACAGCAAAAAAAGCAACAACAATAAAAAAAGATTAAACTAAATGAATTGCTTAAACTAAAAATTCAAATGATTTTAATATATTCACAATAAATAATACATTTTTAAATTGAAAAGTTTAAGTACAGAATTTTAACATTAACTCAGTTGTTTCAAACCAGAGTTTCTTATTGCTATTATTAATAAAATGTTAGAAAAGAATGATGATGATGATGTTGTTGATGATGATCATGATACTTGAAATGTCTTCATTTATAATTTGTATCATGAAATAATTTTACAGTATTATACTGTCATATTGCCCAGCCCTAATTAGGTACTGACATTCCTTTTACACAAAGAAATATTTATCACTAATATCTTGATTTAAATCAAAGTGAAAACAGGAAAATGAATTGATAGTGTCAAAACAATATTTGATATGCAATTTGCCTTAGCTGCAGTCCCTTTAATTTGAAGCGTTTCAAATCTAAATCTTAAAGAGCTCACAAAAATGTGACAAAATTCAAACGTAAAGCAAAAGACAGGGCCTTTCCTGGTGATTCTGCAGCAAAATAGGTTCGGAAGTACCCTGTAAGCTGATTAGATTTTAATTTTCTTCTACATGCCAGCAGTCAGTCCGCTCATCAAGGGAGAGCCGCAGCACGGCGAATGGAAAAGATGTCTCCAAAATGTCAATAGGAATAGACTCGACGACAAGCGCAAATGTCATTATTGAATTTAATTTCTACATAGAGCAATAAAATGCAGATTTCAGTACAAACTGAAAACTATTTTAAACTGAAAAATATATACAGTGCCTAACTAATTTACATATTACATATTTTTATTTTGCTTGCAGCAAACTGATACTGTAGCAGCTCCAGTACAAGGCTGAATACAAGAGAAGCTATAGCTTGTGCTGAAGCTTTCTAACAGACCTTCATTGCATTGTGTATAAGGACACTTATTCATACTTGTTTGGCCCTATTATTGATACAGACAGAAAAATATATGCATTTTCATGGAGAACTCAGCATGCAGTGCTGGGGAAAGTAGCAGTTCTAACCAGGTAAACACACTCAAGTTATTTGTTATGCACATAAGCATACGCATACCTGCATTCAAATTCAGCTTAGCATGATTCGTACACACTCCAGAAACATTACATGCATACCAAGAACATATACCACACACCTAGTTATGCTGGCACACACTGACACACAGACACACACACACTAAGACAACAGTGGTGAGATAACTTCTAACTTTGTTTTGACACTTTTGATTAAGGACCATTGAAGGGACACCTGTACTGTGGCAGTGAACAATAGCTGGGCCCCAGGAGAGATTGATTTTCTGCATGAGAAAAGGAGTCTTTGTCTAAAGCCACAAGCTCCTTTCTTATGCTAACGAGTCATGGAAGATTTCCAAGTCAATTTCACCTGAGCGTTGGTCAGCTCTCCACTCTTTTGTGCGCTGTCCCTCGAGCCCCTCTAGCACACATGCGCAGATGCACACACTCCCGCTCCCCCCATCCTTTAAACTGCAATTTAGCTCTGATGGGTGGGTAGTCCAGAGGGAAGAAGACAGAAGATTGACAGGTGGCTGGGAGCTTCCTCTGTGATATTTCTGAGGCTCTCTACCACACAGCGCTAGACTGGATTACATACATTTCCTTCAACAAAAAGGCAATAAGGCTATGCTTTAGAGAGAGTCACAGAAAGGACTTGGTGATGATCTAAAATGTTCTAATTTAAATAAAGCCATGCTTAGACCTGTGCAACTATGTATGTATCAAGTTTCAATTCAAATTTATTTCAATTTTTAAATATTGTCCTTTTATGACAGATGTTTCAAATATGTGTTTTTGTCCCTTCCCAAGTACATTAAGAACATATAGACTACAATCTATATCCAGGCTTTCTCATGCAGAGTAACCTTCTCAAATGTGCAATAGGATGGACTGAACACATAATGCAACATAACTCAATTCAATTAAATTTTTATTGTCACATCACAACAGTACGACAGTACGACAGTGAGTGAAAAACTTGGGTGCAAGTTCCCACTTATGTACGGAAACAACATATACACATAAAGAAAGAAAGAAAAGAAAAGTGCAATGAGTCATATGGGATCATATGGGGTGGCGGTGGGGATGGGTTGGGCAGAACACTGTACTACTATCTGTTTAGTGGGAACTTGCACCCAAGCTTTTCACTCACTTGTACTGTTGTACTGTTGTGATGTGACATGGGGTGAAATTCAGCACATAAAGACTTGATGCTTGTTCATTATTTAGTTCTCTGCCTTCTTTTGGATGTGTTGGAGGTTTATTATTACAGTTTGATATTTCGGTAAAAAGCATGCGAATGAGAACAATCATAAGAATATTCCAACATGCCAAAAAAGCATATGCATTCTCAATTCATGTACAGATCGGTGACCAATTAAAGGAAAAAGAACCACTAGAACAGATTATGTTTGTTTTAGTACATATTCAACAAGTCTCTGAAATTGAACTGTAGTGATGAACACTGTTCCACTTAAAGACTTTCAATCAATTATACCAACTGCTGTTGATGATTATGGTGTAGAGTGTTCTCTAATACATGGCTCTAAGATATCTCATATGAGTTCACCTAGGTCGAGGTCTGATGAATGTGAAGGCCATAGCATATAATTCACATCATTTTTAATTTTCAATCCATTCAGTGAGTCCTCGTGCCTTGTGGATTTGTGTGCAGTCATTCTGGAAGTGACGATGACCATCAGGATAGGAATGTTTCATTATAGGGTAAAAGTGATCAGTCAGAAGAATATTGTATTGATTGGCAGTGATACTTTATTCTAAAGGGACAAATGGAGGCAAACTGTGCCAGCAAAATAATGAAACATCCCCCTCCTCCCAAAGCATAACAGAGCCACTGGGTTTTTTTTCCTTTAATTTGTCAGCCATCGGTATATACTTGCACAGGAGAACAGTAAATGTTGCCATCTGACTTCCATTACGAAATTTCTCAGTAGCTCATAAAAGTTTTCTGTGTGATTTTTGAAAGAATATTTCTCCTCAGAAAGCTGACCATACTTAAAATGGCATAATTGAAACTACTGTGAGGTATTGTGCATGTGAATACTATAATATTTGATTAGGATTTATAATGCTTCGAGTATAGGCATAAAATGGAGAGAAAGTACTGATACTAACACAATGCATGCCCTAAATCCTAAAATTAATATGTGAGATAAAATGCTTGAATAAGCTTTTATTAAGCCTACTTCATAACAGTACCATTTCTAAAGAAACTGAACAGACATTCGTGGTGTGAGGCTCAATAGACCTAGTAGCACTTAATTAATTTCTCTCACCAATAAAGCTGATGGAACAGCATACAATAGCAAATGGGCAAAACTACTGAAACAAATGAAAAAGTCATAATTTGCTGAGCCGCACCAAAGAATTAGAAAATTACTGACTTAGATAAGCCAAAATGACACCAAGCTTTAAAAATAATCGTATTTAAATAGTGCAGAATTAACATTTCAGTATTTTTATATTTTATCTGTGATCAAGTTTAAATAATTTCTTATAAGGTAGACTGCAGTTGACAGTGGATGGGTTTTCTGTGTGTCTGTTCTCTGTGTTACAGCAGAGATAGAAACTAACCTGACTGTGTTTTTTTTTTTTGATTGCATGGTGTGTGTGTGGGGGGTAGAAGCATTAGAAAAAAGTTCTGATGTCTTTTGCTTACAAGTGCATTATTACATTCTTTCTTAAATCTAGCAATACATTATTTGGAATCTCATATGAGTTTAATGCTTATGGTTATGAGTTTAATGATTGGCAAAGCAAGGGTTTTGATGCAAAATGTGCAATTACGCTGTTGTATCATGCAAAATTGACTGAGCCATTGACAATTTTCACTTTGCCGCCTCTGCTAATTTCTAATTAATTTGTCATTTATTTCAGCTAATGAGAAGCCATTTTTATTTTTTTATCACATGACATTATTAGAGAATGTGGTGCCACTGTAAAAGCAAAAATAATCCTACCAAAGAACTGTTATATTTAGCATTTAGGGTCTTATAACATTGTAGTGAATCTGAAAAATAATGAAGGTTATTTGATGCTGAATCAATGCATGACTGGTCTGTAAGCTGTGCTTTAATTTGGTCATAGACTGTAAAATCATTTCAGAGGAGCGTTGTCTCCTGTGGCTCTCAGTTCCTTCCTCTGTACTGAATCTGTGACAAGCTCACCTCTAGTATGCATATGGATCTGCAGACTCTTCACATTGCAAAGGCAAGGCACATGAAAATTATTTTAAAGAATAAAAAAAGAATTCAAACAAATATGGCTCCCCCTGGGCTTGCTGTTTTTGGTAAAACCCAAATCCCTTAAGATTTTTTTTTATTCTGATGCTGATTCTATGCTTGCCAATCTCAAGAACAGGATTTTCTTGGTCAGCTTCCCGTATCACTCCTTCTCTCTGCTCTCTCTGTTTCTCCAAACTGCTTGAGGCAAGATTAAGAATATCCAAATTCTGTCTCTGCGTTAGTAGCAAGATACAACCCCTCCTAAAACCTTCAGATAGGAAAAAAAGCATTTAACATTCACCAAAAATTGGTTTATCCCTTTTCCAAACACAATCTTCTTATTTTTATATGGTCTTTCTGAAATCCCTTTCAGCTTTTCATTTTGAGACTAAGATATAGAGGTTCCTTTGCAATCAGTCACCAAATCAAGCAGAGGAGAAAATTCAGGGTGATTTTATTGTGCCTCTGAGAAAAACGTATTGTCCTGCGTTGGGCCTGAGCTGGTGGCTTGGCTGGCTGTTTCTTCTAGCTTCCCTATTAATTGGGAGATTCATTAATAGATGTTTGATATTTTCAAATGGTCATTCCATTGTGTTATTTTCTAGAACAACTAGCCTCTGATGTCGTCTTTAGCATTAAGTCACACATACTTTTCTCTATAACTATCCATCAACTTGACCTATCTTTTGGTCTTTCTTTTGGCAGCTGCTAGGTCAGATGCTGCTATGCTCGATTTTTAAGCATTAAATAAGTATTCATCTCTTATTTTATCAAGAAGTCACTATATGTATTGAATAAAGCAAAATCTCAAAAGGAGTATTAGTTACTTAATGGTAATCCCTGAAGAAGAATGCCAGAATCTTCCAATGACATTATAAAGCCTTTATAAGCAGCAAGTAATTGTTTTTTAACTGTTATGTGGCTAGAGCATTTTTATGTTTTTGCATACCATTGTGCTAAAATTTCAGGTGATGGCATGCTTTACTACCTGAGAAGAGTTGAAGGCTGCTTGAAGTTGTAATTGCATCTCTTGCAATATATGCTCCTATGTTGGCCACTGTTGAAGAACTGATCTCAGAACTGATACAGTAGATTGCTATTTAGTAGTGATTCAAAATTGTGATTTTGCTGTGATTCCTGGCAATGCCCCATTGTTTTCATATGCAGCTAGAAAAAGAAAAAATTGAGTGGTCAGGTCAGGTTAGTGTACAGTATTTTAACTGTATAGTATTTTAACTATAGTATTTAGTGTTTAGTATTTAACTGTAACAGTGTTCAATTTATGGAATCTCATTCATCATGTTAGTCATACTTACCACAGGCTTGCTAGCAAGACAGACAGCAAGGATTGGGGAAGATTTTGAGCAGGTAAGGCAGAGGGAGAACCTGACAAAGCAGGGAGAATCAAACAATCAGACAATCTAAGCATCATTTAACACATCCTGTCGGGCAATGTGAAACTGGCTAGAAGGTTACAAAAAGCAGCATGTGATGCCACATTCTAAAAAGATTCAAATAAAGATCTGAAATAAAGTAATTGAAATATACCGGTCTGGAAAGGGTTACAAAGCAATTGCTCAGGCTCTGTGACTCCAGCGAATCACAGAGAGAGCCGTTATCCACAAATGGAGAAAACTTGGGACAGTGGTGAACCTTCCCAGGAGTGGTCTGCCCTACCAAATTTTCACCAAGAGTACATCAACAACTCATCCAGGAGGTTACAAAAGAATCGAGACAAACACCTAAAGCCTGCAGGCATCACCTGCCTCAGTTCATTCATTCATTCATTCATTTTCTTAACCGCTTATTCTTTTCAGGGTCACGGGAGAGCCGGGGCCTAGCCGGCAGCATAGGGTGCAATGCATGAACAACCCTAGACAGGGCACTAATCCATCTCACACACTCACACACTCATTCACACAATCACACACTAGGGCTACTTTTAAAGACACCAATCAACCTAATGTGCATGTCTTTGGACTGTGGGAGGAAACCGGAGTATCCAGAGTAAACCCACACGGACACGGGGAGGACATGCAGACTCCACACAGAAATGACCCAGACCTCCCCACCTGGGGATCGAACCCGGGACCTTCTTGCTGTGAGGTGACAGTGCTACCCACAGAGCCACTGTGTCGCCCACCTGCCTCAGTTAAGGTCAATATATATGATTCCACAACAAGAAAGTCACTGGACAGAAATGGCATACATGGGAGAATTACAATGTGCAAAACATTGCTGACCAAAAAAAAATCTAGATGATCCTCAAGAGTTTTGGAATAATGTTCTGTGGACTGATGAATCAAAGGTGGTATGTTTTAGCAGACTGGTTCCTGATACATCTGGCATAAAGCTAACACTGCATGCCATCAAAAGAACATCATACCTAAAGTCAAACATAGTGGTGGTAGTGTGATCTTCTAGGGCTGTTTCTGTAGGGCTGCTTCTGTATGACCTGGAACTATGATTTCTGCTCTCTGTCAGAAAATCCTGAAGGAGACTATCAGTTCTAAAGCTGAAACTCAGACTTAAAACTCAAGGTGCAGTTGGGGTATATAGCAGGACAATGATCCAAAGCACACAAGCATGTCCACCTCCAAATGGCTCAAAATAAATAAAATTAAAGTTTTGGAGTGGCCGAGTCAAAATTCTGACTTGATTCCCATTGAAATGCTGTGGCAAGGCCTTAAACAGGCAATTTGTGCTAGAAAACCCTCTAATGTAGCTGAGTTAAAAACAATTCCATGAAGAAAAGTGGGCCTAAATTCCTTCAGCAATGTAAAAGACTCGTCACCGCAAGTTATCGCAAATGTTTGATTGCTGCCAAAGGTGGTGCATTTTGCATTTCCTTGTATTGTTTTGCCTTATATTGAAATTAATTGGATAATCTGAAACATTTTAATGTGACAAATCAGCTTAAATAGAAAAGAAGAAATTGAGAAGGGGGCAAATACTTTTTTCACAACACTGTATATAGAGGTGGCGGCAAGGGAAAAGCCCAACCTGGCAGGATGAAAGAGAAGTGAGTGCCACTACTGAGCAACAACATAGAGCTAAATAGTAAACAGCACACTGAGTATGAAAAATGTATGAAAAATGCACTTACCATGGCAGAAAAGATGATGGGACTCCATTACCAGCTTTGGAGGACAGGGTACCTGTAGCTCTGACCATGGTCACAAGTTGTTCAGCAGATGTGGTATGATGTGGGCTGACTGACGATCAGAAGAAAGCATTTAAAGACCGTCTCTATGAGAGCCATATTTATTGCAGGTACTGCCTCCGCTTGTTACTTTGTGAGTTAGCAGGGGTGAAATATAATCACCATTTAGCACATTTCACATGTTCAGCTTGTGTGAAATATTATATTTGAAACTAAATAAAGGCTCTTGCTTATTAAATAAATAATGTCAAAGTGGAAGGCTGTACAGTGAAAATCTGGGTTCTGGTGTGCTCCTAAGTCAAAATTCTACATGGAGCAAATGTGAGCAAAACATTATAATACACCATAGAACCCTGGTATATACAGTGGTGTGAAAAAGTGTTTGCCCCCTTCCTGATTTCCTGATTTTTTGCATGTTTGTCACACTTAAATGTTTCG
>JAOTRJ010000051.1:23199154-23212910 GCA_028564905.1 Leptodoras praelongus | reverse complement strand
TTTGTGTTTACCTGTGTTGTCTTTGACTAATATTTAAATTGGTTTGATGTTCCGAAACATTTAAGTGTGACAAACATCAGGAAGGGGGCAAACACTTTTTCACACCACTGTAAGTAGACCATTTTCACTGATCTTATTTACTGATCTAATGTCACTGGGCAGTAGTTCAGTCCTGTTTACAGGTCTGCTCCTCTCTCCCCTTGCTATATTAAATGTTAGCTTTAATACTCACTGAAGGTATCTTGTACTGCCACTGGTTTCCTTACTTGGATGCCAGGCATCTTAACCAGTCGTTTTCCTTTCATCACTAGAAGAAGGATATAAAGCTGATATGTGATCTCAAGTTCATGTCTCAGGTCAGCAGTTACCTGAAGGTCTGCCTCAGAGAGAGCATTATGGAGACAGGTAGAAGAGCCAGGTCAGCTAGAGTTACACCTGTTCCTGTTAGAGTGTATCCCCACCCTTTTCCACCCTCACCTCAGGCATTGCTGAAACACTCTCATCTAAAGGTTTTCATTTTGTTTCCTATAAAACATTGTTAAAAGATATCAAAAGGGAAATACGGTGGTGTAACACACAGGTGGATGTCATTTATCTTTTTTTAGAAAAACTATTTCCGTTGCTGGTCTATCTTGAATAGCTTTTATTATGCCTCTGGTCATAGGATGGATATTGTATTATAAAATCAGCAGCCATTAGTTTGGGAGAATGTAAAATACAAATTCCTCAGGGAACTTTACTCTTAAAGCTCTGTAGCAGAGGTATTCAATTAAAATTTGTAAAGGACCAGTCACATACAAGTCCTTGCTTACAAAATGTTACCTTTTATGCTTATCCATTATTGTATAGTTTATATCTATAAATAAGACAATTTGAAGATGTTATTTTTTTTGCTGTGGTGATTCACTTTAGCTAAATCATTTACAGAAATGCATGTGATTGGATGACAGAGTTTCAGCTACAGAAGCTATTTTGGTTCATGTTTAGAAAATCTTTTATGGCTCTGCTTTGCTGGGTCGACCTCCAGACTGTGGGCCACCAGTTGGCGGCTTCTGCTCTGTAGTGTCTTTTGTGTAAAATTGTTCTACACACTGTATATTTTGGTTGGTTGTGTATTGCTGGGCTGTGTATTTTGACAGTGTGCTGCAGAACTAGTGTATATTAATGTTGGAGTGTTTATTGGTGTGTAATGAGATCATCCCTCTGTGCTGCTGGCTATCAGAGAACACCATCAGTGAAGAGAGTAGTGATCCATAGGGAGATGAGAGGCCTAATCCTCTTCTTTCCTTTCTTCCTTTCTCTTTCAGCTTAAGGGAGTCTCTCTCTCTCTCTCTCTCTCTCTCTCTCTCTCTCTCATTCTGCATTATTATATGCTGCTTGGCTTCCTTCCTCTGCCTCTCCCAGTGCCAGGCAGTGGGAAGATGAGGCAGCAGTGGAATTTAGAGTCTAAATATACTCACTGTGGGTAAACACGTCCGCTCATACTGACAGAGAGAGCACTCTAATCCAAGCGGCCTAAGAGATTAGAGATTTTCATTTATAATCCACTCAGGTTGAATCTAAGAGAGTGTGCCTGTGCTGTTGCTTTTTTTTTTTTTGCCTTTGCCCTTTTTACATTTAATTACAAGACTCGTATACATATTGTCCACTAATTGATAATATGTCCTGATACTGATGTGGAATTTGCTCTGTATGATGTCATGAATGAGTCTTTCTTTGTATGACTGGTATCCACTTGTCTGGAAATGTAGTCCAGCTCTCCACAGAAATGAAAGATCCTGCAATGTTACATAAAACACTTCTTAATTGGTTCTTAATATATGATTATTGTGTAAGATCTCTGAGCATAGAAACCTGTAAGAAATAGGAGCTTGCTGCTAAGTTTTATGGTGTGATGACTGTTATCTTCACATTTAGTATTTTTATTTTTTGGAATAATGCATTCTGTGCTCTGGTTTTTAAAGTATAGAGAAAGGAAAAGCCCTGCAAATGACACACAGGCTCTTACACAAAATGTGGATGTTTATTGATTTGTTTTTAAGTTTTATAGATTTTTACAAATGTGAATGTGGTCTCAGAAGTAGGTCTTATTAAATGACACTTTAAACACAATACAGCACAAATATTGCCAGCATCTAATGAAGCTATTGTAGACAATTTACTGTGATTTACTGACATTGTCTTCTAATATTTTATTGATTTATTCTCTATACACCCTTAACAAGAATATTTATCATAGTTTAACCTTCTACTTTTGGAAATTTGTTACCGTTATTGTGCTAAATCACACAACCCAGAATATACTGTACTGTACAATATTATAAATCCTTTATGGCATTGGCCTTTTGTTGTGTGCTAAACCTGAGATATGAAGTTCTACAATTTACATTCAAGTCTCAATAATAAAATAGAGTTGTGTGTTTTTGTCCCAGTGTGCACAGTATGCTACAGAAGTGCGGCGTCTCCACAGCTGAGCAAAACAGCCCCTGTTTTCACGCAGCCGCTGATTAGTTTAGTGTCGTCTGATTAGAAATTAATTAAAATGATGAAACAGACTCCTGGGGGGGAGGATGTGGCTGATGACTTTCATGCAACCATTATTCCTCAGTCCAAGGGGATGTGTTTGTGTGTGTGTGTTTGCATATGTATGATAATCACACTAATGTTTCGTGCATTTTGGAGAGACTGTGTGCACTGTAGAACCCCTCCCCCATCTCTTTCCCACTATCTTCAACAGCAGCTTCCAAGAAACCCTCTTCATTGCTCCAGCTCCCCTATGTGTTGTCTTTTAACTCTCCGTCAGCTCATTCTCTATCTTTTGCTCTCTCTCGCGTCAATGCTGGAAATTTCCTCACTCCATAGTTTTCTTTTCTCTCTAGTCCCTACCTGTGCTTTGAAGCCTAACAGATATGCATTGCAAACATGAGCTTAAAATAGGTGTTTGCCTACCAGTGCATTTGTTTATACATTTCATATGTGAACAGGGTGTCAATTTTAATCTTGGAGCACAGGAGCCAGTATCCCTGAAGCAAAGCTTAACAAACAAATTGAAATTAATTACCTGAATTGTTTTAATGAGCACAGTAAGTATTATGCAATGGTAAATGCTATGTCGTATTAGGGCGTGATAACATCAGCCTTATGGATGGTGCACAAATTGCTACTCCATAAGCGGTTTATACAGCTGTTGCGTTTCTGTATTTCACAGCTGAATGAACCTGTAATTGGAGCCTAATGAAGCCCTGAGGGGCTGGGTGGCAGCGAGCGAACACTCCGCTATTTATTTAACTGTGGACTCTTCAGATTAAAAGGCTTCAGTGTTTACCCCATGGCTCAGTGGATCATCTTTTCAATTTAGCCTGACAAGCACTGAACAGCAATCCCTCAGAGGCACACTCAATCTCAAATAGGTGAAGAGAGGGAGAGCATGCAAGTGTGTATGTGAGAGTGTGTCATGGGGAAAGAGGGAGGAACAGACGGTGCAGGATCGAGAGATGAAAAGCTAAAAGCTGTTGCATTTGACAAGATTATTTTGGTTTGAAACATATTAAGTCTTTGGGTTTATACTGGATGTGTCTCACTGTGGCACGGCTATGGTGTTCAGGTTGTGTACTTAGTTAATGTTCCAGGTACAGACAGTGTCATTTTTTTAGTTTATCTTTTGGTTATCCCTGTTTATTTTGTGAAAGTTTACCTAATCTGTGAAAATCAATTTAAAGTGATTTCAGCTGGCCAGATGGATGGATGAATGGATAGATAGATGACATGGTGCAAAAACAACAATGCACAAACAAGACATAGTGCGGAAATGCTAAACCGAATTCAGTTTTGATGAAGCACTTCCACATATCCTGAAGGAAAAAATCCACATGGGGTGGCACAATGGCACAACAGGTATCATTGCTACCTCACAGCTTCAGGGTTACTGTTTCTGCAGAGTTAAGCATGTTCTCCCCTTGACTGCAAGGGTTTCTTCTGGGTGCTCTGGTTTCCTTCCATCTCCCAGTAGATAGAATGGCTACACTTATTTATCTCTGTATGTGAACGAGTGTGTGAATATGTGTGCATGGTGCCCTGTGATGGACTGGTGTATTTCTACATTGTGCTCTGTGTTTCTCGGATAGGCTCTAGATGCACCCTGATCCTGAACAGGATATAGTGGGTACAACTACTGTAACTCTGCTGTGACTACCTTGTAACAATAATAATACAGTGATACAGTGGGTAGTCTTGCCATCCTCACAGCTCCTGGATCCCAGGTACAATCCTGAACTGGGTTACTGTATATGTGGAGTTTATGTGTTTTTTTTCCCCCAGTATTCATGTGAGCTTTGCCCAGGATCTCTGGCTTACTCACACCTTCCAAAAACCTGCAAGCTAAAATAAATTGTGAATAAGTATGTGAATATGTATGTATGGTTCTGGTTCTGAATAAGTTCAGAATTCACTGTGACCCTGTGCAGGATAAAGTGGTTATTGAAGATGAATGAATAAATTGCATTACTAAACAGAACAATGATTATACTAATTGTATTGCTAATTTTAGTGAATATTAGTGTTGCGCAACAGTTACTATGTGCACATGCACAGTTTAATGGCTAACAGTATGTGATCATCATACCCATATGTACTTGTTAAACAGCCCATTCAGTAGCACTGAAGGCATTGATTATGGAGTGCAACTCCATAAATTTGCCCATTTAGCTATGAGAACATTAGTGAGGTCAGGTACTGATTTCAGGTGAGGAGGCCACTTTAGTTCTTCTACACCAGCCTTGGCAAAACATCTTTATGGAGCTGACATTTTGAATGCAACATTGTCATGCAGGAATAGGTTTGGGCCCCTTAGTTCTAGTGAAGAGAAAGCTTAAAGAGTACAAAGACATTCTAGAAAATTGTGTTTTCAACATGGTTGTAACATGGAATGTTCATTTATGGTTGTGATGGTTAGGTGATCACATACTTTTGATCTTATATTTTGTGTGTGTGTGTGCAGACATGCATGTATATGAATATGTGTGTGTGCATTTGTGTGAATGAATATAAATGTGTGAATTGGTTTGCTGTGAACCTTGAGCCACTTAAGAAGGTCTGGGGTGGCGGGTTGAGGCCCAGACAGAGGCATCTTTGTTTGGTTTGTCGATCTGTGGGTGGCCCCAATACAAGGAGAAAGACACATTCAGTTCCAACCAGATAATGAAATAAACAGAACCTATTACAAAAGCTGTCCTCCCTCGTGCTCCCATCCTCCAGAATTCCCAGCCATCATAGTTGTCTCTTCTTCTGATAGACCCTACTGTGTGTTGTGTGTCTATCTAAAATGTTTTCAGGGTTTGAGACAGTAGCTGAATGCCATCTGTCTACAATTAATTTCCTTCCTCCTTCCTCCTCTTGTCCTATTTTCGCACTCCAAACTCTCTCTCTCTCTCTCCCTCTCTCTCCTTTTTTCTGTCCTCCCAATCACTGCAGTGCTAAGTGGCCTCTCATGAGGCATAAGAAGGAAGTGTGGTGAACTCTGGATCTTTAGATTGACCTCCCTCTCATTATGTCATACTTACTTTGGAAAAATTAAGACACATAGAAAGAGTAAAAAGAGAAAGAAAAGAATGAGGGACACATACAAAATTCACGGAAGCTGGTGACACTTCTGAGATGCTTTTGAGAAGTATGTGTCATGCCATTCAGAATTTTCACAGAACTCCTGTTAATTTATTTTAAACTCAATTTTGCCAAAATAACTAATAAAAGGAACAAAGAAGGTCTGCAAATGTTTCTGCATGTTTGATGTCTGTACAAGCATTCATGTTGTTTTGTTTTTATTAATGAGCAGCATGTCAGATATCTCATTCTCAGGGTCCTAACCTGTGTAATTCATGATAACTGATTAAATATGTCTGTGGCATGTTTCTTCCCTCCTTTGGCCCGCATTTGTCCTGACCTGGATTCTTTGTTCTCAGTTTTCATGTATTTAAGGGTATGATTGGTCCAATGGCCTTTTTGCTGACATTTATTGGGCCTGTGCAAGGACATGCCCTTTTCTCCGTCTCACCCATTCCTCCCTGTTAATCAGGGGGGCTCTGAAAACCAGGCAGATAAGCCCATTGTTAGGCCTGACAATGTTCTGATGATATGGCCAGAGAGGATCGGTACCCTGTGCCTCCCTTTTCAGAGCTTGCCTACCACCAGAGAGAACTCATTACCACAGAGCAACCAGGTTAATTAGCTGAGAGAGAGAGATAGAGAGACAGAAAGAGACAGAGCGATGGAGAGAGAGGGAATGAGAGAAGGAGAAGGGGTCCTGTAGAGAAGAGATCAACATCTGTATTTATTCTGGACCAGGTTCCTGGATGATGAGGAGTTCTACCTGTTCTACTACAGTCAAACAGCACAGACCAGTTATCTCAAATGAAGTAACTTCATTTGTGTTTTCCTTTTTAGTAAAACAGTTTAGACATTTATTTTTCTTTAGAAATGAACAAGCAGGTGAACTGTAATGAATGCTGGGCGATGTGATCAACAGGGGGAGCTCTGTAACCCTCCAACTCTCTTAGGCAATATTCATAAGATCTGAAACTACGTATGATGATATTCTGCAAAAACACTGTAGTGGAACAGTGTATTATTTAATCAGTTCTGCTGTACCTTTTAAGGCTAGGAGTTTGTCCCAATAATAATAGGAGCAGTTCTTGTGCTAGTTTCCGTATGTGTGCTCTTGTATACGTAGAAATAATTTATGTTTTGGGTGTGAAGCAAAGAAACCCTTTCATGTCTGATAAGTGTTGGAGTAGGTCTGTGGTGAGAGCCATTTTCAGTAGTAGCTGTGCTGCTGGACAGTTTAATGAGATGCAGGGGAGGAGATGATGTTCGTGGAACCTGTTTCTGTAGCTCTTTCCTTTGTGTGGTCTACCACTGAAACTTTACACCCTGCCTAAAGACTTTTCTGTATGTATGCATGTATTTATGTATGTATGTATGTGTATATAGTTATATATAGTTATATATATACATTATATATATATATATATGTGTGTATTTATTATTTTTTCTTCATGTGTGTGTGTGTGTGTGTGTGTATTTATTATTTTTTCTTCATGTGTGTGTGTGTGTGTGTATTTCTGGTTAATATGAATCAGCTGGATATCAGCTCAGCTAAATTTAAGCATTTCCACAGCCTGCTGGTTCCTGTTAGCTCAGTGGGCCATTTTTGATCCCGGCAGCTTTTAGCCTGCATTAGAGTACTAATCTCTGAAAATGGGGCACTATGACAAGCACCTGTTCAATACTCTGTAATCTTCATCACATTGACTCTGGCCATCCTCTCTTACAGTGTGATCGAAATGATAGAGATCCAGAAGAGTTTCTCTATATCATTACCAGCTCATTTCTGATATGGCTGTGATCTTCTTAAGCTCAGCTAGAGATCTGACATGCTGTACATGGAGGCTGATAGAAAAGGAGAAAGTCACAGGCTGCCAAGTGCTTTTCTGATTTCTAGTTTTCCCAGACCATTATCTTTCTTAGTAAAAAGAAATCCCTCAGTGCTCTAAGTTTAACATTTTGTTTAAACTCATTTAAGGTGGTTAGTCTGTATTATAGTATTATTTATTTTTTGAGGATGATAATTGTTGAATTCTCGATTCTGATTGGTCAGAAGGTTTTCTGTAACAGCACAGCCCCATTATATTTTATTCCTTATTTATTCTTTGGTTAATTTGAGTTAATTTATTTTATGTTATGCAGTCTAAGAGCTACATTTTATTATAATATTATATAATTATAAAATGCCAAATGAATGTGTGAGTGTGTGTTTGTGTGCGTGTCTGTGTGTGTACACATACATGTGCAACACCATGCCAGTGTCATGCTATGCTTAAGTTACAGATTTGGCTGATCTCAACTCTTCCTCCCTCTCTTCCACCCTTCTGCCCTCCATTGTTTCCATCTTCCCTCCATCACACCCACCCCCCTCCCCCGTCTCTTCATTCTCCCTTTTCTTTAGAAAGAGCGAGAGGAGATGAGCAGAGCGAGGGAATCCATGGCTATTGTGTGTCAATCACAGTATGTGTCATGGTCTCTCCCCCTCCTGGTGATTAGCTCTCTTAGTGCAGCTTTGCAGTATCTCCTCAACAAATAAACCCAGCCTACAGCCAGCCAGTGAGGCCTTGGGCATGAGTTCACACACACACACACACACACACACACACACAGTCCAATTACTCACACCCCTTTGTCACACCCAACTCCTGCTATGCAATGCACTAACAGAGATATAATGGATATTACTGTGCTCTCCAGTCTTAAATTATTTCCACAATATGATTTCTGTTCAATAGAAAAGTGTGACTTGAACTCAGAATTATGTTACATATTTTTTAACTGACAACATATTTTTAAACATGCCTGTGCTTGAGTTTCTGTTCCATGCTCTCTTTTTCTAATACCTTTTTAAAAAATACCTGAAAATAGATATAGTTGACCTGCATGTGCATGATTTAAAATATTTTTTGTCTTATGTCTGTGTTCCATCACATACATCCAAAACACAACATTGGCTTAAAACTCAACAATATTAAAATACTACATCCTTTCCCAATTCATTTGATTTATAGAAATTATGCATTTTGATTACATTTGTTGAATCAATTTTGAAGAATATGGCACATTATTTTAGACATATGGCACTAGTCATTTTAATATATCTGTCATGTGCATGGCCACAGAAGCCAGATCAGCATAACAGGAAGTAACCTGACCTGTCAACTAGAAAAGAAGGTCTCAGATTACAGAACACCCCATAATACATGGCCTGTTTATGGAAAATCATGCTTACTGTACTTTGTCTGTATTTACTGCCTGTTGTAAACATAACAAGCTGCACCTCAGTTGGATTGCTGCATAATATAGAATATACTGTACAGCCTACATTCCTCTAATCTGAGCTTAGTCTCATAATGTGTTGGAGTTTCTTAGTCGGAAGTCTTCAGTAGCTATTCTGTAGTGCAGCTGGATGAGATACTGAGGTAACGATGGTGTCACTGGAACCTCTTTCTGTAGCTCTTTCCTTTGTGTGGCTTGTCAATGAAGCTTTGCTGTAAATTCCCGCTGTAGGCAACTGGAAAATATCCTGTTCCCCAGCAGGAAGGGAAGAAGCAAGGAAAAGGCTTTAATCATGTCCCACTGCATCAGAGGTGGGTGGAGAGATTAAATTCTTTCAGAAGATCAATAGAGTTAGTTTTTACCTTAGTGTTTTTACCTCACTGTAAAATAATAAAAATGTATGAGCATTATGTTTGCATATATTAGTTTGAAGTACAGGAATCACTCTCAAAAAGAATATTTACAACTCATCATGATATCAGGAATAGATTTTTTTACATCCTTACTAAATGTCGAATTATTTAGACAAGAGTAATAATTGTAGCATTCCCATAATATCTGGAACACCAGTAGTTCTCTAATATAGCACTACTCTAAGGTCCTCTAACGTTATTGAACAGACAACAGGAAAAACAGATACAAGTAAGTACGATTTGACCTATCTTAGATTTGGTAGAAGAGTGATCTGTCATTATGCTGTCTAATCAACATTTAGGTATACAGCTAAAACAACATGGGTGTAGCTAATAAATTCCCTTCCAAATCTAAGCTATGCACTAAATCAAATTGACGTGCTAAGCTACTATCTGTGTTTATTTGTTAGCATGCACAAAACTGATACTTGTAGTGGAGCTGCTTGTGGCAGAACTGCTTTTTTGGGAGAAGAAATTTCCAACACAAAAGAATATGAACTATTGCAAAGACACTACACTCACAAAAAACTTTATTGGGAACACCTGTATACCATTCATGCAATTATCCAATCAACCAATCGTGTAGCACACAGATATGCATAAGAGTGCAATATATGGCTAGAAGCTTCAGGTAATATTCACATCAAACATAAGAATGGGGGAAAAAGTGATCTCAGAGATTTTTTGCCATGGCATGATTGTCGGTGTCAGATGGGCTGGTTTGAGTATTTCAATAACTGCTTTTTTCCTGGGATTTTCACAGACAACAACCTCCAGAGTTTATAGAAAAGCCTTGTTTATGGGAGAAGTCAACAGAGAATGGTCAGACTGATTCGAACTGACTGAAAGGCTACAGTAACTCAGATAAACACTCTTGTGTGAGCAGAAAAGCCGAATGCACACTATGTTGAACCTTTAGGTGGGTGGGCTACAAAAGCAGAAGACTGCATCAGG
The DNA here is from genome assembly GCA_028564905.1 of Leptodoras praelongus. Lineage (NCBI taxonomy): Eukaryota > Metazoa > Chordata > Actinopteri > Siluriformes > Doradidae > Leptodoras > Leptodoras praelongus. Next base: position 23,202,666 of record JAOTRJ010000051.1, on the reverse strand, counting down.
TTCCACTTCTGTCAGCCAAGAACAGAAAGCTGAGGTTGCAGTGGCCACAGGCTCACCAAAACTGGACAGTTGAAGACTGGAAAAACATACCCTATTCTGATGAATCTCCATTTTTGCTGAGGCACACAGATGGTAGGGTAAGAATTTGGCACCAACAACATGAATTCTTGGACCTAACCTGCCTTGTGTTTACAGTCTAGGCTGGTGGAGGTGGTGTAATGGTGTGAGGAATGTTTTCTTAACACCTAGTATTAGGGTAATGTAATAAAGAACTCTGTGAGTACACATGGCCAGTTTGTAGCCACTGTAGGTGTAAACTTACTTTTGGCCATATAGTGTACATTTTACAGGTATACTTTGACGAACTTCATTTGTTTGGGGATGATGTGTATCTTTGTCAATTTTGAAGCAAGTGTCAGTGAAGTGCTTGTGTCAGCCGTAGAACTATTAACTTGATTAATATTGGCTTTGAAAGACCTATTTTTGGTATAAATACAATGGTCATGCAACCATGTTTTCCTCAAATCTTCTCATAGGGTTCCTGCTGGATCTTTTTACTATTCCATGCAGTTATCCAGTGTTAATAGGACCATATTTGAATACTGTATAGGTACATAGATTTCTGTTTCACTCCTGCTATCTGCCAGGGATGGCTAATATCAACTGGATGGCATATGCCACAATGTCATGAGGAACTACCCCACCTTAGCATTGACTGGAAAGGTGTTACCTGCTTCAGATACCTGCTTCAATCATGACATTTGGAACAGTGATCTTAGATGTGTAGAACTTTACTTTAGAACTTTTTTGGGCAGTAACTCCCTGATAGTAATGTCACGTAGGGGACACATTAAGGATCCATTAAGGGATGAAGCAGCCAAGGTGATCCGACCACTAATGAGAGCAGCATCTGGAAACCAAAGCCTGACTGGCAATTTAAGTAGGACTATTTAGCCCAATAGCTGAATTCTGCACTACATATATAGTAGTGGGCCACTGCATTATGGGCCAAACAGATTGTCCGGCTTCACCAGGGAGAACTACTGTTGACAATGAGTTAGTTCGATATCTACAAAGGGGTACGGGTCTGCTTTACCACACCTCTAACAGATTTTGCAACATACTACCTCAACAGATGTCCCCTGTAAGTGAGTTACCCTCAGTGAGGTTAATAGTGGATGTACCTAGCTGAGGAATGTTTGTGCAGAGGCAAAGAGACCCATCCAGCCTTGTAATACTGGCAGCGTCTGCATGCTCCATAGGACTCATAGAGAGGATACATATTGAGGTTCTGTTAAGACCATGTTCCACATGGTGAATCTGGTCATCCCAGGTGCTTGTTAGAGCCTTGATTCTGTCTGTTTAGGGCTCTGATGTGGTAGAGAGTACTTATGTGGGGTCTGAAATTGTGAACTTATTTGAACCATAAAAAAACACAATGCATGCTCTTTAAATCAAGCCCCAATAATCTACATTAATCTTCCTAGTTTTGTGATTAGTACAAAAGGTTGTGATACTGTATAAACTAAATGCATACACTATGCATTTTCACTAGCAAGTTCATTAACCAAGCAAGTACAATAGAAAAATGTGAATGTGTCAGTTGGGTCTGCGAGCTGGCCAGCAGTTTCTGGGGCGACTCCACCGTGCTTCACTATTATTGGTTATTAGGAAAGGTGACGTCTGATAACTGTGATAAAAAGCTCCTTTACACATTTCATGAACTAATAAAATATTTATTACTTATTATTATTACTTATTATTTTTTCCTGGTGTGTTACTTTGTCATTTTAAACTCACTGTGATCTTTAGTTAAAATGTAGAAGAAATGCATTCCAGTGGGATGAGCCACAGTCACTGATGGTACCAGAATTTTCTTTCATGCCTACTGCTGATGTATGGTGCCAAAAATAAGTTTAGAACTTTAGTTTAGAATTAGTATTTAAGTCTTTTTTCAGGGTGAATTGTTGTTGTGCAATAACACTCCACTACTGGCACAATAAATACTATTCATATTCTTTTTCTAATGGACATAGTTACTTATAAGTGTTCAATCTAAATGAATAAAACTACTTTGAGAATGAGTCAAAAAAAGATTTGCAGTACACACCTTGAATGTCTTAAATGTCAACAGGAATTTAATCCTCTGACCATTAACCATGCCTACTCATTAAAATGTGGCAGAACTGATTTCTTCAGCAGGAGATATTTATGTCATGATAATGTGCCTATAATCTTTAAAAATAAAAATAAAAAACTAGACTTACTAGATGAAGACTAGATTATGTTTCTTTTCCTTTTTTTTCAATTGTCCAGTTGGTGAACCTGTAACGACAGTTTCCTGTTTTTGGCTGATAGGAGAGGAACTCACTGTGGTCTTCTGCTCTTGTAGGCCATTCAGCACACGTTTCATTGTGCATTCTGAGATGTTATTGTGCTCACCATGGTTTTAATGATTATTTGTGTTATCCTTCCTGTCAGCTTGAACCATTCTCCTCTGTCCTCTTTCATCAAACAGAACTGTAACTGTGTGTAACATAGTGTGTAACTATGTGTTACATAGTGTACAATGTTACATAGTGTACTTATTAGCTATAATAATAATGTAATATAATAATGAAACTATAGATAAATGAGTATTATAATAATAACTGTATTGCATAAGCCAATAATATAAGTTTTATTAGCAAACATTTTTATATGTGCTGCATTTTAATGTTTGTATATTTCATGAAGACAAGTAAACTGGGTCACTTTTTGGCAGCTCCTGTAAAACACATTTGAAGTGAACTATGAATGCAGGTACAATGCATGCTCTTTAAATCAAGCCCCAATAATCTACATTAATCTTCCTAGTTTTGTGATTAGTACAAAAGGTTGTGATACTGTATAAACTAAATGCATACACTATGCATTTAGTTTACTTGAAATTACATTTAGGCAAATATAATTAGCCTGCCTGCCGAGTGTTTTTTGCCAGTATTTAGCAGCTATTGTATGTACCCTATTCTACAGACCAAATAAAATGTTTTTCTTTAATTGTTATTTTTTTATTTGTTCTGCTTCTACTGGTGGTGTTGGTCTTGCAGTGTAAATGTTAGAGGAAGTTTTGGGCGCCGGTGGCCTGACTTGCGGGAGCTGATGGCGGGGAGCGCGGTGAGGGTGAGGCGCGTGCCCGTGAGCGCTCCGGCTGCGAGATTGAGCGTGAGCAGTATTTAGGGCGCGCGCCAGTAATTTGGGTAATTTTATTGCAGGGTTTGTCTATCCCTGAAATTACGACGCCAGTGTCTTTGTGTGCGCTGTAATTTCCCTGTTTCCCTCGTCCTGATTGAAGTGAAATGGAGGCTACTGTCTCTCTCCCCCCCCCTCTCTCTTTCTCTCTCTCTCTCTCTTTCTGTCTGTCTCTCTCCCCCCCCTCTCTCTCTCTCTTTCTCTCTCTCTCTCTCTTTCTGTCTCTCTCTCTCTTTCTGTCTCTCTCTCCCCCCCCTCTCTCTCTCTTTTTCTCTCTCTCT
>JAOTRJ010000051.1:23130486-23147285 GCA_028564905.1 Leptodoras praelongus | reverse complement strand
GCCCTACACCATACTAATAAATTATTGTGGTCTAAAATGACAGGTGTTTCAGTTTCATTGTTTAACCCCTGTATGTATGTATATGTATATGTACCTATATACAAACACACACTTCTATGTTTCTTAACATGAAGAGAATGTTACTTAATGCTGGATTATTTTATCTGAGTTGAGGGCAAACTAATTTCAGTATTCAATTTTTATTACTTAAAATTAGATATGCAATGTCATTCTTATATTCAGGTAGCAAAAGTGAATAAAGAATTTCTAAGTGGTAAATTTCGTGTTTCTGAAAAGTTTCTGTTTCATCCCAAGGATGTCTAAATGTCTCTGAACAGTAACATTCTAATACAATAGCAAGGGCAGACAGGAGAGATTACCTTTAAATATAAGATCTCACTCACACAAATCTCCACACTACCTTTGTTATTTGCAAAATTACCATCATCAAAAGATAGGCTGTATTTGATCATGAAAGTAGTTACGCAATATTTTGAGTGTCATTGTGTTTTCTGTGCAGACTGTAAGGTAAGGTCTTGTTTCCACTCAAGGCTGTGTAATCTCAGGTGAACTGCTGTAATGGGATTATAGAGATGCTGCTGTTGAACTCAGCATGGCCCCTCTTCCCACTCACTCAAGAGACGCACAGTTATCACACAACAGCAGATTGTTTTGAACTACTTATTAAAACAGCACAGCGTCTGAAGACAGAGACACCCCTTGCCAGAGTAAGCCAGTGTTAAGTGCATGGCTGTTCCTGTTGTTTTCTTTAGCATCCGTACAATTCCCAGCATAGTTAAGGTGCTTTGGAAGAGGATTAACTGTTGCTGGCAGTCTTGCAGATTTCCCTGAAGCAAGAAAAGACAAAGAGGAGAGTGAAACAGGAAGAGAAAAAGAGAGGAGGAAGGGAAACCACAATAACAAGTTGTATAAACAAGACCTCGGAAAGTGAGAGATGGGAAAAGGTGCAAATATATGACAGTTATTCCCACATGTACACTTTTGTACATGTACATTTACACAGTTCTGCTTATTACATCAGATATAAACATACACCTTTCTTTTAGTCTTTAACTCTTTATTTACTGTGCATATTCCATCTGTTCCAAACCATTCTACTCCTTTCAACAGCTTGCTTTCTGGTTTAAAAAAAATCAGCTGTATGCTTGATGTTGCTCCTTAATAAACTCTGATTTTCTGTCACTTTTTAATTAGAACAGTAAGGGTCTAAGGCTCTCAACAATAAATTATCCACTCACTCAGACATATCATGAGAACACACTTGATGCATTAATTTCACATGAAATGTTTGTGAGTGATGTAGTAATAGAGTGCATGTAGCTTTATGTATGGTCTGAATTCTGAGTACTCCAACAGAATGTACTGTACCTCTGAGTGCTTCACTATTGCTTGGCCTGTCCATGCTATTGTACAGAGACAGTAGATATTATTGAATTTAAGTTGAATTACTTTCAATTATAGATGTGTTTAAATGTGGTGTTAAAGCGTCTGTAAACAACTTTCTATGGTCTTACACCTGTTGTTTTTTCAAATGGTGAATAAATACATTTGAACCATTTACTCATGTGCGTCACTTTCTTTTCTAGCAGAACTTGCTTTTAAATCTAGCATTGTAGTTATTGCTGTAGATCTGAAAGTAGTTTACAGTTGTACTGTAAATTATAATTATTATGTTCTGACCTTCTACACATTTACGCAAAAAAAGGGTGATTATAATTGTTCCTAGCTTTCAAAAGAGGTTCTATCTAGAAGCCTTTCTGACAGAAAACAACATTCTGTAATAGGGGTTTTGTTCACCTTTATGAATTGAACCATTTAGAATCCACATAGCTCCATCTGCACTTCTTTTGGGTTCTACTACACCTTGACTCAGCTTTGATTTAACCATATTTCATTCTTATTATTTATTAAAAATTAAACCTATATGTGTCTGCCAGCTTCTTGGCATACTTAGTGAGACAAAAAATAATTCCAGCTACATTCCTGTAGTATCAGGAATATACTATATTCTTTGTATTTATTATAAACAGTCAAATGTCCTTTAGTAAAGAGGTAACTAAACAGTAAACTTATTTTGCTTATTGTTTTTGACATAGTATTGACAGATACTGTAGGCGTTGTGTGTGCTGCTCTGCTGTGTCCATGGTTAGGTGCCCTGTTTCATGTGCAGGGAAACCCAATCTGACCTGTTCGTAGAACCACAAACAAAGGCACTTGACAGCCAGCCAGATTTCCTCCCATGACTGCACTCAGGTTTCCACGCTCTCAGTATGTTGCTTGAGAGATGGCAGGTAATGCAAGCTGAGGTGTGCTCAGGGCCATGGCTCCTCCTTTTCCCCTTCTTGCCTTCATCACCCACAGGCCAGCGACAAGCATGGCTCTGTTTCAGCTGCTTGTCCTGAAATAATCATCTGATCAGCAATCAGTCACCCCCCTTCTCAGTATTCATTTCATTTCACCTCACATAAGAACAAACATAAGATATCAAGTTACACAATAAGAATGTGCAAAAAAAAAGAATATTAAGAAACTGATGAACAGCTAGCACTATAATGGAACAATCAGTGGATCACGTTCCTGAAAATTACAGGATAAAATACACAAAACTGCAAGCCTCATGGGTTATCTACTTAACTAGCAAACTTTAGCTACCTACCTAGGCTAACATTACCTTGGTATTACCTGTTGCATACCATTATTCCTCCAGTTTAAACATTTTCTTCTCACCCTGCTTTGCAAAAAAAAAACATTGACGCTGTGAAACTTAGAATAACACAAACATGGAAGAAATAGAAATTGGAAAGACCAGCTGTAGATGACGTTCCTTCACTGCTTCAGGGCAATGCTTTAGATGCTGAATCTTATAATGAAGATAATGATACTGTATTTTTTTGTGTTGTTATAATATAGTTACAGAAGTGTAACTATACCCTTTGATACAATATTTCGTAAACAGTAGTGTAAATGTTCCAGAGATCTGCTATATGCAGCATGAAAACCTAAAATGTAAATGCACATATACCTCACTGCTAGCCCAGCTCTGGCATAACATTAAAACTTATTTATATGTGTAAAAAATAAGCAGTATTATCATAGTTTTCCATCAGATAATAAAATATTTATTCAAAGAGTGAACTGCACATCTGCATTGAATATCACTATATTAAGACAGGAATAAAGATCAAATATGAAATCAAAAGATGGACATAAATGACATGGTACATGATAACCTACACCATCCATGAAGTGGCCTTTTTGGAGTCAATAGCATATGTGTGAAACGGGAATAAAACATGACTTCTTCAAATGCTATATATGTGTCATATTTATGGTTAAAAACTAGGGCTGTAAATTTCTCTCCACACTTTCTAGGTGTACTTTATATACTTGGGAGGGCTCCCTCCCAGCTGTGCTCTATTTTAGAGTGCCCATTTAGTCAGGCCCCCTACCCTTCTGGCAGCTGATGGAAAAGGCAGCGGAACAATGAGCCCCCACTGAGCCTCGCTGCCTGCCCCCAGCCACCAGGGGAAGAGGAAGCAGCAGCCACTGCGCAACACATTATTCCGTCCCCCCCGGAACCTGCAGCCAGGCCAACCCCCCCCCCAGGTTCTCTTGGCCCTCTAAGTGCCAAGCCAAAGACTGAGTGACATTTCCAAAGTCCTGACCTTTGTTTTTGCCATTGACTGGGAAGACGTTTGAAGGAGATGCAGTGCACACTGCTTCACTCTCAGCAATGTGCACACACATTCAGAGACATTTCACACAAGTACACACACACACACACACACACACACACGCACACGCACACGCACACACACAGACAAAACAAAGTAGCATTCAAAGTGAAAGATGTCTGGCACTGGTTTGCATGTGTAGCTACTGTAGTGTTTATTGACTTCTGTTAATGCCTGAGTGCCTGTAATACATAGTTATATTATACATAGAAATACATAGTTGTCTTATGTATAATTGTAACTTTTACAGAAGTATTATGACCAGAATCTAACCTGCTTGAAAACTGGTAACCAGATCTCCTAATTAGAATCACAAAAATACTTACATTAGTACTCATTCAGATGACATGGTGCTTCCATGTGTGGACTCTCATTAAAGAATATCCTTTTAAGCTCACATTTAAAAGCGAGGCAAGAAAGGCTCATGTGGAGTAAATGGCATAAAGTGGTCTGACTTGTGCCGTTGATAGCTTGTGTTCAGTGTAGCTCTCAGTAGTTGCCTGCAGGTCTAAGGTCTTACTGAATATCGAAGGCCCCATTAGTCATATATGTGGAGCGCTGAATGTGGAAGGCCTCATTAGTCATATAAGCAGCTGCCCAGGGCTATGGTCAAATCAAACTCCTGCTATGAGGCCACACTCCAAGACTTATGACAGGACATAGAACTGGACAAGTCAGAGGCAACGCTAATCGCTTGGCTTAATTGAGCGCTATGCTGAGATGCAAACTGCCTTGTGCAATCAAGGCTCATTTAAGCTTCACACCATGTGCTCATGGCCCATGAGGTGACATTTGCTTTTTAGTCTATTATTTTCTGAATATTAACTTTGCTTTCAACATGCTCCCTGCATGTTCCCCTATTTAATACAATATAATTCAGGTTGTTGATTTTCTCAGAACTCTAAATGTGTGGAAGTAGAGGGGTGTGATTGTTCATCCTCTGCTTTAAGCTAATCTCTTCCTCTTTCATTTCTAATGGAGTTCAACATAGAGTGCTAAATCTATGAAATACAAAAAGAGAGAGAATGTGATCAAGGGTTACATGGTGATCATGTGTTACTTTGTGGCTCAAGTGGAGGTAGTCATACTCTGGAGAAGTATATAAGTCACTACACCCTTACACACATATATGGAGTGTTATTACTCCAACTGGCTTGTTGCATTATACAGTACACTGCTATGTTATAGCCCAACCTAAATCAATAGAATCTAACCACAGGTGGGTGAAGAGCCTGATAACAAAAATAACATGTTTGAATAACAGAACAAGAGGATATTTATTTAGCTGATATATTACTACGTTTATATTTAGGGAAAATTTCTTAATGTACAATGGACCATTTAATTTCAAGAATGTATAATTCAAAATATAGCTATACATTTTTGTCATTTAAATCTATGGATGTTTGTTTACTTTCGTGTAAACATTGTAGTATGACCAAGTTTGTGTGCTTTTTTTAAATGCATTTTGCATATCTTGCATAACATTATATGGAATTTAGCTTAGACCATTACAGCAGCAGTGGCTAAAAACCCAGAAGAATGAGTGAGAAAGAGGAACAGGCTTGTTTGAAAAAGACTATATATTTACCAAGCTATCATGGTGTCAATGAGTTAATCTGTGGTTCAGTATAGCATGTCACGTATCACACATGGGCTTTACACACACATGCAAACACACACACACACACACACACACACACACACACAGAAAAAGGCACATGTTTACAGAGTATCAGGTGTGAGTCTTTACACAGTGAAACCGGCCAGGGTATGGCTATCCATGGAGTGAATCTTGCTAGTCTTTATTGTCGAAGGACTCGGTTGTTTACTTCTTTCTCCTGCCTGTTGCATTATTGGGAAAATCTTATGTAATAAAATGTTAAATGTTAAAATTTGATTATTTTTTATTATTATACTTTGTATTTCTCCCATATCCTGCCGTCACAACTTTATTCAATACAACAAAGAAGTTTTATGCAGTTGAGTGAATAAGACTGGCCCAAAAGGACCATATACTGTACCATCATGCTGTTCACAGTGAAGGAAAAAGGACAAAATGCTCTGAGAAATAACAAAGATGATCTTTAATGGTCTTTAGACCTGGTATTCACTTCGTTAAATATATAGGTCGCACAGGGTGAAGAGTCATTTAGGAAAAGGTTTATCAGGGGCATTGTGTGCTGTCATGATGGGGAGGGGGCTGTAGGTGGAAACTGAGACTGAGTGACCTAATTTGATCTGTGTTGGTTTTGATCCGCTCCCTTGCTTGCTGGGGCTGTGAGTGTGCTATTGGGAGAATACTGAACGCTGACCTTAATTGCCTGACAGACAGCTCAGATAAACTCATATCAAACATGGCTGCTGTAACCGTAGAGGCTGTGTAATTATTGAACTCCAGCGAGTCAGATAAGACATCCAAGACTGCAAATCAACAAGCTAGTTATTCATTTATAAGGGTACTAAAATTCATTCTTTAAAAAAGCAAGCACATCTTTCAAGCATGGTCAAACGTATTCTGGTCTATTGTGCAACTCCCAAATAGTGAGTGGGCTAACGGATATGTTGTCATAATAATATCCACACACACGTTTAAATCCACACATGTGCACAGTAGCACCAGTTTTACCTGTCCAATCCCCACAGTGGCTTAGTTAGCTTGGAAACACAACAGCCATGTCAGTTAGTAAGCCAATCCTGTGGTGGGATGGAGAAGTTGGGGGGGTTGGAGGCAACAGACCTATCCCATAACCAGGCTTGTGGAGGGGGCAGAAAGTCTACCACATAGCTAAGATCGGCCAGGCAGGGATCACTTACAGGCCGCAGGGTGGGAGCATCAGTGTGGCACCAAAGTGCCCACAGTATTTACAGCCCCCCGAAACACACTTCAACAGTCTCATGTTTAGCTTGCTGCGATGGTGCAGATAATCTGCCTCCAGAGGAACCATCTGGAAAACTGAGCTGCCACTCTCCTATTGCTGCTTTAGTGTAAACCCACCTACCTGCACACCAAAAGCCTCTGATACACACTCACACCTTTATAGGTTTACAAATAATCATTCAGAAATTGTTCCTGTTCAGTTTCTATGTTATTAGTTTTGACTCTGTCTGAAGGGATCAGAGCATGAATAAACTGATTATGTGCTCTCAGTGGAAATAACAACATTAATCGTATAATAATCCTGTACTCAACAGAGAGCCAACAACCGTACCACTCTTCCAGTGAGGATACAAAGACATTGAATATTTTAATGGAGAGCAGACCTCATTTAAAACTTTACTCAACATTTCTATCTAGTGTTTGCCAACCTGCAAGGCATTCGAGAACTGTGATCACAACTACATTGATTTGGTATTATGTTTTGATAACAGCATAACTTTTCCATGGTCTGAAATCTTTCTGTCATATTTGGAAAAACATTCAGACTCACTGAGCAATCTCAGGTGCACTATCAATCTCTGCTGAACCAAGACATAGAATTTCCAGGTTAGTAATTTATTCATAACCATGTCTTCATGTCTTCCAAATTGTGCTCAGTGGATACAGTACAGTATGCTTTTATTTGTAGCTAGAAGCAATTGTTAAGAGTTGCTTTCATAAACAGTTGTATGCTGGACCAATGTGTGTGTATGTGTCTTTTCCCTAATGATACCTGTGTGGATGCGAGTGCAGGCTGTTTGTTACCCAGCCTCACTTTCCTCCTAACCCACAGCTGTCTATTCTGCCAACTTTGGAAGTGTTTTCTTTCTTTCTGCTTGTTAAGGACAAGGAGCAGTCTTTAATGTTGGATCCGGTGACTGTAGCGAGGACAGAGGGGAGGAAGCAAGTAAGGTGTGGTCAGCCAGGTACATGTGCCTTGGGCTCCGAGTCTCCCCAGAGACACCTGCTTTACATCTCTCTCCCTCCCACTTCCCCCTCCCCTCATCTCCTCTCCTCTCCTCTCTCTTTCCCTCCCTCTGCCTCAATTCTTTCTGATAGTCTATCAGCGATAGCCGAGAGCAGACTTTTTCCTAACAGCATCTTTTTCCTCATTTGAACTCATCTCTTCTTGACAAAGGCCCTGTGCTCCAGTGTCTAGTTGAGAGTGCTGCATGAGAGCACTTTTTGCCTTTAGGAAATGTACAGTACTTTGATGGCAGTAGAGAAAGACCTTGAACATCGATTACATGTCAGTGTCATGTTGCCACCCCTCCCAACCAAACTGAAGCGGACCCCACTGTTTTCATTACAACAGTTTTGCCTCTGCTTAGCCTTCCTTATACATTGTTAAAAAAAAATGTTCCGGTCATGGCAAATCAGATGGGCATAGTTCATGTGGTTTAAAGAAATGCAGACTGGTTTCTCTATTGTGGTTAATCTGCTTTTTTAGAGGGTGAATAGAAATCGATGTAAGAAGCAATCTTTGTGTTTTTCATTAGCAGTGGATTGTTGAGTTAATCAGCATTGGTCAACAGCCTTCCTCATTGATCCTGATAACAATCTGGCCAGATGCCTAACGAGGCACTGCATTAACAGTCACCCTGCTTTGATCGTGTTGGTTAACGGTTTGACTTAGTGATTGATGCATTGATCGAGTGGCAGTGCAGGCATGGGAATGGGACGGTGCTGGGGTTCTCAGTCTCTGCTCTGATGGACGATAGTAGTGAGAACATCTCCAGTGCTGAGCTTGCTCCTCTTGAGAAAGACCACTGCGGCTGTCAACTTACACAAGGGTGGGCTGCTCAAAACCTGACTGTTAATAAAGCGCCCTCATTCAAAAAGTCATGGCGTTCTCTGAGGAATTCTTAGCCCTTTTTCTTACAAGGCAGATTGTGCTCTGCTTTTCTGAGGGAGAAAAAAAGCTGTAAACTATGATCAGTAGGGGGTCGATCTCCCCAATGGATGTCACAGACTTTAACGAGCAGTTTCAGCCCATCTCAAAAGACACATAGCACAGCAGGGTGAACAAAGATGGCCTTTGTGTGTGTGTTGTGTGTGTGTGTATATGTATGTATGTTTGTGTGCATGTGTGTGTGTGTGTGGATGTGCGGGTGGGTGGGAGTTTGAGCTGCTGGGTAACTGTGTGTGTGTGTGTGTGTGTGTACAGTTTAGTAAGTCTGGATGGGTAAGTATTTCAACATGCCTACTCTCCAGGGGTTCCAGCAGTGAGTTGTCTAGAGACTTTAGATGGAGGGTGGAGGATCAAATTAAGTCATACAGAGTAGGATTTGGACAATTATGTTTATAATTCTCCATGCAATAAATAGAAAAAAAAATCCCTTCAGCCTAGCATCCTAATATGAACATCTTTCCTAGTTGTAACATATAGCAGAATACAATTTATAATCATTTATAACAAAGGAAAATATATGTAAAATATATCATCTGATTATGGTATCAGGAGATTATTTTCAATTTCTTAGCCATATTAGTTTAGTTCCTAAGTGAATATTCGATTTGACCACAATAGCCATCTTTTCAACGTCCTCAAAAATCTTCATTAAAAACGATGTCCCATAGTTATCAGGCAAATGCCTTTTAAATGTTTTTGTAATTCACTTGGTCAGGAACTAAACACTGATCAAAGAATACATAATATAATATAATAGCATAAAATATCATATTACATCATATAATATTATAGCCCCTTAATTCTGTTAATACTGTAATGTATAACTGTATTGACTTTGTTGTCTATTCTAAGTGAGCTATCAGTTATTTGTCTGTTACACATATGTGCAAGTTAAACAGACAAATACAGAAGGTTACCAGATTACTGGCTGTGCTTTAAAAGACAAAGAGCAAAGTAGAGCAAGAAAAATAATAATAAAATATGTACAGTGTGCATATGTGTCTGACTGGGTGTATCCTTTTTTTTCCTAATACCCCAGGCTAGAAAAATGGTCTTCATCCAGAAAAAGGCTGGAGTAGCCATAAAACAGTAAGAAATTGTAGATTAGAAAACAGAGACATGAAAAAAAAACTGAAAAATGCTGAAAACTGTGAGTCTTCATTTATGAATAGAGTGTCGTATGTTTTGTTAATACTTACAGTATTTCATAAATGATATTAAGATGATATTAAACAGACAGCAGCAAGAGAACAATGATCTGATAGATCAAGTAAAGGAACATCCTCTTGCATACAAGTTACCATTATTCATTAGTTTTACATTTATCATCCAGTCTTGAGATGTTCCAAATGTCCTTTAAAAGGCACATGGGCTTGCAAACGTGAGATCATGAAAACATGATATCTTTAGATAGACTGAAGCTGCTATAATTCAGGCATCCCTCCGATGACGAGACATTTCATGACAGCTTTAAATTGGTAATGTATTATTCATCATGTAGATCTGAGTACTGCTTGGTTACTCTGTGTGTGTGTGTGTGTGTGTGAGTGTGTGTGTGTGTTTTAAGCACTTTATCAAGCCATCATACTAGTTATCTTTAAATGTATTAAATTCTTTCTTTATATGATGTATTACACATGTGTATAGGTTTCTGTGGGCCTCTGATGGTATATGTGTAGCCAGTCTGAATGGTGCAGCTATGCAGAAATTCTGAATGTAGATGAATTTTTGCACCTGTACTGTCCAATTACCTCCCAAGAATCGCACTACGTCTCAGGATGTGTGGCTTTCTGGAATAACAGAATCGTGGATGAAATGGCAAAATTACCGGCATGCTTGGCAGGAAATTGGAAAATGGGAAATCTGTCTGGTGAAAGTATTCAATTACAGAGATCCTTTTCTGTGCTCAGCCACATTTCAGAAACATGGTAATTTCCGCCTTTCTCAGTGCCTCTCATGCAGAGAACAGAGGCTACACCAATCATGGATTATTATTACACAGAAATGAATGAAACACACTCCAGTCCATGGCAGTACTCTTAAAGATTTTTCTCTAGGTCTTTTCCTGGCTGCTTTGCTGAAATGTTTGAGCATGATGATCACTTTAAAATTAGGAAGCAGGTGAGAATTCCACACAGTAGAAGAGCTTAATACTAGCATTCCCACATAGCTTTGCAAACGCTATATATTTAATCTCTGGTTTAATAATTATGTTCAAAGACACATATGCACCAATCCATTTCTTTACCCTAATGAGCCTTGGGTCTACTACTCTTAGTCTGTCTCTCTCCTGGCGAGAGAGGACATGCGTCTGATACCATGTTGTTATTGACACTGGCTGTTCCCTTCAACAAGAGTAAGCAGGAAAATCAATCATCTCCATTAGACACTGAGAGAGTGACAAGATGGCAATCCCTGGCAAAGGCCCCCTTCTCACCCACTCTTTCTCTCTGTGACTCTGTCTCTCTCTTTCTTTCTTTTATTCGATTCTTTTCAAAGCTTTTATTTTCATTTCAGCTTTTTTCTGTATCTGGCCCTGAGTGTGTCTCTGGCTCACCATCATTCTCCCTAAACACACAGGAATTAAGATGTGGCTGTGTGAATGTGAATGTGTGTGTGTGTGTGTGTGTGTGTTATCTAGGTATTTGTAAGCTGGTAAATGTGTATACCTTTCTTGTTTGAGGCAGTGTCAAAGTTTATGAAGTCAATATATCTTCATCTCAGTGATAAATACAGATGCCATTGTATTTTAGAACGGGCATGAATAGGACACATAGACTCACCTGATGGAATTTCTGGGCAATTTACTCAATCAGGACCAAGGTTAATGATGTTGAAGTTGTGCGTTCACCCCTAACTATGTCATCTATTGATAGAAGTGAGAGGAATCTGAGCCAGACTGGTGGTGAACACTGATGCAACTTTAGATTTAATAAGGCTCCTCAAGCTACTATTAGTATGCTAAACACTATTTCAAGGCCTTTTTGAATGGTACTGCAATAAACGTAATATTTAACAGCAAAAATAGTGATCCAAAACAGTACAGTCCACAATTCCATGCAGACTAGCTGACCTAGAATAACAAGTGAAGGAGACAAAACCATTAATGATGATGATGATGATGATCATGATTATTATTATTGTTGTTGTTGTTGTTGTTGTTGTTATTGTTTTATTGTTATATTTTTATTAAAAAAATTGTCACAGCAATTTTATCTTTACAGCAATTAATTACTTCAATTATTTCCATATGTAAAAATATTTATGATTCGATTTCATGGACATTTTACTCATTCAACAATAACCATGATGCCACAGATATGTACAAATGGCAACCTTTGGTGGTGGTAAAGGGAATGTTGAAAATTGCACACAGAAATTGTTGGGTAAGTGTATGAGTGAGAGGAAGAGGTAAGAAGATAAAGAAAGAATTATAGTAATCACAGTGCAGATCAAAACCGTCCCATTTACCTTTGTGTACCTGCCAGGAAAACTTGAAATTTTCAAGGAAACACATATTTGGTGTCCACTTCTTCAGTTAAGTTCAGCCAGACTCTGCTCTTATCCATCCAGTTCTCTTCCCAGCTGTGAATAATCACAACATCAAGGCTTTAAGTTCTTTGCTTCTATATCCAACATTCTCTTGCATTTTTCTCTACTCTCTGATTTGCTCCCTCTCCTCAATGTCTCAGTGCTGCTTTCCACCGCCAGCCGATGGTTCCTCACCATCTTGTCAGTGCTTTTCTTGGTTGTGAATTAATAGTCCTTTCTGGTTCTTGATTTTACACAATTCCGAACTGAGCTCTACTTTCATTTATACATTAACCATTTACATACTGGACCCTGTTAAATAATACTAGACACAAATAATAATTAACCTTTTTGGCTTCAGGAATGTATTATTAAACACAAACATCCATATACATTGATTCTCATAGAATCCATAAATTAGATTAGCTCATTCCATGATTAAAAATGTTAAAATATTATCAGCTGACAGTCCATGATCCATGGCATGTGTTTCATTTGGCTGGTAAAAGGGCTCCCTTTACAGGACAATGCTGCCATCTAATGGACATCTAATGGAATAATTAAAAATAGATTATTTCAAGTTTTCCAATCTTAACAGTTTACTATGTGATGTTTTTGTTTTTTGGTTTGCATGCAAAATCTGAGCAAAATCACTCTAATGCAAATGCAGCCATTTAAAGTTTAAAAGTTAGTCACTCAAAAGGTCACCCAAAACTGTTTGCCTTTAAAATTGTCCTTGTGTAACATGTCCTGATTTAAAGACCAAGATTTCTCATACTATGTTCTTATTCATGTTCATTCTCATAATCAGTGTTGTTGTAATAACAATGGCAATAATATTTTATTTATAAGCACATTTCATGGTACCCAAGGACACTGTACAGTTACAAGAAAAAAATGCAAAAAGTCATAATAATACTAGTAAGTGAAACATTTAAAATTAGAAAATAACAGTCAATAATAAAAGCAAAGAGCGAGGAATACAAATGAGAGTAAAAGGGAAAAATGTATGTGTGTATATAAAACTATGACATAAAACGTAGCAGACTAAACAATAAAGGGTACATATAAGTTTGAGTGCATGAGTGGGTGTGAGCAAATGCAATGCAGAAAACATGAGGTTTTAGTTGATATTTAAAATGTTGGGGAGAGGTGCACAGAGGTCCACAGTTTAGGGGCAAGAACACTGAAAACCCTGTCTCCTATTGTGTGAAGGTGGGAGGACAAGACAGCAAGCAGAGGATCTAAACATGTGTGCCGGGGTATATGGAAGGAGGTTAGACAAGTAAGTGGAGCCAACTTGTACTGTATGCACATAGGAACAGGGAGCCAATGTAACTTTTGGAGTACAGATGTGACTGTTTATCTTAAGACCCGTATACCAACAAACATGAGCTGGATGTAACAAGAACAGGATCGATAACACACAGTGCCTTGTTTTCGTCAGTGTGGCTGAGGATGCAGTCATTCCCTCAGATTTGTTCCTGTTACCCCACAGAAAGTTAGAATTCATCCTAGTATTTAGGTCCATCAGGCAATCTGCTAGTGCTAGAGGAGGCAGTGTGTGTGTGAGGGGTAGGTATGTATGTAAAACTGAGCATTGGAATCAAACTACAGGTGGTGACACCTGACAATATTGCTAAGAGGGAGCAAATACATGAAAAAGAAGAGTGGGCCAATAACTGAGCCTTGAGGTGTTGCATGAATTGATCTATACAAGTTAGCCCTAAATCTACTGATTAAAACAAATGGTTGTCTCTGAGATATGTAAACAAGTGAAGGACAGATCACTAAAGCCACTGTTTATTCAAATGCATACAGAAGTATGTTATTTGTTATACTAGCCATTTTTAAACATGATGAAGGCAGTTTCATTACTGTAGTTTGGCCTAAACCCAGACTGGAATGCCTCAAACAGGTAATTTGTGGCTAAGTAACTTTAAGCTGAGCTACTAGAGTGTAAGCAAGTATCTTTTCAAAAAAGGTAGGGTACAAATTGCTCTGTAGTTACTAGCTCCTCAGTGTTGAGTTCAGGCTCTTTAATAACTGGTGTGATTGCAGTTGGTGGGAACAGAGCCAGAACTAAGTGATGCATTGACAGCCTGAGAGGGGTATAATGAAGACCTACATGTTTTAACCTAGGGAGCAGGCAACACGGTCAGGGGCAGGTGATTAATCAACTTAGCAACATAAAATCATAGAATGTGCTTGTGACAGAAAATGGTTTGAACTCTTTTACAGCAAACAAATATTGCTGAATCTGCTGATAAATACTTTCTATCAAAAAGTTGTCAGAAGAAAACTGTTAGAGAGTCACAACAGATGATGATTGAGAAAAAAGAGCTCTAGTGTTGTTCTGGTCATTGTTGATGATGGTGGAGTAGCAGTAAGCCACCCTGGCTTTCTGAAGTGCTTCTTTTTACATTGTGACATGACTTCTATAGGTAAGCACATGTACTGTCAGGCCAGCATTCCTGCAAGTTTCTGAAAGTGATATTGATTAAGGTCAAACAGCACAACCTTGTGATCAGAAATGGCAAAATACACAACATTCAGGTTAAGAGCTATGAACACACAATATCCAGTTTGTCCTGAATGTCAGGTTAGTGCTAATAATGACACAGGATTACAGCCCCCATCAGCCACTGCACATCATATGTTCATATCACACAACAAGTCTCATGATTACGAACACCTGAATCACATTTTTGCACAATGAGCACAAGTATGTAAATCACATTTGTATAGCATTCTTGGTTAAGCATTTCTTGAGAGTAGCACTGTTGTGTGTTGCCACAAATAAGGGTGACATGACTTTGAACATCAAGTCTGCTCTGCCCCAGGACTTTGGTGAGGATATCATTGCTTTCCCTCCCTGCCCCATGGAATTGACTTTGACCCATTGCCCTGGGGGTTACATCATGTTTGGTCCCTGTTGTCTGGAGGGAACCCATAAGACCATATATACCTTGTCTGGCAGTCTAGGACCTCCGTCAAAGCTTAGATGTGTCAGGAGATGTGTCTCACAGGATGTATCTGTCAGGTTGTGTCAGTAGTGGCACAGGACAACAGCACCCATCAGCCATTGCACACCACATACTGTATTCTCCTTTTGCACCAATTCATGATCACAAACACTCGACACATTTATACACAATGAGCACTATTATTCAAATCACATATAACACTCTTGGTTGAGTTTCTGTTGTGAGTAGCATTGCTGTGTGCTGTCGAATCCATGCTATGTTCATGTATTTTCCATGCTTGTCTAGTTTACACTTATGAAGTCATAGTCTTTGTTCATGAGTGATTCACTGTTAATAAATACAATCCATGACACTAAGATCTTTGTTACAGTTGTTTCAATTATTTCATCTTATCTGTGTAACTAATTTCAGTGTGCAGATTTTTGGGTTTGATACCAGTAAGAAGATAAGTTGCTCTTTGAAAAAAAGGCTGTCTTATGGGTTAAAAAAAATAAATTTTTTTTGGCAGTGTGCTAACTCTGTAAATGTTTGAGTTATTTGAGAGGAGGTAATATCCAAAACACCATGATTCAGCGTTTTCTCTCAGTCTCCTCAAACAGAACTGATCAAATCGTATTGAACCAAAACTGTTCAATATTTGAATTATGGGTTTGAGCAGGCAAAGAATATGAAATGACATTGTAGACCAGGGAAATGGTAGATATTTTGTACTGGTGCAGATTAATGCATAATAATAATTACCTTGATGAACCATCATAGACTTGACCTTGAGTGCTTATGTAATGCCAGAGTGAGATATACAGACCCATTGCAAAAAATTTGAATATCATGGAAACGTTGATCAATTTCCATAATTCCATTCACAAAGTTAAAATTTCATTGATTATACAGTAGATTCAGGGCCCACAATATAAACGATTTCAAGTATTTATTTGTTTATTTACTTATAAAACCCCCAAAAACAGGATTTAAAAAAAAAATAGAATGTAGAGAAAAACTGTGGAGAAATCATCCCAAATTTTGCAGGACATGAATGTTTGAACATGGGGAAGATTGCAGACACAACAACTGGCCAGAAGACCATAATTGATACCCTCAATAGGATGGGTAATCCACAAAAGTTCATAGCTAAGGAGGCTGCAGAGTGCTGTGTCCAAGCATAACAATGGAAAGTTTAGTGGAAGGACAAAATGTGGCAGGAGAAGATGCACCAGCAAAAGAGATGACTGTGGGCTTCAGCGGATTATCAAGAAAGATATCAAGGTCCAGAAAGAGTGGAATGAGGCAGGAGTCACAGCTTCAAAAACCACCACATTCAGCATCCGGGAGATGCTCTACAACTGTCGGGTTCCTTGGGTCAACCCACTTCTGAACCTGAGCAAATGTAGGAAGCGTCTCAACTGGGCCAAGAAGAAGAAGGGCTGGACCATTGGCCAGTGGTCCAAGGTCCTCTTTTCAGATGATAGTAAAGTGTGCCTTTCATTCGGGAATCAAGGTCCAAGGGTTTGGAGGAAGACAGGTGAGGAACAGAAACTAAACTGCTTGAGATCCAGTGTGAAATATCCACAGTCAGTCATGATTTGGGGTGCAATGTCTGGTGCAGGTGTTGGTAGACTCTGTCAGTCAGTCAGTCAGTCATTTTCTATACCGCTTATTCCCAGTTACGGGGTCACGGGGGAGCCGGTGCCCAGCCG
>JAOTRJ010000051.1:23112743-23123479 GCA_028564905.1 Leptodoras praelongus | reverse complement strand
CTCAAGATCCAGTGGTGCAAAATGCAAATTCTTCCATTTTTTTAGCTGGTCTTAAGATTTCGATCAGGAGTGTACCAGGATTAAATCCTCAGAGCCATTGTCAGACCTTACACTGGTGCAGTGGGCCCTGGGTTCCTCCTGATGCAGGACAATGTCTGGTATCATGTGGTCTGAATGTGTAAGCAGTTTCTGGATGATAAAGTCATTGATGCCATTGACTGGCCCTTATTTCCCAGACCTGAATCCAACTGAGAACTTTTGGGACATTACGTATGAGTGCTGACAAGTAGTGGCACAGACTGTCCAGGAGCTCACTGATGCCCTGATCCAGATCTGGTAGGAGATCCCTCAGGACACCATCCACGTCATCAGGAGGATCGTCTCAGTAGGAACATGCCCAGATTTTGGTGGGAGTGCATACAGGCGTGTGGGGTCCATAAACAGTAGTGAGTCACATTATGAGTTGCTGTGGTGGCATTCATGCATATTAGATCAGCCTGTGACTTCAGTTTTTAACTGACGTGGATTGATGGGCCCTCAGTGGGTTGATGATTTTGGTTTCCATTCCTATTGTTATCTCATTTTGTTCTCAATGAATTACACAATTTATATCAGTAAAGATTTTCAGCTTGAATGTTTCATTCATCGAGAGCTGATGTGTAATTTAAGTGTTCCCCTGTTGTTGTTGTTGTTTTATCTGTTTACTTTCTTCTTGGCATGATGTAGACACACACCTGAGTTCACCGGACTGCCAAAAGTTCTGCTTTTATAGATGTAGCCACACATTTTGATGATTACCTAATATTGTGCATTTCATTAGTAACATCTGGCTGCTAATCACTCTCTTGATGTCTGTGGATAAAGGAAGTGTGTACTTCCCCATCTGGTTTCTGAATGTTGGTTTAATGTTTGGGGGAAAAAATTATTGTATATGGAAATCTGCTGTGCTGTGTTGTATCACTTGAGGTTGTTTAAAGTTGTTTACAGAAGTTGGTGGGGATTTGTTCACACATTTCAATCGAACAAGGGTTACCCCTATGCTAAACATTAGGAATAACGCTCGCTCTTGCTGGAACACTAGACGGCGTTTTTTAAAACAAACAAACAAAACAACAACAACAACAAAAAAAAACAGCTTACCACTACGCATGCGCAGTGAAAATCAGCCCTGTGCTGTAGAGACGCATGCGTGAAAATGGTGCGCATGCGCGGTGTGTAGCGGGCAGGAGACGCAGCTCGGGTGGTGACAGACGCGGGGAAGAGCTAACAGTGAACGGGGGACGAGCGACTGGCAATGGAGAAAGGGGACGGTACGAGAAGAGGGATCATTCTGGAGCCACGAGAGCATGTCGCTGATACAGAAAGACGCCGTTTGCACGACTGTTTCTTTACTGAGCTTTTGTTACACAAATAGAAAAGATTAAGTGGACTGCACCGCTGATTTGGGGGAACAACGGCGCGTTGGTTTGGACAGATTAACATTAGAGAAAAAGGGCAGAATTAGGTGAGCAGTCATTTTTGCTTTCAAAGCTTCCAAAGCAAAGCAAAACAGCTAGCCCACTGTAGAGCACACACAAAAAAAACCTTACACTTTGTTTCTCAGCATGTCTCAGTGTTTTAGGTAACAAACCATTACGCCAGGTTGATTTAACTGGGCTTTTTGTTCTCTTTGTATGTCTGTAAGTCGTGTTTACTGCAGTGCTTGATTGGAGCTTAGTTTGTAATGCCACAGAATTATGACCAAGCTAACCTAATCGGCCTCGGTGATCTTTGCTTATTTAATTATGTCTACTGGTAGCTCAACTTCTTGCTAGTTTGCTTTATTATTCTCCGTGTGATGTTTGGATTCAGAAATGTATTAGAGTTTCTGGGGTGTCCGGCATGTTGCAGGAAGCGTACACGATAACATGCCCAGACTCGTATCACACCACCTCATATCAGGCGTTAAACCATTGTGCTTTATTATTTATGCCTGTCCAGCTCTGCTTGGTAGCAAAAAGTGCTCCTAAATCATGGGGCCAGCTGACATGCTGTTTATGAGCGTGAACTTGGATGACCTCAGTGACCCAGAGCTGTAGTAGTGGCAGTGCTGAGCGCCTTGTGTACTGCAGATCAACACACTGATTTATATGATGATATTTCACACGTTACACTCTATCTGGATCGTTTGCAGAGTATAATCTAGGCTATAGAAATGTTCATCAATTAGTAAACCATTTTATAAATCTTTTGTTTGAACATACATTTACCTTGCATGTTCATGAATCACTACATATACTCCACAGACCATCTGTTAAATGGTCTACAGAAAAAGATAAGCATTTGAATTGTTGAATTTCAAATAAGAAGCCGGTGAAACGCTCTGTAAAACCATTGAAGCCAGACTGTCTGAATAAAGTGGGACCTGGTGGTGTGTAGGGACCTGTAAGGTTATTTTGCATTAATCCAAAGCCCATGGACCTACACACTCCGGCAGTGTCCTTATGCCTGTTCAACTTTCACTGTTAACATTGACACACAGAGGTCTGTTTACACCCCCATGAAATGCAGTAAACATGGAGAGGTTTATATCACGATCAGACATTTATCTGCTTGTACTTATACAGTCTGGAGGTTTCAGGGTTGCAATTTGTAATTTATATAAATTCAAAGAATTATTTGAATAACTGGAATCCAAAATATTGCTATTGCAGTAAACGTCTTTGCTGTAGCCTTTACTCTAAAAGGCTCAGGAGATGTACACAGTAACAACAGAGGGTTAAGAGAGAAGGTTGAGAGAAAGGGTGAAAGTGTCCAGGGTTTCACTGCAATTCACTGCATTTGTCTTGTAGGCTGTCAAAATTACAAACTGCTCTTTGAAGGTTAAGTGTGTCTGATCCTTTGCCTTTTGAATCTCTTATTCGGTTAATTGGCAATGCAAATCAGTCAGCCAGAAACTCTTGACAGATGACCAGCACTTCATAAATTGTTTCCACCTAGCTTCATTGCTTTATCTCCTGTAATACACAGTGAGTGTGTTGATGGAGAGGCAGACTCTTTGTCAGGGTGGGATGTACTATTTTACTGAAGAGAGGGGTTGTGTTTTCATAAGTGATGCTCATGAGAGGTGTAGTGTCTCTTCTATATGTGCACCGTAGCCAGTCAGATTTTCTGTTGAGCATCGGGTTGTGTGTGGGCGCATGTGTTTTTTTTTTAAGGGTGTCAGGGACAATTTTTCAAAGTATATAGACTAATGGAATGAAAGAGAGGAGGATTTCCCTTCTGGCATAACCTCATCCTCTGTCTGTGTTAATGAGCTTCAGGGACCAGTGCATTAAACACCCCCTTCACCAAGCTAACGGATGGAACAATCTTAATGTAGAGGCATTTATAAGAGAATAAATTGAAAGAATGCGATGCCGCTCTTTCTTCTCGGTGTGAATGTAAAAGCCTTTAATCAGTTCTGAGAAGTAAGAATTTCAGTAAGACGAAAGTGATTTCATTAATCCGGGACTTCACAGGGATCTTTGCCTTAGCCTTGGCATTAGGAAGCACAAATGATCACCGTTTTAAATTTAATGATGAACAGTGAATATTCTTTTTTTTAATCCTACGTTTTATTCCTGCTTTTAGGATAAGTAGGAAAAATTCATTCTGAATTCCTTCATTCATAGCAGAGTCATTCTGTCGAAGTCATGACTTGCCCAGGATAATATGCTATTAATAAAGGTAATATGCTGTATTGCAGGGGTGGCCAACCAGTGCTGAAAAACACATGCACACACTACATCAGCAGCAGTGACTTATAGGCCTAATGATATAATAAATAGGTGTTTTCTTACCTCGATTTACTCAGTGTGATCCAAAATACATGGCAACAGCACCTATGCACGTCATTGGTTGCATCAGCCAGTGCGTATATAAAGTGATAGACATCCGTGGAAGCTTCTAGAGTTGTTTCTGCTGTGAGAATGGCAAGTTATCACAGTTCTGTGATTTTTAACATGGTTTAATAGTTGAAGCTGGTGAGATGGGTCACAGCATTTCAGAGATAGAAGCAAAGTTTGAATTTTCATGTATGAGCATTTCAAGGGTGTAACGTGACTACAAGTATTCCGGCAAAACCTCAAACTTGGGACGGCAGCGTGGCCGTAAAAACACTGGGTGAATGTGAGCAGTGTCGGCTGTCAAGAATCGTTTCACGCAATAGTCAATAACCTGCCTCAGGTAACTTTCAATGCTAAGGCCTCAACAAACTATCGGGGGACTACCATGTATAAACTGTACCAGATTTTCTGGCATTCCAGTATATGTTTACCTTGTGCATGCAACGTTCATTGCCTTTTGGAAGCTCCTGGGCCATGTTAGTATGGAGTGAGGTGAAATGGTGCTCCAGGTTTGAAGCTGTAAAAGGCGAAAGTGAAGCCTGTATCAAGCATAAATGCAATTCATTCAGGTAAGAATGTCCTGTGCGCCTGTTCTTATTTGCGCTTAGCTTTATGTTCTCCTGAATCTGCCATGGCGGTTGTGAAAAAGGGTGGTGTAGGCTGCACATGTCTCCACACAAGTCATGTTCTTTTGCTTTTTAGAGGTGTTCCTTCATGATCACTTTCTAACATTCTTTTGTCTCCCTGACAGATTCCTCAGTATGAGTCGAGATGGATGGAGGACGAAAGCCAGTGATGCTGATGGTTGGGGAGGAAGGGTAAGAGTGCACTGTAGACTGTCCGAAAGGACATACTGCTCATTGTGAATGTATTGCATATTGATTGGCATGTTTAAAACAAGACCACTAAATAATTCTTATAAAATGACTTTCATCCATTTTTGGCACATCAATTAAAGTGAAAAAACATTTTGCACAGCAAAAATGCACATGATTTAACGAATCTCACTTACTTACTTTAATTAGATTCAATTCACTTTGTATTTCGTTTAAAGTCTTGGACATGCATCAAATTTGATTTCATGGATTAAGAAGAAGGGACTTGTGTCTGGAGCAATTTCAAGATTTTTTTAACAGACTTTATTTTAAAATCTCTTCAGGTTTTGTCACTGTTGCCTCTGCCAAATACATTCAGAATCATTTCCATTTTAAAGCATAAAGCCAGATGAAAATTTCAGTGTTGGTGCAAAACCAAATGATCTGCACTTAAAGTGTAAATCGTATTACAAAATACAAAAAAAAGTCTACTAATAGGAAGTGGGTATCATGCACTGTATATTAACCATGTATTTACCAAGTATGGGTCTTGAATTGATTTTGAGACAGCAGTTGTTCTTAGATGCTCCATGTCCACAAATGATGGCTTTGTTAAAAATGTTTAAATGAACTGACCTATTTTGGGATGGAGGTACAGGCAGAGGTTGCGTCTGTATGTTGGGCTTTTCCCTCTTTTGTCTGTTTATTGCTTCAGACTCAACTCCCGAATCCCTGAGTTCTTGCGGTTGCCATGGCAACATGGAGCCGCCGTGCCAGTGGGCTCGCGCTTCGAAGCGCGTTGAATGTGTGAGGCGCAATCAGACGCTCGTCAGCCAGACACTGCCCAGTTTGTTCATTGTGTGCATTTCTGTCTGATTCAGCCAGATCGTTTCAGGAGCTGTGACCTGCTCGAAGGTTTCTCCCTTTAAACGTGAAGGGGAATTGGTTAATGTGTAATAGCATTTGCTTCTGTATCAGTTGATGCTGTACATTCAACGAGTGTCTGTGTGTTTTTGTGTGCGGGTTCAGGGGGGCTACATGGCTGCTAAGGTCACTAAGCTGGAGGAGCAGTTTATGAGGGATGCTCCCAGGGAGAAGGAAAAACTGGGTACCTCGTCCAGCATCTTCAGTGGAGTGGCTATCTATGTGAATGGATATACAGGTCAGCTACAACACTGCTTACTTTCTGGAATCCAGTTGGCACCTTTGTAACGATGGGTAAAGATTTGAGAGGGAGATCAAATTTTATTAAAATAAGAAAACAATATCAACAATTTTTTTTTTTGCAAAGATTTTTTTTAACAAATAACCTTTCTCCTGCATTGTGCATATTGCCTAACCTCCCTTTGCCAATGTACTGCACAGAGTCTTCTCCTATAATGCTTGATGAGATCTGAGAACAGTCTCAATACACAGTCTCTCCAGGTCCTCAGTCCTCCTTGTACACACTCCTCTGTAACTCATCCAACAGAAACGTGGTTCCTGTCAAAGGTTCTGTAGCGTGTAGCAAATTTTTGTCACTTAAATTTGTGGTTAGAGAAAAAAAATATTTTCTTCTGGCATGTCTTCCAGATTAATTTATTATATACCGCATTCCAAATTATGCAAATTGGATTTAAGTGTCATAAAGATTTCATTTTTTGTTTTTCATTTAAACTCATGGGTGGTATTGTGTCTCCTGGCTCTTTGGATCACTGAAATTGATCTCAGACACCTGTGATAATTAGTTGCCAGGTGAGCGCAATTAAAGGGAAACTACTTAAGAAGGATATTCCACATTATTAAGCAGGCCACACGTTTCAAGCAATGTAGGAAAGAAAATGGATCTCTCTGCTGCCGAAAAGCCATTGTCCAATGGTTTGGACAAGGTATGAAAATATTAGATATTTCACGAAAACTTAAGCATGATCATCATACTGTGAAGAGATTTGTGGCTGATTCAGAGCACAGATGGGTTCGTGCAGATAAAGGCATAATGAGGAAGGTTTCTGCCAGACACATTCATCAGATTAAGAGAGCTAAACTGCTAAAATGCCATTACATATCAGCAAATGTATTTGAAGCTGATGATGCCTCTGGAGTCCTGTGAACCTCAAGGTGTAGGATCCTCCAGAGGCTTGCAGTTGTGCATAACTATTTGGCCATGCCTAACCAATGCTCACATGCAGAAACAGTTGCAGTGGGCCCAAACATACCTGAAGACTAATTTTCAAACAGTTTACCGATGAGTGCTGTACAACCCTGGATGGTCCAGATGGATGGAGTAGTGGATGGTTGGTGGATGACCACCATGTCCCAACAA
This sequence comes from Leptodoras praelongus, assembly GCA_028564905.1. Lineage (NCBI taxonomy): Eukaryota > Metazoa > Chordata > Actinopteri > Siluriformes > Doradidae > Leptodoras > Leptodoras praelongus. The sequence continues at coordinate 23,116,496 of JAOTRJ010000051.1, read as the reverse complement.
GGCTGTGATGTCACCAAGGAGGTGGTGGAGGCATGTTTTGGGCTGGAATCATGGGGAGAGAGCTGGCAGGCCCCTTTAGGGTCCCTGATTGTTTGAAAATGTCCTTGGCAAAGTATAGAGTTTCTGACTGACCACTTTCTTCCATGGTACAAAAAGAACTGTGCCTTCCATAGCAAAATCATCTTCATGCATGGCAATGCACCATCTCATGCAGCAAAGAATCTGTGTCATTGGCTGCTATGGGCAGAAAAGGAGAGAAACACATGGTGTGGCCCCCATCCTCCCCTGACCTCACCCCTATTGAGAACCTTTGAAGTATCCTTAAGCAAAATATCTATGAGGGTGGGAGGCAGTTCACCTCAAAACAGCAGCTCTGGGAGGCTATTCTGACATCCTGCAAAGTAATTCAAGCAGAAACATTTCCTAATGCTGCAAATTCAACAAATGTCTATGTTCAGTTCTTTACAACCTATACAATGTTTTGAAACTCTGTTGTGCATAATAATCTGGAAAAATACTGTTATCATTGGGAGGTTTGTTCAATAAAATTTGATTTATACTCTTAACGATTGATGACTTGAAAATGATAGTGACTGTCATTTGCATAGTCCATTTAGGAAAATCGGAGAAAAATATAATTTGCATAATACTTTGGAATGCAGTGTATAATAGGTTTAAATAAAAATTCCATGAAAGAATACCCTCTTCTTGTTTTACCCATCCTCACTAATAGAGCCAATAATTGTGTGTATGAACTATATGCTATTACGGTCGTAAGTTTACATACACTCATCATTAACATGAATGTCATGGCAATATTGGGCCATCAACGATTTTTCTGAATTGTTCTTTTTTTGGCACAGATTGAGTGTACAGCATGGTGCATATGTTTTATTTTTTGGATGGTTTTCTGAAATCAATACAGGGTGAAAAATATGCATACACCCACATAGATTATTAATTCAGTGTGCTGAAAGTTCCAAAATGTCTTAACTTGCCAACTCCCTGTTAGTGATCATGATTGACTACAGCTGCTAGCTTCTCTGTGCTCACATAAAAAAAGGTTTGTTTGAGAGCAATCATTGGATTGACCAACACACAGTAAAATAGGAAAGTCCAAGGAGCTCAGTGCAGATCTGAGAAAGATGAGGTTTACACAAGTTAGGAACGTCTCTTGGAGCCATTTCTAAGAACTGCAGATTTCAAGATCATCTTTTCAAAAAACTGTCTAAGTACAAAAGTGTTTGGATGTGTAGCCAATTTGCCAAGGTCTGGATGAAGACCCAAACTGAGGGTGATGAGCTTGGTTGGGATGGTCAGGATCAACTCAAGAACCACCAAGGTACAGGCCTACCATTATATAGAAGCTGCTAGAACACCAGTGCCACTGTCTGCAGTCAAGCAAGTTTTATGTCACCATAAACTGAGATGCTGCCATCCAAGTAAGATGCCCCAAAATCAACACCTTCAAGCTTGAATTCAGTTTGCAGCTGACCACATGGCCTTTTGGACAAAAAGGGTTATTAAGATATAAGATCGAGTTGTTTGGCCACAATGACCAGATGTATGTTTGGAGGAGTAAAGGTGAGGCATTTAAACTAGTCCTAACAGTTGTTAAGCTTGGTGGTGCTAGCTTCATCCTTTTGCTGTCAGCAGAACTAGTTTCTTCTGGTGGTAGTGTATGGAATAATGAAGAAGGAAAAATACCTCAGAATTCTTCAGTATAACCTCAGACCATCAGCTAGATATTTCCAACCAGAATTCTCTCAGAAATGTGTTGATGGCAATCAGAAGCAACTGGTCCAGATGAATTTAACCAGATATTAGACATGCTGTATGTATATTTCTCATGTTTACATTTAATCCTGTGTATACACACCCCTGTAAAAAAATTGCAGGTATTTGTGAAAAAATATTAAATCTTGATGAATCGTTTCTTTTTCAACAAATATACATGTTTTTGGAAAAAGATAAGCTTACCTGACTATACATGTGAGCACAACCCTTAACTAATACTTTGTTAAAACACATTTTACTTGTGATGCACTGCTTAGTCCTTTTGGGTGAGTCTTTCAGCTTAGCACTTATCTTGATTTGGCAATTTTGTTCTACTCTTCTTTGAAAAAATGCTCCATATCTATCAAACGGTGAGGGGCTCTCCTGTGTTTGAACTCTTAAAGTCATTACACATGTTTTGAACAGGATTTATATCTGGGCTATCCCAAAACTTTGATCATTTTCTGAAGCCATGTTTATTGGCTTGGATTTGTGCTTCAGGTTGTTGTCATGCTGGAAGGTGAAATTTTACTTCAGATCAGTATTTGATTCTGAAATCCAGCCCCAGCTGAAGTGAAGTAGCTCCATAGCATGGTTCTTCCACCACCATGCTTCACTATGGGTATAGTATATTTTGTTTTTGTGCTAAACATATATTTTTTTTAGAATTATGCACAAAGAGATCTGCAAAGGTCTTATCAAACTATAGCATATCTTTTCCACATAGATTTGCAGACTGTTGACTCATGTATGGAGTGACCATTACTTGCCAGGTGTTCCTGGAGCTCCTTTAATGTTGCTGTAAGTCCCCTTGGCAAGCTCCCTGATAAGATTCCTTCTTGTTCTTCTGTCGAATTTGGACGGAAGTGCTGTTCTTGGTAATGTCCCTGTGATGCCCCATTTTATCCACTTTTGAGACTGTTCTTCATGGACTTGCACGGTACATCTAATGTTTATATGTTGTTCTGTACTGCCACCCTGCTTGACACTTTGTGAGAACGGTGAGATCCTGTACATGCTTTGTAAGCTCTTTGTGGGTCATGGCTTCAGCAGTCTGATAAAACCAAGATGTCTTATTGTGGATCAGAATCACTTTACTGATGCTGTGTGTGATCATTATTTTTGAAGATGAGTTTGAATTTGAGTAATTCTGAGAACAGTTCCTTGCACCATAAAAGAGTTTGCACACTTGTGTAACCAGTTTTTTTTTTGTTTCCTAAAATGTTTGTTTTTCACTAAAATGTATTGTTTTGCTGGTGCCTTCATATTTGTATCCCAAAAAACAGCAGTTTTAAAAAGGGGTGTGTGGACTTATATATCCACTGTGTGTATGTATAACCCCTAGCAAAAATTATGGAATCTCCACTCTTGGAGGATGTTCTTTCAATTGTTTAATTTTGTAGGAAAATATAATTCACAGACATGCCAAAACTCAAAGTTCCAACCTTCTGGCATAAACAAACAATAAAAGAAAGAAATATAATTGCTGTAGTCAGTCACTTTTTTTTTTCTTTTTTTTTTTTAAGATCACGTACAGGGAAAAAAATATGGAATCACTCAATTCTGAGGAAAATATGGAATCATGAGAAAAGCACTGCACCATTAGTACTTTGTTGACCCACCTCTGGCTTTTATAACCACTTGAATTCTCTGAGGCATGGACTTAACTAATGACACAGTATTCGTCATCAATCCGGCTCCATCTGTCTTTTATTGCTAGATCAGCTTTGCAGGTTGGAGCCTTGTCATTGACCATTTTCCACCAGAGATTTTCAACTGGGTTAAGATCCGGACTATTTGTAGGCCATGCCACTGACATTATATAACTTTCTTGAATGAAAGTTTTCACGTCCTTTGCCCTAAGGCAAGATGTATTATCATCAGTCATCATCACCAAATTCTTTCAGCTGACAGAATAAGAAAAGTTTCCAAACTTTCCATGTAGACATTGGCATTTATTGAAGATGTAATGACTGC
>JAOTRJ010000051.1:23022306-23033871 GCA_028564905.1 Leptodoras praelongus | reverse complement strand
TGCCGGCTGGGCACCGGCTCCCCCGTGACCCCGTAACTGGGAATAAGCGGTACAGATAATGACTGACTTGTTATTATATCTGGAGATCAGAAGAGAGCAGTGACTTGTGAACTCTTGTGAACTCAAACTTATTTCCCCAGCTATAGCGAGTGTCTTTTTGACTGAATTCACTGCGGTATTTCCTTCAGATCAGTGGCAACAATGTAAAGGGGATGATGGGGGAGAGCAGCCGGGTGAAGAATAGTAGGATTTAGGGGCATAGATGAGCATCCCAATCAAGTCTCCACTTTACCGTAAGTACCCTCTGGAGGTCTATACTGTTTGGGGAATGCCTTCAGTTGAAGTGAATTAAAGGCATATTTCCTGCTGCCCACATTCTTCATGGTGTTCTCTCTCCTGCAGCCCTCACTATGAGAAAGCACAATACATAGATCACATATCAGTTATTGGTCAAAAACAAAGATAACTGAAAGAATACAAGGGTCATAAAAGTATAATCCATAAACGTGAGTGACACTGATCAGTGACGTATTAACAACTTGTTCAGGAGAACTTATCGAGTGAGGGAGTGAGCTTTCTTCTTTACCTGCGCATACAGTCCAAGGCCTGGCTTAAGACCTGTGGAGCCATGCAGTGCTCCAACTGCAGGATCAGACACTGCTCCAGAGTTACAGACATGGCCGTGCGGTCCTTTGCACTCTTACAGCTGGTTACCCTCACACCATTGAGACGCCGGCACAACTGCCAATACGACAGTGCAGCAGACAATTTGGAAAGATCAGTCAGAAACATTGGTCTCACTGGACTTGTTATTAATTGCAAGATGTTTCTTAATTGAGTCCGAGTAGGATGGAATGGTTAAGGTACAAAATGAACCCATTACTGTAAATTATTATACCTCTGCTGCCTGCCAAAGGATGTCCACATTCTTACTCTTCCTGGAGTTTACGTTCTGAGTGAGAAATTTCAGTAGCTCTGGGATACAGTTCTGACTCTGAGAACGAGGCAGACCTGGGGGAGCAGAGAATGGGTGAAACAACTACAAAAACAGCAAATCTGCTTAAACTTTTGAACTGGTTTAGGACTCACAGTCCTCAGGCAGCACTTCCTTGAACTGATCGTAGTAGGAGTTGAGTCGTGCCAGACTCTCGGTATTGACCACTTCTTGTAGTGAGGTGTCACCAAACCTTTATGAAAAAGTACAGCATTAAGTGTCAGAGTAAGGGCTACACCAACTTCAACCCTGCGTACAGTTTAGAGTTTTTCCTGCTTAAAGATTCCTGATTTAACTGACGTGTGCATTAATACATCAAATGGTATACAGAAATGCTTACTTCTCTGCAAGTGTCTGTTGTTCGTTAATTCCGATGTTGAACAGAACTGGCTGAACACGTAGCAGCATCCCATGTTGGATTTCCCGTGGTAAAACATCAAACATAGCCCCAGGCAGTGGTACTCGCACGTTAAACCCGTCTCTGTTCCCCGTGATAACAGGCAGTATGTCAGGACTGAAGCTGGAGGTTGCCTGAGTAACCTTAAAGGTGACGTTCCTAAGGTCCATGATGCCTATGTTCATGTCCTCTAGCATGGCCAGCTCCTCCCCTTTAACATAACATAGCTTTAAGAGATTTATTACAGTAACACTTAACAAGTATACACAGAAACACACACATACCATAAGTACTAAGTAGACCCTCAAACTGGACCAGTAAGCCAATTGTATGGAGTTGTCTAAGGAAGCCGTGATCACATAAACAATTCCTCAGCTTTGCTACGAAGCCACAGATCACAGCCGCCAGCTGAGGAGAAAGCCACATGCATACGTTAAGCAAATAGTTATTTATATACTTCCTCCTAAAAGACATTTTCTGCACATTATGCTCTGTTTAAAACAGCTGTCTTATTGCAAAGTGTGTGCTGCTAAAGTAACAACAGAAGCACAGCTTTACCACGTGCCCAAAATTACCTTACATACACTTCTATCTGCTTTTAGAAATTTCAATATACTGCAAATGCAATATTCCCCAACAGTCTTGCTATAATCTTATTCAAAAACAGATAAAAACGGAATAAAAATAGTCTTCAAATTAGAGTCCATGCTCATTTGATAACTGTGGCTAATTACACACTACGCAGACTCATTTAGCATTTAATACTTAAACGTGCAGAAAGTTTCAGCTCTGTAACAGGGGACCAGTGCAATAGAGCAGGTACTGCAGTTTCCTGTTTTTTTTACACCCCCCCCATTAGTGCTGATGTGCATGTAGTTATCAATGCGTGTGTGAATGCTCTCACTGTCTGACAGAAGACCACGTCTCTGCGGTACTGTAACGTCAAACTCATAGCGATTGTGGGAGCGCAGTCCTGCATCAGCACAAATACCATCGACTTCTTTGCCATGTCACTCATCATGGATACACACTCGTTCAGTGTAGTCAATAGGGGATACAGGGCATCACTCCATTCACCTGCAGTGCCACATAGAATGCAGAGATGATGTACTGCAATGATGCAGTGGAAAAAATAACAGTTCAAGAAAGAAAAATCAACATTACAGATTACCTGGACTGCAGCTATCGACACTGGGGCTTCCATCTGCAGAGAGAATAGAAAGGACAGGAAAACTTTTCATACTCACGTGTGTGAAAGAAGTCACTCCTTTGTAAAAGAATATACATTTTATGTACATTTATTTTAAGAAAATCCAAAGAAGTGTGCAAAAAATATATCAACATTCCTAATACAATTTAATTCTTAATGACAATCTGTCAAAGGTATAAATCTTTCAAAAGATAAAGACAACAATGTAAGGTTTCATATTTGGCATGTATAACTAATATAGTAAAGTGAATTATTCTGGATTTTCATGCAAGTAAGTGCAACAGCACCCATCAATGGTGGTAAGACCATCAATGGTGGCTAGGCTGATTTATTTCTAGCCTGGATTGTAGATTCACAAACTGTAGAGTGGCAGTTGAGTGATCAGACGATTACACAGAGTGAAACAACCCCTAGACCAGATCACCGTTTGGGCAGATAATTTTATCCCCTGTGACTGAACTGTGAAATACAGTCACAGATATACTACACACAAACAAAGTGGATTCATTACTTCTCATCATTTTGTCCCTGCAGAATGCCTTTGGAGAAGAAGCTAAAAGTAGACAGACAAAGCACATACAATTGACATCTGTCCTTTAGTATAATTTGTAAGTTTCATGTTTTTCAGTTTTTGAAGGAAAGGTTTACAGCTTCTCTGTTTGCCATGTATGTATTTGGAGGAAATGTGACATGAACCCAGCAGGGCTTTAAGGACATGAAACACTTTAAAAATGTGTGTGCAATATTGTGCCACATATTTTTTATTATGCCATGAATGAGACCTCATGATACTATAATTATATCATTCATTATATGGCAGGGCTAATCTCAAATATCATGATCAGCCAGTCACTATGTGTAAGGCTGGAAATGATGAGAGGTAAAAAGGGATGTAAAACTGAAAGCATTAGAAAGAACAGTGCTGCTTTAGAAATCTATATATGAAGAGCATGCACGTACAGGTGGATCTGTGAGAAGTGGTTACACATGCAGAAGTCAGAGAAGAGGATGATAATGATGAAGGAGGAGGATGTGATGAGGACAGGGGGGTGCACAGAGGGGATGATGATGACGGGGGGTTGATCCAGAAGGCATTGCCATGGCTACCTCTCTTGCTAGTGTTGGGCTGCTGGTCAGACAGGAAGACGTCCTCAGTACTGTCGCTCTGTAGCCTCTCCCTCATTAACAGCCTGTTCACACAGTGGATTACACACTCCATACTTTTGTCCACATTCAACCATACTTTCTCCTACAGCAGAGACAGAGAGAGAACTATTTGAATAACACAGTCGGTATTGGGATGAATGGTATCCTACTGCACACATCTGAATGAGAGCCCCTTACCCACTCCTCCTCATGCCAGTCCATGTTCATGGAGGCTCTGTTCCTCTTGCCACTCCACTTGGCTTGTGAAGAGCTTTGGTCATTGCGCAGGACCACATGTTCTGTGTCAGGTCCAGAAGGAGAGGCTTTAGAGGCGATGAACTCTGGCCGTGCTGCATTCAGCGCCTGGATGGCTGTAGCCAGCAGCTTGTTGTCACACACCGTCACCAGCTGCCTTGTCTGAGGAAAGAGAGAAAGGCTCACAGTTAAGTCTCTGAGAAAGGAGAGTGCTACTCAACAATGTGGTATAAGAAAAGTAATATCTATTTCACAATATACAGCAAACATTTGAAGAACTGGGTGTTTATGACAGATTTGAAAAGTAGTATGCAGCGACTAATGGAAGATGTGAAAGGACTAAGTAGGGACAGCTTTCCCATGCCATTACCCGATTCAATGACCAATTCCAGTTAGTTTAATTTAAACTATGCACATTTAAAAAGTATATTACCTATAGTTCTTATATTATATTACATATACATTGTTATCATTTCAGTGTGGAGTAACACTACAATCTGAAGAACCCTGGACAGGCTTCAAAATTTAAAATGGATCACACCACCTCCTTCTCTTTTTACTGATTGGAACATTCTAAACAATGCTTCTTTATTTAAGTCATTGGGGTTAGGGTTATGGTTACAGTCTTAGATGTTTGTCTGCATTACCAAACTGGGTGTTTTCCTTCTTTGGTCTTTATTCCTCATGCCAGTGATTACAGGTTTTATCCCCCATTAAGAGACTGAACTAATTTCACCAATTTCCTCATCAGAATAATCAACTTGTATACTAGATCCCTTACTGATCATACAATTCTTCTTTCATAGATTAGAAAATGTTGCTGGTGTTAAGGAAACAGCACTCTCCTGGTTCAGGACTTATTTGACTAATTATCAGTTTATAGATATAAATGGTGACTTCTCTATGCATATTAAGGTCAGGTTTGGTGTTCCCCAAGCTTCTGTTTTAGGCCCACTGCTTTTTTCCACAGTATGCAGTGCAAAAGATTCTAAATCTCAATGAGTCTTTTTTCCTGGTTAAATAAAGGTACAAAACAAAACAAAAGTATTTGAAATCCCAAATTATTCTATTTTTGCATATGTCACACCTGAGAATGCTTAAGATCATCAAACTACTTTTAAATCATGAAAAATGCTCTAGTCGTACCTGACCCTATGTGGAAAAAGTAATTGCCTTAGCTACTAATTCAAACAGTTAACCAAATTCAATTGACTATTGGATTTGATTCCACTTGCCACACCCAGGCATGATTACTGCCAGACCGGTTGAATCTAAACATCATTTAAGCAGAATCTGCCTGCCATGACAAGCAGGCTAGGAGATCTCAAAGAGCAGCACATGATGCCATGTTTTAAAGAGATAAAAAAAAAAATTGAAATCTACCAATCTGGAAAGGGTTACAAAGCCATTGCTGAGGCTCTGGGACTCCAGCAAACCACAGTGAGAGCCACTGTTTACAAATCAAGCAAACCTGGAACCGTGATGAACCTTCTCAGGAGCGGCTGACCTATCAAAAGTTCACCAAGACCACATAGACTACTCCTCTAGGAGGTTACAAAAAACCCAGATGAACATCAAGATCTGCAGGCCTTGCATTTCTCAGTTAAAGGAGACATATGAAAAATTCACTTTTCAAAGTTTTGTGCCCATACAGTTGAGTCCCTTTGTAACCTCCTGGAGGAGTAGTCCATGTGGTCTTGGTAAACTTTTGATAGGTCAGCCACTCCTGAGAAGGTTCATCATGAAACCAAGAGCTGTTTTAAGACAGGGTGAAAGACAGCTGTAGTATTTGCCATGTGGTATACTGATAAAAGAATGCCACCGACATTTCATTAAGACCCAAGGAAACTCGTATTAAATTATGGAGAAATTAGTATAATAGGTCCACTTCAAGGTCAATGTATATGATTCCACAATGAGAAAGACACAGACAAAAATAGCATCCATGGGAGAACTGCAAGGTGCAAAAAGAACACAAAACTCTCATCTTGCATTTGCCAAAAAACATCTAGCTGACCTACAAGACTTTTGGGATAATACTCTGTTGACTGGGAAATCAAAGCTGGAGCTTTTTGGAAAACATGGGTCCCATTACATCTTGCCTAAAGCTGAAGCTGGACAACTTGTAATAACTGATGAAACGATTAATTCTGCTCTTTATCAGCCAGTCTGGAAGGAGAATGTCTGCCTGTCAGTTTGTGACCTAAAGTTCAAGTGCAGCTGGGTGAACGTAGCAGGACAATGATTTAAAGCACACAAGCAAGTACACCTCTGAATGGCTCAAACAAAATTAAGGTTCTGATATGACCGAATCAAAGTCTTGACTTGAATTCCATTGTGATGCTGTGACAAGACCTTAAACAGGGAGTTCATGCTTGAAAACCCTCCAGAGTAGCCAAATTCAGCAAAGAACAGTGGGTCAAAATTCCTCCAGTGATGTAAAAGACTCACTGCAAGTTATCACAAACATTTGACTGCAGTTGATAATGCTAAGGGTAGCACACCCAGTCAGACGGTTTAGGGGGAAATGATTTTTTCCACATGGGTGATACAGGTTTTGAATAAATCTTTATCTTCACTAAACAGAATGATCATTTAAAAGCTGCATTTTGTGTTTACTTGTGTTAGTCTTTATATTATATTAAAATAAATGGGATGATTGAAATGTGACAAAGTAGCAAAAATAAAAGAAATGAACAGGACTGTATATGCCAATATCACTGGGTACCATCATTAGTAAACACAGTATTAGCTTCTATGGTTATGCTGAGGACACATGGCTTATATTTCAGGAAAGCCAGAAGAGAGACACCAGCTGCCTAAACTGAACTGAACATACCTGTTTATTTGTCTGTCTTAAAAGGGTGATGGTGCATTTTACAATAAGTACTTAACATATTTCTTTCTTTGGTGTACTTTCTCTTGAGGTGCTGAAGTTTGCTTTTAACTGAATTAATGGAACTTCCACTGAACAACAAACAAAAGAGCAGACTGGAGTCCACTTGCCCAAACCATAATTTGTTTTTTTTAACAGCAGACATTGCACCTACTTAGTGTTAGGTGTTACTTAGGTTTAAGATACAAGCTATTTCTATATTTAACATACGTGATTCGGTGCAATGGTATAACTTTTAGTTGTTCATAAACCTGAATATAGTACCAATTTATGTTCGGACTAGGTAAAGATTGAGCTTATGCTCTGCTTGGGCAACCAGCTACTGATCAGCCATCGCTACTTCAATCAAAAAGTGCAGGCTCTTTGTTGTTACCTCAGATAATGAAGGCTAAAGCAGGGGGCAGAGCTTTCTCTTACAAATTGTGCTCATTAGGGATAAATGTATACATTTATGATTTATATCCGGAAGTTATATATTTCTGAAAAGCTGCTTTGTGTCAATGTCTGTTGTTAAAATTGCTATACATGTAAATGTGAATTGAATTGTTTTGCTGTATCTGGTTAAGACCCTGGCTTGTCTCTCTGTATTATTTATGCGTCTCATCAACGCTTTCCGTATGAGGTCAGTGTCATCTCATTCACTGCAGGTTTGAACACGTTATTGTCAGTTTATTTGTGACTGCAGTGAAACGGCTTTCCCACTTGTGACTTGAACAAAAGTAGAGCCAGCGTGCAGTGCTTAGTATTTTGTGGTCTGAGGATGTCTCTCGTGCTTTTTTCGCGAAGAAGAGTCCCCCCTATAGTCCTGATCTTGCCCCATCAGACTATCACCCGTTTGGTTCCATGAAAGAAGCCCTACGAGGACGAAGATTCATGTCTGATGAAAAGTTGAAGACTGCGGTGCATTTGTGGCTCGCAGCTCATGTCGAAAAATTATGTATTTGTCTCTTCTGAAAGTCGATTAAAATAAATTCTATGGATTAATATCCGAGTGCGGATCATTTTTTGACTCACCCTTGTATAATGAGTGACGCAATGCTAGGTAATCCGAGAAAGGCTCTTGAAACAGGTGATGCCTCATTAGGGACTGAAAGAGGAATAAAGAGCAGGCAGGCTGACCTTCTCTGTGAGGATGCCGAGGGTTCTCTCCAGTGTGTTAGCAGAGCGCTCTTTAGCAGCCCGGGACAAACGTTCTGTATAGTAGCTGACTTGTGTCTTCAGGGTGTTAATATGAGAAATTATCTCTTTTGCTCTTATCACATCCTGTGGCTGGTACACTCCTGAATGTGGACGGGACTCTCCAGCACTGAGGAGAAAGGAAACAGAATAGAGAACAGTTGGGAGAGTTAGTCCAGATGACCATGTATAAGCTCTCTCTCCCTGTTTCTGCTTACTATTCCCATCCACATGTAGCTCATCAATAAATGGGTGAGACAGAGAGAAACATGAAAACACAGAGTATGAATATATGTAAACTTTTATACATATTATATGGCCAATGGTTTGTGTTCAACTGACCATGACACCCATAAGCATTTCTTCCATGTTGCTACAAAGTTGGAAACACAATTGTATAGGATGTCGTTGTATACTGTAGCATTACAATTTCCCTTCACTGGACCTAGGAGGCCCAAACCTATTCCAGCCTGACAGCACCCCCACGCACAAAGCAAGGTCCATAACGACATGGTTTGCCAAGGTTGATGTGGAGGAAACTGAATGAGCCTTGATCACTACACACACTTTTGGGATGAACAGTAATACCGACTGCACACCAGGCCTATTCGTTTAATATCAACGTCTGACCTCACTAGTGCTCTTTGACTGAATAAGCAGATTTCCACAGCCACACTCCAAAATCTAGTGGAAAAACATTCCAGAGGAGTGAAAGTTATTATAACAGCAAGCAGGGAATAAATCTGGAATAGGATATTCAGAAAGCACATTATCAAGTGTGATGTTCAGATATCTACAAAATGTTGGCCATATAGTGAACAATCTACATATTTATACTGTACACACTGTCGGCAGGTCACAAGTGAGTGCAGCACACATGAGCATTCCATGGTGGTTACAAACATCTCAAGTAAACATATTTTTGAATATTTGCTAGTTGACCCAACTAATTAAAAATAAAGTGGCTGAACACTGAGGAAACATACATCATGATGGAACAATGATAAAAACTTCTGTGTCACTGTAACTCACCCTTCATCCTCAAATGCACTGATTAGAAAACAAGGAGTGCAAAAATCATTACTACTGAACATATTTGCACAAATATATCAAAACAAAAGAAAAAAAAAACCTAATTAAAAGAAAGAAGCAGCAATGAGAAACAAATATCTGAGCAGAAGGCAATGATGACTTTGAAGCATCTAGACACTCATTATAAATTATGCAATCCCATTTCATTCATCTGAGTAAATGATTTTCTAATCAGAACATGAAATCTTTTCCCACAGTTAAAACGTAGCTGGTCTAAATTATTAGCTAATACTTTACTGAATAATCGGTTTAGTCCAATTCATAGATGAAACCATAATAATTTTGTTATTATGGTGTCAAAAGCGAAACATACTTAGGTGGTCATCATTAGGATCAGGTTTTGAACTTACTGTTTCTTGGACTCCTCAAACTTCTGAATTAGTTTCCTCAAACCATTGCCCTTAAAACCTTGATGATGTGCTGCAGGGGCTCCAGTAGTGACCACATCATAGGTTCGATCTGTATGGAGATGCGTTACTTCAACTCAAGCTTGTTCTCATTAAAACTGGAACATAGAAAGCTACTTAACTATGGATTTCGATTAGTTATTTTTAGACAAAATATTGCTTATGTAGTTATGTAGTCAAGATTGTTAATAAAAATAAAGGCTTGTTATTCAAAAAGCAGTCTGAAGCACTAGATCATCTAGAAAAGTAAAGATATCATTGCCTTACTCAATCTAAAATTGAGTAAGAAAGACTCATTATGTCATTGTCACAGTGAAAACAAGAATTACTGCTGCTACTAATAATTACTGTATGTTTTAACGTATAGCTTCCAGATAAGAATGCTTTCATAGTTGCATGCTGAATATATCCTAGTATATGTACCGTAGCCTGACTCGCCCTGTACCCTCATCCTTTGAATATGGAGATTGGTCGGCACAAACTCCAACCTCTTGTCTCCTTTCAGAGTGCTGGATTTAAAAGACGGACCTGATGAGAAGAGATACAATCACAGTCACAGATATGATATGAAGGCAAGTAACATTAATGCTGGTAAAACAACAGCCTTTTATTGACATCACTTACATAATATCCCTAGTTACGTTAACGTGTTTCAGATGTGTTCAGATTTTTAATACTAAACACTTTTAAGCTAAAATTTCAGGAGAAGGAAAGCTCTACCCTTGTACTCATGCAGGTCAGTAAGTGTTTCCTGGTAGGTAAGGATGATAGTCTGATACTGAGTGATGATCTGCCTCCTTAGATTCTCCCAACATGGAGACAACTCCCCCAACTCCTCCAGCTCACACACCCTTCACACACAGAGTATATAAAGTATTTTGAAATTTGATACATGAATAAAAACATGTAAAAATAACCAAATATGGACTAACACATGCATCTACAGGATATGCTATATGAGAAATACCTGGCTGCATCTTCCTCCAGTAGCAGTTTTACAAACTGTCTGGGTATGTGAAGAGACAGCACGCTCTCTGCCATCTGTTCCAGGACACGCAGATGGTTCCCATCCGTGGTGGGCAAACGGTACATCCGTGATATTGTACCTCCAAATACTGCATCAATAATTCAAACAATATATTCATTAACATCACTAATGTACTGATTAATTTCTGACACAATATCAGAGAAAAAAGTAACCTGGAGTAAGAAATTGTTCTAATTTTATTAAGGCTCCAGCTGAATCATTTTCTGAATGGGGAAACCATCTGCTGTCGTGCGATAATCCAAATACTTCCCGGAGGACAAAGTGAAAAGCCCTTAAGGGTGTCAGATGGAATCTTTTTTTCTAAAAGGGTATTATTAAAATGAACAAATATGTTCTAGTGCATGTGAGATTAAATGTATTTCAAAACCAGCTGATTAAATACTTACAAATATAATTACACTGTTTAAAACTCTAATACTGTAGACCTTCTGGCAGTAGATACTGCAAAGAATTTAGGAGTCTGAGTCAGAATCTTAAACACCCACCATACCTCAGCGAGTGAAAAAAATGGGTGAGCAATTCCACTTCCTAAATAACAACTAAAAATAGACACTGCCTTCAGGACCAATATGCAGGTTTTTGAGAACACTTCCCTAAATAGCACAACATACAGCCACTAATGACAAAATGTTCCATACTAACCTGCCTTCAGGAGTGGGTCTTTGCACAGAGAAGCAGATTTTGATTTCATTCCCATGGATTCAGTCAGACTCTCATCAACAGGTAGCACCATCTGTCAAACACAGAGAACATAACATACAGGAGGATACAATGTGACGTGTAGCTCATCTAATTATAAATGTCGTTACTCTAATAACCGGGCGGCATGGTGGCGCAGTGGATAGCGCTGTTCGATCCCCGGGTGGAGCGACCTGGGAAATTTCTGTGTGGAGTTTGCATGTTCTCCCCGTGTTCGCGTGGGTTTCCTCTGGGTACTCCGGTTT
>JAOTRJ010000051.1:23000915-23014210 GCA_028564905.1 Leptodoras praelongus | reverse complement strand
CCACATCAGGGTCACTACAGTGCTGACAATCATCCACCACCCAAATAATACCTGCTCTGTGGTGGTCCTGTGGGGGTTCTGAACACTGAAGAACAGCATAAAAGGGGGCTAACAAAGTATGCAGAAAAACAGATGGACTACAGTCTCTATCTGTAACTCTACAAAATGTACAAAGAGTGTAAATACAAGGAGGTGGTTTTAATGTTATGTCTGATGTTATGTCCATTTAAAGCTGCCACCTTGATGCTATAACAGCCACTTTCCGGATATAATGGGGTATAATTTGCATTCTGTTTCATCACAAACATGTTAAGTGGGGTTGGGCCCAGTGCTCTGTGCAGGCCACTTGAGTTCATCCATACCAGCATTGGCACACCATGTCTTTATGGAGTTTGCTTTGTTTACATGGGCAATGTCATTCCAGTGAGGGGAAATCTTGATGCTGCAGCATGCAAAGGCATTCTAGAAAATGTGCTTTCAAATTTGTGGTAACTGTTCTAGGAAAAAAACAAATATGGGTTTGATGGGCAGGTATCCGGACATACGTTAGGCCACAGACAGTCTACCACAAATAATGCACAAAATGTTCCTGCACGGAAAACCCAATGGTTTGCAGACTGCCTGAAATCTAAGTGTTCTGCCAAAAGTGTTCTGTACAATACTGATGACATATACATATTATATTGTACAGCATCTTGGATTATTGGTTTTCCTTTAGCCCTGGATTCTTTATCATCATCATGAGTAGTTGATCAACTCTGAATAAAGGCAGCACCCCATGTTATTTTTATAAGACAGAAAAAGTTTAATAAAAAAAAAAAAATCTCAAATCGAAATAGACAGACATTGTATCCATTGCCTCTCACTCTCACTGAAATCCAAATTTCAATAATGACTGTATGTCCGCTTCATATCACAGCCCTGCCATAGTCTCTTCAATATCTTTATTAACTACTAACCTGTAGTGCTCTTGTGATCTGATGAGAAAACAAAGAAAGAAAGGCTGAACTGGGCTCAGCTGACCACTTTCAAGGCGAATAAATAGCAGATGGTAAACTAACACATATTTTTAATGGAACAACTCAGAGATTAGTAACTGAAATAGATTTGTTCGGTAAACAAGCTGAGTCAGACGATATGAGAACAGCATGATCACAGACCACCTTCTTGCCAAACTCCTGTGATCAAACATGGCTTTAGCACAGCATACCTTCTTTCAT
This sequence comes from Leptodoras praelongus, assembly GCA_028564905.1. Taxonomy (NCBI): domain Eukaryota; kingdom Metazoa; phylum Chordata; class Actinopteri; order Siluriformes; family Doradidae; genus Leptodoras; species Leptodoras praelongus. Next base: position 23,012,990 of record JAOTRJ010000051.1, on the reverse strand, counting down.
TCCTTAATTTATCTGCTTCCTGTGTGCCGAGATCTGAGGAAGAAATCTAGTCATTAACCAGACACTTAAAGACCCCTTTGACATGAACCAGCATCAGGAAAAGCCAGTACTTTATGGATCCCTGAGGGAAACTGTGTTGCTGTACAGCAAACTAACCATATCAAATTACAAGGATACTACAAAAATATCTTATGATAACTAGCAAAAAGGTAAGCTATAAATAGAGTGATGCATACTGGCAAGTGATCATATTCATGTGTCAAGATAAAACAGAGTGCCAGACTATAGCAGCAATACAACAGAGCTGATTGGAATGACTAAATAAATAAATAAATAGTCAAGATAACCGTAAAATGTGACAAATGGGCTGTATATTGTCCTAAAAGAACGGTCAAATTTTGTTAGTCTGATAGTGGCACATATAAAGGATCTCCTGTGATGCTTCTTGCTGTACCATGGCTGGACTACTATCTACAGATTCTCACACAGTATACCTTAAGATACACATGAATGAAAGGAAAACAATGATTATGGAATATTAATTTATTTATAGAGACTCTCAGTTACCGATGGACAGATATGTTATCTGTAATATATTGCAGCATACCAAGAGCAGCGCCTTGTTAATGACTATAAACACGTCTATGCATTAAAGCTACAAGAAACCAGCAAGGAGGAAATGCTCACAACAGACAAGCACTTGTGTTCACAACGATGCCACTGTGTCCGGTAAGGACAGTAGACTTGTTCTCGATTTGATGATATTATTACAAGCTGTAATCATCTCAAGAAGACGTCTGCAAGAAGGCAGAAAACAAGCATCGAGATCAACTGAGATAAATTCAGCCTCCTTGCAGCAAAGCGAATCCAAAGCACAGAACATTTTGTGAAACAGGAAATTCATCAGTCAGGCCTTAAGCGCAGCAGTGTCACACCAACAGGAATCTAAACGCGATAACGGCAGAGCTGACTGATCATTTCTGTCTCTAAAATGCGTCTACAGAGACGTAGAGTCGATGCTGCAGCATCCTACTAACTCCCAAAGCGCAGAGATCACCACCAAAACAGGAGAAGACAAGAACAAGAGAAGGCTTCCGTTACCTTCACACAACGCATTAAACATCCAACACCAGAAACCTGACGCGCCTCCGACAATCACCCTGCGCCTTGGGTGAGACTCGTGAAAGACTGTAGACATTCGCTCGTTTGTTTATTGCTTTCATAGAAACAGCCACCACGCAAATATGTCAATTTTTGAGTAAAATACAGATAATTAAACTTACGCTTCAGTCACAACCTCGCTCCATTTTCGTAATGTATAACAAAAACCTGTTCTTTTTTTGGTATCTTATTTATATATTAACCTATATATGCATCTGATCCGCTTTCTCTGCAGTGTATACAGACCCTAGACTCGCCCTTTCACTCCGTCATTCCGTGTGATGTAAGATTTCGCTCGTGTGAAGCTCCGCCCCTTCCATCGCGTCGTCTGCAATCTCGCACCATTTCATTGACGTCAGGTGACGTTACAGCTGCGATGAGTTGCACCAAAATACAAGACATCCTAAACCTAGGTGATGTCTTCATCACAATTACCTATATACATGTTTCAGGTAAACAACTTAAGATGTTAATAAACTTACATTAACGTTAAGAGCATTTAATAAAACCGACAGCAATTTCCCTTTAATTTATCTAGATTTTATAGTCTATATATTGTATTGAACTATAATTTATCTTAAAATATGCCTAATCAAGTATTTGCATTAAAGTAGCCTATGAATCCATTTAGCAACACATGCGTAAAATATCATTTTGCCATGAGTCATTTGCCATTATGGATCGTGAAAAAAATATACATTTAAGATGTGCCCAGCTGTGACCTGAACACATTCACCCCTAGGAAGAATATTCCAGTTAAATATTCAAAAACAAGTTGGCTCATCCAAGTCATCTGAAACTCAAGAAAACATGTAGGATTTCTCATTCTTTTTTTTCAATATTTCTTATGATATTTTATGGGTGACAAAGGCCAGCATGCTGCAAATATAGAAAGCACCTGCTAGTACTGAAAACACATGCAAATGTGTTTTCACCACAAATACAGAAAACATTCAAGTACTAAAACACCTTTAAATATAGAAAATACCTGCACAGAAAACATGCAAAAACGGAAACATACAATCACAAAAAAACACCTGCACATACAGAAAACACATGCAAATACTAAATACCTGCAAAGACGGAAAAAATACAAAGACAGGAAACAGCTGAAAGTACAAAAACACATGCAATTAATGAAACCCCCTGCAGAAAACACACAAGTAGTGCAACATGCACACACAGAGCCACTTGTCCAGTCAGCCCCTAGACTGTTATAGATCCTCTGGATCGTCTGTGGTTGCAGTAAAAACTGGCTGGCCCCAGTCACCCACCATAATATGATATTAATATTATGATCCTGATATTTTGATATTGATAGATAAGATCATTTAAGATCAAGTAAGATAAGATAAGATCAAGTACCCACATTATAGATTAAAAGTATCTATAATAAAAAATAGTCATAGTATTGCATCATTAAAGATTTAAATCATTAGAACAGTCAAACAAGGACAATGCAATTAAATAACCCTACAAAATAACGTTACATCAGATTTCAATAAAAAAAAGCTCTGTGCAAATTAAAAGGAAAAAGGAAGGGAACTGAAGTGTGCGCTTGCGCTGATGCCTCACAGCGAAGAAGGACCTGGGTCCGATTCCCCGCTTGGGCAGCCGGGATCCATTTTGTGTGGAGTATGCATGTTCTCCACGTATCTGTGTGGGTTTCCTTCAACAGTCCAAAGACATACAGTCAGGTAAATTGGAGATACTAAATGAGCTCCAGCACCTTGCCTTCTGTGACCAAGCAGTAGGATAAGCGGCTCAGATAATGAATGAAATAAGTGTGCAGATAAGCGCAGGTTCAACTTCACTTGGACACAAACTTTGACAAATGACGCCATCTAGAGGTTCACATCGAGTACAAAAGTTAGCAAGTCTGTCTTCTGATAGTGGCTTTTATTTATCTAGGTCGTACAGATGGCTTCAGTTTTCCTGGACCCATCAGAGCTAACTCGTGTAATGCCGTGTAGGCTGTGGAGACCATGTGGATCAACTAAAAGAAGAAGAAGGAAGGAAAGAAAGAAAGAAAGAAAGAAAGAATGGTACTTGTGTTCATTTCAAGTTCTAATGGATTACTAGGCCACTTTAAAGCAATGCCGCGCTCCAATCAGGAACCAGTTTCTACGGAAGCGGGCGTGTATGGAAACACCTGCACAGGTAAAACCCGAAAAGTAAGGTGCAGGCACTGCGGGAGGCGCAGACCGGGAAGTCTAGTACAGGATTTGGTTTGGATTGGATTTATTTATTTTTTATTTTTTTGCGGAAGGACCGATTATAGCTTACTTGCTGACAACACAAACGTGTAATGAAGTTAATTTCTGGTTTTGATTTTTTATTACCTTTTTTCCCTATTCCCTTGCCCCTTGTCATCTGGACTTTACACAGCAACTGACTGCAACAATACAACAAATATATTTTAAATATTTGTGAAAAAAATGTTCTTCGTACTTAGCTCAAAAAACATTTGTATTTTTGTAATAACATGGTCCCTCCTGGCGTCGCTGACCGCTGGCGTGGTGCGTTTAACGACAACAAGCAGCCCTCCATCTGAGCCACAGAAACCGCTCCACGATGCGCCGCAGTCGCTCCCTGAGCCAGAGCAAACGAATTTTCCCATGTTTGTTATAAATTACCCTCGCGTTCAGATTCCTTTCGAGATAACATTATGGGTGTTACTTGCTTCATTTGCGAAAATAGGTAAGCAAACACACATGTCCTCTGCACAGTCCTTAAAAACTAATCACAGTTGATAAGGGGTTTCTGTCACAGGTAGGTTACCTCTGTGTACTTTACTGTAGCTACTCTACACTGATACCACATTATGTCCATACTCACACTGTACAGTTTAGATGTAGGCCTATTCATTTAACACACTGATTTAACACAGTGACTTGCATGTAATGTCTCTGTAGTAGTCCTGAATTCACAAACATTAAAGATTTAGTTCAGAACTTAAACCACTGCCCATTATATTACTTCTACTGAAAAGAGAACCCAGTCTCATCTGCTTATGTAGTCTGTTTATCACCACTGTTTTACTGTGAACTGTCATGAATTTATGAAACGTCAGATTAATTTAAGAAATATTGAATTTTAGATAAAATGTACTATATGCTGAATTATCAGAAAAACTGGTATAGCAGTTTATACTTGGTAGGTCCACCAACGTTGCACAGTCCTCACACTGATGTTTGTTGAATTCCAATGTTACCTGAGGCAGTGTTGCACGCCTATTGTGTGAAACAATTCTTGCCATCTGACACTGGTCACGTTCGCCCAGAGTCATTTTGGCTGTCATAAGTTCGAGGTTTTAGTCACGGTACACCCTTGAACTGCTCACACATGAAAATCCAAACTTTCCTCTGAAATGCTATGCTACTTCAGTGTACAGTTTCTCTAATGATCAATATCAAATTTTATTTTTGGCTCACAAAGTTAGAAAATGGCAGTGCTTCCAGCACATTGTTGTGGCTAGTGAAAAGTGAACAGTATTGGACTAAAAGTTTACTGTGTCTGTATCAACTTCCTCCAACTTCCACAAAACATTCAGATAGGTAGGCTGGATACAATAAATCATCTGTAGTTGTGTGTGTGTGTCCATGTGCATAGTGTCCTGCAATGGACTGGTGTCTCATACATTGTAGGTTCCTGCCTCAATGTTAACTGCAACCCTAACCAGGAAAAACCTGTCATCTTTCTCCTTTACCTTTTTAAAACAGGTTTCCACATGTACCATAAAATTACAATATGGATACCAGAGACCTGCTTGCTGATTGCGATTGGACTTATAGTTGGAGGTATCATGCACTCTGTACACGAACAGCCTCCAGCTGTCCTCACCTCCAGTGTCTTCTTCCTCTACATGTTGCCACCCATAGTTCTGGATGCAGCCTACTTCATGCCCACTCGGGCCTTTTATGAGAATATGGGCACGGTGATGTGGTTTTCTATCGTTGGGACCTTGTGGAACTCCATTGGCATCGGCATCTCTCTTTTTGGTATCTGCCAGATCCAGGCCTTTGGAGTTCAGGATATCAGCTTGCAAGAAAACCTGCTGTTTGGTTCCATTATTGCAGCTGTGGACCCTGTGGCAGTGCTCGCTGTGTTTGAGGATGTCAACATCCATGAGCAGCTTTACATCGTGGCATTTGGCGAGTCTTTATTTAATGATGCTGTCACTGTGGTGAGTGAACTGCTTTAGAAAGACATGTAAAGAAGGAGCAGACTTTTGTGATACTTAGATACACCGAATAAGAGAATCTTTGCTAATAGACCTGATCTCATTTAGTTTGTTAAAGGTTTTATTCTATAATGTAATTTGTAACTGATATCTCGGGTTCAGATGACTGGACTGGAACTTCCTCTTCATGCTACTCTACTTTCAGAGATTTTTGTAAAATTATATTGCTTACTGAACTCTCTGGGTTTATGCATGATTGCAATGTGTATTTTTGTAGAAACAGCAATATTATTGTTATATTACTTCTATTAATTTAGTTCTAATGTGTCAGTATCTTGGAGTCACTCGGGCAGTTTCAGTATGGAAATTTCCTGTTATTGTGAACTGGTTTTTGCACAGCAGGTATCGTATTAGCCCACAGTAATTTGATCCACCAGCAAATCTGACTAAGATAAAATGTCATACCATACATACTTCAGTTTAAAAAAAAAATCAGCATGACTTTAACATAAAATTATGAGACTGAAAATGTAAGTGGGGTCTGTTCTATAGCAATACAGAATGCTGTGTTGTGCTTGTCTCTGTTAGCAAATGTTTTGCTTTCTGTAGAGTACCTGACAAAAAGAACAAACATTTGATCATGTAAGAGCAGGTGTGGTCAGTCCTTGGGAACAGAGATACAAAGGCAAGAGAAAGGAGAAGAAAACCTCCTGCCACCAAGCTAAGAAAAAAATCTAAACCTAACCACAAACCTATAATAACCTGTAACAACTTATAATAACGTATACAACCTGTTTGGTAAGTTTTTTTGGTTAAATAATTTTGCTTGCTTGACACACATTGACAAGTGTTGTACAGTGTGCAAGACTAACCCTAACCCCAGCCATTTTAATCCTAGCAATTTGCTGTTACTTTATGTATGTATTATTGGTCTGCTCCATGGAACATCGGCCATATTTTAGCCTTGCCTTGTTGTGTATTATTCTGACCACCACAGCTAGTGATGGTGATCATACAGTTTTTGATTTTTTTTTTTCAATTTTATCCTCGCTTACCTTTGGTTGATAATATCACGTACATAGACTTCACCTAGCCACAATAAACTTGGAATGATTGTCTGATAAGTCTGATACAGAATATAAGGTTTGTGTTTTTGGGTGAGTGTTGCGCTTTGTGGTAGCGCTACCTGAAGTGGGGTAGGCTCAAAGCACTTTTGAGCAATAGCTTGAAAACCATTTTGCCAAAAATTATGATTTTTTAGGCACATTACCCTAGCTCATTGTAGTTCATTTGTGGAGTAGTGCCACCTAGTGAATAATGTTCAAAGCAAAAATCTAGCACTTCACTAGCCAGTGTCTTGAGAATTAAAGGCTAACAAGTCACACAGCTAACAAGACAAAGAGCAAATTATGTGATAATTCATCCATAAGAGGTGCTGCAATTGGCACATGACACATTTCAATAGCTCAAGAACTGCTTAAGCAACACTTTTACATTTGGTATGCTTATTTCACTTAATTCTTGTTCTTTCTCTTACTTCGTGTCTGTCATATTAACAAAAGTGGAGTGCCAGTATGTGATGATGTCTCTCATATGTCTCTCCTGAAATATCTATGTTTCAGGTTCTATATAATCTCTTTAATCATGTGGTGAGCTTGCCAGTGGTGGATGCCACAGATGTGTGTCTGGGTGTGGCACGATTTTTTCTGATAGGCCTTGGAGGAATTTTCTTTGGCTTGCTGTTTGGCTTTGTGGCAGCATTCACTACACGCTTTACATGGAAGGTGCAAGAGATTGAGCCCCTCTTTATTTTCATGTATAGCTACCTGGCCTACCTGCTGGCTGAGCTGCTGTCTGTCTCCAGCATCATGGCGTGAGTAAAGTTCTGTTCAAATACAAACGCAATCACAATTACTGATTCCGATAAAAGAAAAACATTTTCACAGTGGCGGTAGAAAATGTAAAGAGCATACATTTAACAGAGGTTGATGGTTGTGCTGTTACAGCATTTTGACCTGTGCCTTGACCATGAAGTACTATGTGGAAGAGAATGTGTCCCAGCGTTCCTGTACCACTATCCGGCACACCATCAAAATGCTTGGCACTCTGTCAGAGACTCTTATCTTCTTCTTCCTGGGTGTTGTTACCATAACAACAGACCATGAGTGGAACTGGGGCTACATACTATTTAGCCTGTTCTTCACCCAGCTCTGGAGGGCTCTAGGTGAGAGGTAACATTTCTGTTAATGTGTGATGGGATTCAGTAACACACTGTATCTGTATATGAAGCTTGTGATGAATAGCAATAGGTTAAAGAATAAGACCAACACCAAATGCTATAAAATACACAGATCAGCTATAACAGTAAAAACAATGTGCCTAATACTGTGTACGTCCCGTTTGTGCCGTTAAAACAATTTTCAACCTTCTGATGTTCACATGTCCATTGTAGGTCCTTTCTGTGGTGTACAGGTGTCAGCATGGGCACTCTGACTGTTCTGCTGCTTACATAGCTCCATATGTAGCAACCTGTGATGCACTAAGTGTTCTGACACCTTTATTTCATAGCAAGCATTAGTTTAGTATAGTAGTGCTTTTGTAGCATCAGTGAGCCTTGGGAGCCCATCACCCTGCTACCAGTTCACAGGTTGTATTTCCTTGCACCAATTTTGGTAGGTACAAAGCATTGCTTACTGGGAACACCCCACAAGTTTTGGAAATACTCTGACCCAGTCATCAGATTTGGCCCTTGTTAAAGCCACTCAGATCCTTACACTTGCTCAATTTTCCTGCTTCAACACATCAACTGATTGTTTACTTGTAACATAATATATCTCATCCCTTGACAGGTGTCACTGTACCAAGATAATTAATGTTATTTACTTCATCTATCAGAGGTTTTAATATTATGGCAGATCTGTGTATGTTACAATATTATTTTTAAACATACACTTACTGATACTTTTATTAGGATCATACAGATACAGGTCAAGATCTTCAGTTAATATTCAAAACAAACAATAAATGGGGAAAACGGTGAACTCAGTGATGTGAGTTGACCTTGGCATGTTTTTTGGTTCCAGGCACACCACATGTCATGGACAACAGTTGCTAGTGTTCACATAGAATGGTGGGAAAACAAAAAAAAAAGCATCCAATGAGCTGTGGTTCTGTAGACAGAAATGCTATGTTGAGAGAAGTCAGATGAGAATGCCATGCTGGTTTGAGCTAAGAGAAAGGCTATGGTAACTCAGACACACTTTACAACTGTGGTAATCAGAAAAGCATTTCAGAATGTGCATCATACCAAAACTTGAGGTGCATGGGCTACAAAGGCAACACTGAGCTCTAATTCTGTTAGCCAAGAACTGGAATCCGAGGCTAAAGTGCTAACCAAAAGTGGACAGTTGAAGGTTGGGGAAAAGAGCAGGGTTTTCCAATCTTGAAATGAGTAGTTTGATTGTTTGATAGTTGTTTCTGCATGGATGTCCTGCTGCTAAATGATTGCCTGAATGGAAACCTGCATGAATGTGCATGGTGAATAGTTGAGTGTATGTTTCAAACGTTTTTGAGACCTTTATATCCTTGGAACAGTCTAATTAAAATTTTCAGAATAAAGATGCCATCTGTGCCTAGAGTACTGAAATATTGTTAAATAATTTCAATTGTTTTTGTTATAGAAAAATCAGACAAAGGATCAGGACAATCTGATTAGTTCTTTAAACATTTCTTGTGTTCCAGGTATCCTGGTATTGACACAGATAATTAATCCCTTCCGCACCATCCCCTTCAACTTCAAAGACCAGTTTGGTCTGGCCTATGGTGGCCTTAGAGGGGCTGTAACATTTGCATTAGTTTTCACCCTTCCAGAGACTATTCTTCGTAAAAAACTCTTTATCACCACCTGCATTGTTGTCATTATCTTCACAGTCTTCATCCAGGTAATTTCTGGAAGATTTGTCACTTTATGGTAATATTTAACTGGAATGAATGAATTAGCAATGATTTTTCTATCATTTAGAATATGCTTCACCTTTAAATATCAAGAATATGCTTCACCTTTAAGTACATTTTTTCCTCCTTTGTAGGGTATCAGTATAAGGCCAATTATTGAACTGATGAATGTTAGAAAGACAAACCGGGATCTCTGCACCATTAATGTTGAGATTCACAAAAGGGTGGGTAAACGGATATGGACATTTTGGTTCATTTTCATGGTTCATTCATGTGCAACTGAATGATACTGACACTGAAAGTGTAGTAGTTCTAGTATGTAGAAATCTTTTGCAGTTTAATACTAATTATAACACATGTACCTCTAAGAAATAAAGATGTACTGGTCATAATCAAACTGCTCTGTCTTTCAGCTGATGGAACATACCGTTGCAGGGATAGAGGATCTCTGTGGACAGTGGAGCCACCACTCATTAAAAGACAGGTAAACATAAGACCCCTGACTGAGACATGAGATTGCATTGCAAAGCCTGGTTTGCAAGTTAGCCTTGTATACCCTGTATAAAACAGGTATGCATTAATAATCGTTTCAGTAAAAACTATTCGGTTTTGGTGACAGCAGTCTGTAAGACTTGGATTAAAGCAGCTTCTTTATACCACTTATTGGATTTTGTTCGGTTCATGAATTGCATTTGTTCAAGCATGTCACTGTTTAGTGCTAACTCTAACTTTGTCATTGTCTATGTTAATTACATTTGTTGAGTCTTTCTAGTAGGGCGATACGGTGGCTCGGTGGGTAGCACCGTCGCCTCACAGCAGGAAGGTCCCGGGCTCGATCCCCGGTTGGACCGGTCTGGGTCCTTCCTGTGTGCATGTCCTCCCTGTGTCCGTGTGGGTTTATTCCGGGTACTCCGGTTTCTTCCCACAGTCCAAAGACATGCACTTTTTGTTGATTGGTGTCTCTAAAGTGGCCCTAGCATGTGAGTGTGTGCATGTGTGTGCCTTACGATGGATTGTTCCTGCCTTGTGCCCTATGCTGTTGGCTAGGCACCGGCTCTGCCGTGACCCTGAAAAGGAATAAGCGGTTAAGAACATGAATGAATGAATGAATGAGTATTTCTAATAAATGTAATATTACTGAGATTAGTGTCTTTTTTCTCTACCATTTATAATAGTTTATTTTTAAGAATGTAATATCTTTTAGTTTACAATGCTATGCCTTATAAATGAAGGCACATGGTTTTAATGACAATAAAATTGCATAATTCTTGCACTTAAGTCTTAGTCATGATCATCTTAAGGTAAAATATGTCTCTTTTGTTTTTGTTAGGTTTATGAGGTTTAATAACCGATTCCTTCGTAAGATTTTGGTCCGTGATGACCGGGCGGAGTCGAGCATTGTGGCCCTTTATAAAAAACTGGAGCTTCAAAATGCTATGGGGATCTTGGATATGGTATCTGGTGACATGAGTGCAGAACAAATCGTTTCACTGGAGTATGTCTGCTTTTATATTATTATTAAGAATTAGCTACCGTGCATAGTAATGCCTCATAGGACTATAATTCTGGCATAATGCTGACATAAAACTTAATATGTCAAAGCTTAATGTTACACTACAGTAAACTTTTCCTCTGGTATGCTTTGTAGTGAGAAGCACAAGTTTGATAAACCCAAGAAGACATTGCTGACAACAGATCTGATAGCCATGCATGACATTCTGTCAAAGAACATGTATAAGATCAGAGAACGGGTGAGTTTAATATTATGCGAAACTTTAGAAAGTCACTTCTAATTTATCTTCAGCAGATACAGTCATCTATTAATATAATCACCCAAACACACTGTATCAACCTCCATATATTAACTGTGCAGGGGTGAAAGGAATAGTGTCCTTTTAAATTTCAGGTATTGCAGTGACTCTTATGATGTTTTATTCTCTCAGACGGTCTCCTACACCAATAAGCATGCCCTCCCTAATGACACCAGAGACAGAGAGATCCTGATGAGGCGACATACCACCATCCGACGCAGTCTTAGACTAGGAAGACCCCAAAGCATGGTAAGAGTCATGTTTCATCCAGTTACACAGCATAGTCTTAGTCCTTCTGTATGGTCGCATTACACTTATGTTGACCTTTCTTTATCATGTTTTTATGATGTACCCACATCTTCACTCACTCTGCTCCCCTAGGAGGCAGTTGGGGCCCCAAAATATTTTTCTCTTCCTGTGGGTCAGAGTCTGAACTCCAGATTTGCTGCAGAAAGACTAAACACCAATGGTGAGCACTATACATATGGCTAATTACATACAGACATTCACTGTATAATTTAATAGCAACACCTGTACACATGCTCATTTATACAGTTATCCAGATTGTGTGATTTGATAAACTGCATAAATGAGCAGGTGTAGAGATGTTCTTATTAAAGTGGATGGTGAGTCTTTATACATTTACATACACATATACACTATATGGACAAATGTATTCAGACACACCTCTTAAACTCATGTTTCATGGAGTCCCGTTGCTACAGATGTATAAAATCAATGGCACCTAGCCATGCAGTCTGCCTTTACAAACATTTGTGAAGGAATGGATAATTCTAAAGAACTCACTGAATTGGAATGTGGTAATGTAATAGGATGCCACCTTTGCAACAAGTCAGTTCATGAAATTTCTTCCCTCCAAGATATTGCACATATACAGGGGTTAGACAATGAAACTGAAACACCTGTCATGTTAGTGTGGGAGGTTTCATGGCTAAATTGGACCAG
>JAOTRJ010000051.1:22947985-22971983 GCA_028564905.1 Leptodoras praelongus | reverse complement strand
GAGTTGCCGGCTGGGCACCGGCTCCCCCGTGACCCCATAACTGGGAATAAGCGGTACAGAAAATGACTGACTGACTGCACCTTCAATTGAAATGTATAAAAATAATAAATTAAATTGCGTGTGCAAATGCTCCTGGCCTGACCCAGGACCCATTTAGAACCCATTGTGGCCCGCAAGTCAAAAAGTTTGCCCACCCCTGGTCTAACCCTTTACATATGTCTTATAATAACTTTCAGCCATAAACTTTGTCTGAAAATGTAATGACATTTAAAATATCTATTCAGTCTAGTGTGTCCAGCCTGGTAGTATATTTATTTGCAATCATTGCACTCAGTGTTTTTGTGTGTGTTTTGTACTGTCATTGCATGTTTGTGCATACATACTGGTTCTGAAATAACCATGATGATAGCCAGGGGCACGAGACTTAGCTTGGATGCAGCAGCCACAAGATGTCAGTATTGCATCATAAAATACATCCATGTGTGCATGCGCCCCTGTGTGAGAGGGTGAGTGTTTATACTCTGAGATAATTCATTGAAACTCATGCCAGGCAATGAACGCAATTTCAAATGTGTGTGTGTGTGCGTGTGTGCGTGCAGTATGGGTGTGCTACTGCATGTTCTGATCTTGGTAAGGATATCATTAGATTGTGAGACCCAGGTGATTGTTGTGCAGTTCCACATGATTAAGCCACATAATTGTGTGTTGATAGCACAAATGTTCACAGGGCCTTGTGGAATATAGTACATTTTTCCATAGCAATTTTTCTATAAATGCCAAGAACGTCCAGCAGGAGTTAAATATAGATGTGAAGACTAAAGAGTTTGATTAGGATAGAGATGCAATAGATGGTCAAATATGTTTATTATGTACTAAGTCTGAGTTCACACTAGCAAACAAGAAATCACTCTCGGATTCAGGTGTGCACTATCCAGCATGTGTATACACACACACACACACACACACACACACACACACTATATTGCCAAAGGTATTTACTCACCCATCCAAATCATTGAATTCAGGTGTTCCAATCACTTTCAGTCTGATGGAGTCTGGGTTTGGCGGTTCCCAGGAGAACGCTACTTGTTTGACTGTGTTGTGTCAAGAGTAAAGTTTGGTGGAGGGAGATTATTATGTGGTTTTGGTTAGTTGCTGTTCTTCTCAATCGCTTCCACTAGGTTCTAATACCACTGACAGTCGACTGTGGAATATTTAGTAGCAAGGAACTTTCATGGCTGGACTTCACTGAGCTCCTGAGAGCGACAGACTTCTTCTACAAACATTTGTGAAATGTTTTCTGATCACTGAAGGACAACATAAAAGGGGCTATCAAAGTCTGCAGAGAAACAGATGGACTACAGTCTCTATCTGTAAAACTACAAAATGTTATTCAGTGCCTTTTATATCCCATTCCTTGACAGATATCCTTATAATGAGATGAGTCAATGATATTCACTTTATGGCTGCGTGGTATATACAATGCTCTGTATATATCAAACATTGGTGGATTTGGACCATACTTGGGCCCTTATTCATATATGTCTAATCTGATGTACTCTGTAGTACCTCTGGAAATTGAGTATCAAACACTTATCCACTTATCCCATGAGAATTTGCTTGAGGCAAAGCAATGGTATCAGTGGCTCTATAACAGACTTTCCTGGGTGAATCAATTTGCAACAGGATTTAAATTATTCATAACCTGAAAAAAAAAGTTTTATACTGCTTTGAATTGTGCTTTAGGTACAAAGGGTTAGGGATATAAATAGTTTAATGTAGCAGAGAAGACTCTTGTCACATGTGAATAAATGAATAAATTGTTTTACTATGAAGTAATCATTCATCATCAAGATATATATAGATTCCACTCAATTTTAGCAGTAGAGTGTATAAGACCCAAAATTTAAAGAAATATGTTTCTACTCACATTCCCTTTTCTTAATCCGATCTATGAGATTATTTTATGTGCTATCATGTCAACAGCTACAAAAACTAGAAAAATACTTAGTAAGCTCAGGGAACAGAATCGTATGGTTATTCGTAATCAGTTTCATCACAGCTGTCAGAATCAGGAGACGAAAGCGAATGTGCAGATTAGCTTTTTTTTCAGTTTATTTTCAAACAAAAACATACTAAGAGTTTAGGCAAGCAACACACAGACAACAGATAACATGTTACACACACTAGACAATGAGTGCTGTACAAAATGTGTCATAAATACTATGATTTATTAAACCAAAATATGAAACGGGTGTAGAGTAAGTGATATTATGTAAGTGACGAGATCTAGTGAGGTGCATTGCCTGTTGGGAAATACAGTCTTGTGTTGTTTTCGGTGTAACCATGACAACAATTCAAAGCATGTAAAAAGAAATTGTATATTTTTTTATGAAAAAAGAACTTTTCATATATTTATACACCATGTAAATCAAGTATATATTTGTGGTTAAATACATTTAGCAGACTGTTGTTCCAACAGTTTTCTTTTAAATGCTACTAAAGGTATGTTTTATCTCTATATATAATCTATTTGCAGCAAACCAATATATATACACAGACCAGGCATAACATTATGACCACCTCCTTTTCTCTGCAGTCATTGTCAATCTCAGTTCCATTTACCATATAGCTGCACTTTGTAGTTCTACAATTACAGACTGTAGTCCATCTGTTTATCTACATACTTTGTTAGTCCCCTTTACTCTGTTCTCTAATGGTCAGGACCCCTTTATACATACATACATACAGATATTATGTGCAATAAGTGTGTCATAGCCCCATGGGATCTTGAATGGAACATTGCACAGTCCTCACACTGATGTTAGTTGAAGCAGTGTTGCAGGTCTATCACATGAAGCAATTCTTGTTATACATTACCACACAGTACCTAGCATAGCATTTCAAATTATGCATCAATCCAAATAATCCCACTGTGATAGCAAACTTGTGTTTTTATTTCATTATAGTTATAAAATGTTTTGCAAATGTTGTACAGACAAATACTATGATATGGAGCAAACAGTGACACAGAAAGTAATGTAACTATGTTAGCTAGGTTGTGGGTTAGCAAACAGTTACAAGCAAACAGTTACCTTGCTGCTGCAAAGGACGAGACAGTTCTCAGAACCAACACACTAGCTCTAGACAGTGATTCTCATAACTCTCCTACTACTATACCTAACATTACAAACAGCATATATTGTCAAACAAGAAAGTAAGATGAATGCCCATGGGCAAGTAATTTAATGATACCTGACACACAAATGTGACACAGTAACCTGCTTGCTAACTAACTTGTTGGGTTTGGCTATCACAAGCATTAGCAAACAGCACAAAAAATACTAACCTGTTGGTTCTATGAAACATAGGAAAACTAATGTTACCCAGCTGTCAACAGAAACAAAGCAACCTCTGCATCCGTCCTCATTCCTTTTAGCTCTCAGAAGTCTCTCCACCTTTGGAAAGCTTATTAGCAAAGCTAGCACTGCTGCAAGTGCAAGCAGTGGCTTCTTGCTGCTTTTTAGAAATGTTAGCGTTGTTAGTAGCGACCATGAAAAAGGTTGTTACCTATGGCAGTTTTGCTAAAACCTTTCTGCTTTCCCTGTGCTTCATCCTTTTTTTCATCTTTGCTAGCTTCACTTAAGTTTTCAGCAGTCTGTACACCATGCCAAAGCTGTTTACACTAGTTGGTTACTGTCTTCCTGAATAATTTCCACTGATGATCATGGATTAGTCCAGTGTAGTTGGGACTATGATGGGCCCAATAAGACACTCATACATTAGGCATTCTGGTGCCATTTTAGCATATAGATTTTTTAGACAGACATAATTAATAAGCAAAAAAATAAATAAAAAATCTTAACCAGAATTTTATGTGCCATTTTATGGGGCCCATGGTAGCTTGGGGCCTAAGGCAGTTGAAGACCTTTGAGTAATGGTAAAGTCCACCTGTACCATGTGCATGATTTACTGTCCCTCCCACACACACTGCCCCCTTACCCTCCCTTCACCTGTCTTGTGCACCAGCACAAACGCCCCCTGTTGCTGATTGCCTGGAATATTGTCTGAATATAGTCTGCCTCAGTCTCAAGCACTTTGTTTATTTCCCATTTACAGAGCCAGGGATGTATATGAACAAATGTCTAGAGCACTGTGAGGAAATATTTGCTGAATTTGATCAGGATTGTATTGGATTAGAATTGCTAACTGCATCTTCAATCAGAAATAGTAATAGAAATAGTACCAGAAACTTGGTTCTATTTGAATTGCATGAACAAGACAGTAGCCAGACATATTAAAGGCTGGATTTTGTGAGGACATTAACATAATTCCAGAAATGGCTCTGAAATAATGAATAAACAATGGCTTATATAAACATGCGTGTTAATGTAGAACGTGAGCATATAATTAAGATTCGTCATTCAGAAGAAAGAAGTGTTCAGAGTGTGTGTGTGTGTGTGTGTGTAGGCCACACCTGGGGTTGTGGGGGAGGTGCATGTTTCTACATCATAATGGGGACCAAGTGACCTAACAAGGATAGAAATACAGTATATAATATTTTGGAACTTGTGGGGACATTTACCATGCTCAGATGAGGAAAACTTTTACTAATTACTAAGTTGGCATTAATTGGCTGTTATAGTTATGTCCATGGAAGGTCCTCACGCAACAAATGTGTGTGTGTTTCTGTTTTCACATGTTGGAGACCAAATATGCCCACAAGGATAAAAATATCTGACAATCCGCATGAGGAAAGTGGTTTATTTTTCTTTTTTTTAAAAAATGTAACAATAAATTAAAAGCATCACAAATTGCTGCCTTAATAATTATGTCAGTGGAAGGTCCAGACAAGAATAGATGGACTAAACTATGTGTGTTTGTGTGTTCGTGTATGTATGTGTGTGTGTACATGTGTTTTCATGAAGGACAACCAACGAGGCTTGGTTAAATCATAAGTATAGATAAATCAGCCTTAGCATGTAAAGGAAACAACTGCTTTATGGTGATGCAACAAAGAGAAAACAAGCAGCGTTTAAATATGATTACAGTTGAAGAGAAAATGGTCACGTTGTTTTTGTTCTTCATTCCACAAAAAGAAAAGAAGACAGAAAAAGACTGTGCCTCATTATTGAACCATTTTTATTCAATCATAGCCACGGTTTAACAAGATTACAGGCTCTTTTCACGTGTGTCTGATGTGTGCGTGTGCTGTAATTAGCACGGAATCTCCTTTAGCTGAGGTGACGCACTCTTCATCACACACGCCACACTTTGCACGGAAATCAGGTAATGTCTCATCACATTTAACCCAATTTCAGCTGTCCATGTTGTCCCATCTGTTCAGTGGCACACAAAGGGTTATTGTAGGCCACTGCTCTGCTGTGCCAGGCTTTTGATTTTAATTGCAGTGGTACTCATCTACTCCTCTTCACTCAAAGGCTTGAATACCCCGTTTGAAATGTAAGCGTGAGAGAAGCTGATTTTTTTTTCTTCCTCTCTTTCTCTCCCCCTTTCTCCCCTCCACTTAATGCTTGTGATACATTAAAAGGTGTAATCTGACTGAAATGGAAATTGCGCTCCTTGAAAACAGATGATGAGAGGAAGATGGCAGGGCCAGCATCATGCTCCATCAGAGAGGCGAGCCTTCCCCACTTTCACTCCCAGATTGTGCTCGCCTTCTTATAGTGGTTAATGGTGGAGCTGCCAGGCAGGTTGATTACAAGGTTACCATAAACAATCCTTTTCAGACACACCAAGGGAAATTATGGGTTGTGTTTGTACTGTATGTGTGAGTGCAGTTTGTCCCTTATGCCATGATTTGTATCAGGGTAGTGGCCTTAGGGTGATTGCTTGCAATCATTTCTGTGCAGGCTGAAACATGGATGAATCTGTCCAGCCCCATCACATGTATAAAAGAATGCCACACATATTCACCTCCATCACAGGTATGAGAGCACAATGTACACACCCAGCTCCATCAGTTGTATGAAAGCATATGACACGCGTATATTTCTGTCACTTGGAAGAGAGCGTTGTGTGCTTATCCAGCTCCATCACATGTAAGTCAGCATGCTTTACACGTCCAGCTCCATCACATGTAAGTCAGCATGTTTTACAAGTCCAGCTCCATCACATGTAAGTCAGCATGCTTTACAAGTAAAGCACCACCACTTCCCAAATCCCCCCTTGGCCTTACCACTTGGCCTGCTTGGCAGATTCAGATGACAATAAAGTCACAGATGAGCATCTGTTAAGGAAGGAATTACCCCAGGACCCCATGTAAATTTACTCCTGTCCAGATAGGAAGATTCATGGCAAGTGTGATGGACCACTGTATGCTGGAGCAAGCTATACCTAGTCCAGATCGTGGAGAAGTGAATCCTAGAGAGTATACCCCTCTGCATATCTTCTGAGAACTTCACACCAAAATCATCTTCCCAAGCACCTCTGATTATGGAAATACTAGGAGCATTCATTTGATAAAGTATAGGAAATTAATCATGGATCAGTAGGTTTAATGTTTAAGACAGAATCCATATCAGTCTGCGGGGGCAAAAATGGAAATTGTTTGAAGTGACTACACACAATGTGACTAAGTTGGAGGTATTTAAAAACATCAGAGGATTTCAATTGGAAATTGGTTGAGTTTGTTTGAATGACATAAAAACATTATCTTCATGAAGAGATTTTATACTGTAAATACATGCCTTTTCCTATGTTTGCAAGGTGCAGTCTTCTAATGCTGCTGCAAATAAGGGATTAGAAATTACTGGAATAAGTGAGGACATACAGGCCCAGCCAAAATGTTTCCTAAATTGTCTACTTTCCTAAATTGACTACTTTGAACACTTGAGTTCTGACAGTAGGATGGTATTATGAGTGGTAGAGGAGAGCAAAGCAGTGCAGGTAGAGATGAAGAGCCACTACTTTTGGATTCAATGGCCCAATGGAATATGAGTATGTGAGGTGTCCAGCCAGTACAGCCATGATAATGAATTTGTCAATTTGGAGAAAGGCCATTTTATTTAAGACTTATTTAAGATAATTTTTAAGACAACAGTTTTGTTCAAGACAGAGCACAGTTTTGTGTAAGAGGGCACACTGCACCAAGGATTTGTGAGTGACAGTACAATTAGTTCCATGTCCCATGTATGAAACTTGAAAAATAATCCAGCAACAAATTTTCTGCACTTCCCCACTCATCTTGTGTCAGTGCAGGGCAGATATTTTATAGGGAGGGCTACACTGAAATAGACAATGTGTAAGACCACATCTAGCGCTGTCATTGTGGAAACCTCAGTCCGGAGTGGAGTGCCTAGAGTAGGGGTGTCCAATCTTATCCACGAAGGGCTGGTGTGGGTGCAGGTTTTCTTTCCAACCAAGCAGAAGCCACACACTACTGAAAGCCAAGATCCATTGATTAAAAACAGGTGGAATGAGGTGTGGCTTCTGCTTGGTTGGTCTCCTTATTGATGATTGATGATTTTCTTAGGTAAAGATTTCAACTTCTACCCCCTGTGGCTTAATCTGAAGGGCTACTACCCTGTCAGGGGCACTCCAAAACTAGGGGTATGGCCTAGTAAAGGGAATTGGGATTGGGCCCAAGAGACATGTCGTTCATGTCCAGCTCCATCACAGGTAAGAGAGAGTGTTGTACATATCCTCCTCTAAGACATGTAAGAGTGCACGCTGTACATGTCCGGCTCCATCGCATGTAAGGTGGCATGCTGCAAATTTTCATCTCCAGCACATGTAAGAGAGCACGTTCTATACAACCAGCTCCTGTGATAGTATCTGAGTGTAGTGAAGCCACCAGGTCTATACGTTCACTGTTATTAGCCCTCAGTTGGTCAATAGTGTGACCGCATTTGTTTCTGTCTTTTAGCACTGAGATTTCTTCCTAGTTAAGGAATCACTTTTGAGAACGACCAACTCTGTTATCAGTTTGTAATGTTTGCAGTCCACAAGACATTTTCCTTTCAGATGTCCCTACATCACTAAATATAAATGCAATTTATATTTCAATTCAATCAATGAAATCATGTACGTATTTTATAATCACATATGGTAGCTCATGTTTGATTTGAAATAACACGAAGGTTACAGCGGTTATGGGAATCAAGTGGTTTTGCTTTTTGATCACAGAAGATTAATAATGCAGTGCATATATAAAAGTGTATTTTCAAACCAAAGCAAGAATGCTACGTAATATCATCATCTGTGCAGCTGAGAACTGTGAGTTGTCTTGAAATATACTGAACATTCTTTGCTTCAGATATATTTATTTATGCAATTTTATTATTGAGAAAATTTTGTAAGTCTACTCTTAATCGTCTGCTGGGTCCTCTTGTATAATATTAATATTTTTGTATAATTAATATTTTTTTTTACTTTGGGAATGTGGAGGAGTTTTAATTAAATATGATGGAAAGATTGTTTAGTGTTGAAATAGTTTTTAGGCACTTCGGTGTTACAGAAAATAAGCAGACATCTGGGTGTTGGAGTAATTAGTTTCATTTAAAGTGGTTTGCCTCCCAGCAGGTTGGGGTGAACATCAGGGACTGCTGGAGGCCTCTGGGCTTTGATGAGGATTTGAAGGAGTGAAAGACTGAGGTTTGGATTGTGGCTGTAGGTCATATTGTGCAACCATAGGAGGCTTTTCCCCTGTCTGTGGATAAGAGACCAGGTAAGAAACCATCAGTCTGGGGAGAAAGGACAGTTTCATTTCACTCTCTAACACATGCAGATTCTATGTGCATAAAAATACTTAAAGGTAAGAATACCAGTGTTTATTCCAGCTCTGTATTTGAAGACACTGTCATTGGAAGTTTATAATATAATTGTTTGGCTAAAAATTGTGAGAAGAGGATTGTGTTAATTGTGCTTGTCACATTTCATTACAAAGATTACAAACGAGGCTATTCAACATGTGTAGTCATGCCTGCTATATGCCAATGTAAAATGTAACTGGGAGTCAGTGTAAAATAGATAAATATTCTATGAAATTATATATACAGTAGTGTACAAAAATATTAGACCAGTTAATTATCTGGGTAATAGGATTATTTGTAAAACACTGTACAAAGTTTGTCTGGAAAGTAACGATAATGAAATTTATGTACTCTGTAGGGCCTACACATGGGAATGTGTTTTAATCTTGGAGAACAAGAAGAAATCACATGGAACCAATTCAGTTCTATGGAGTGGATGTGGAAGGGCTGGAATGCTTTTTTTTGCCAAAATTCTCTCATAGTCAGTAATGTGTGACTCAGTGTGTTGTCATGATGGAGGATCTGTGAAGAAGTGATCCAGCGGCACACACATAAAACCCTCTGCCTCAAATGCTCCAAACCTCCAAGGTAAAATGTTCCATTTACTGTTTAGCTTTCTAGTACAAATTCGTTATGGACGATTCTTGAGAATCAAACAAGATGAGGAACAGTTACTTGATTTTTGATTTGTTCATGTGAGCTTTATATCATCTGTGTGTTATTGATATATCATCTTTATATCAATAATATCATCTGTGCAGCTGAGAACTGACCGTTTTCTTTAAATATACTGCACACTTCTTGCTTCAGATATGTTTATTTATGCCATTTTTATTATTGAGGACATTTTGTCAGTCTACTCTTAATCGTCTGCTGGGTCCTCTTGTATAACATTAATATTTTTGGATTTCATGGAGGAGTTTTAATTAAATATGATGGAAAGATTGTTTAGTCTTTAAATAGTGTTGATGTCATCGTGTGCCATTCAGCACTTTGTGTCTCAGGATCGTACTCGAACACCCATGATATGGCTCCTGCGATCACTTTGTTAAGGAAATTGGGTTCTCTTGTTAAAGGATTGGGTGACAATAAGATTGCCATAAACATTCATCAACATTTCTGATGCACTTCAGTAGGGTTTCACAAAACAAACGTCTTGGCACTGTGAAGGCTAGAATGCAACTGAAATGGATCCTACTGTTTATCTGAGATCCCACTTTAACTGACCTTGAACCACCACCCCAATTTTATTATAATATCTTTCTGGACAGACCTTGTCTAACAGATACACATTCTAACAGTGTATAACAAAGTTGCATAGATCTCTGGTATACAGCACACTGAACATAACACAGAGCTTCCTTTCTAGTGGATGGGTTTATGGTCAAATATCACCCATACTTCATCTCACCTGGATACTGTTGATTTGTAGAGACCTGACACTGCACTCATCCCAGAAATTTTATTCACAATATGCTCATTTTATCAATTCTTCCTTTTACACAGTTATTACTCTTTGCCTTTGCTCTTCTACACCTGTATATGGTGTGTATTTCCTTCAGCTACTCCCATTCTTTGTGGTCGCCACAGCGGATCAAGTCTGTATCTAGGTCTGCCACAGTTTTTACACCGGATGCCCTTCCTAATACAAACCTCTCCCTTAAGCGGGGCTTTAGGACAGAGTTGAGCCATGGATTGAGGGCCTTGCTCAGGGGCCCAACAGGGGCAGCCTCTGTCAGAGCTCGAACTCCTGACCTTCCGAACCACAACCCAGAGTCTTAACCTACTGGGCTACTACTGCCCCCTTAGACCTGTATATGGTAATGATTTATAATCCCACTATGTGGCGAGGTTCCCATTTGAATCTGATTTTCCTTGCCATTTTCACCTCTGGTATGCTCATTATGGATCTAAATAGAAAAAATGGCAAATTGTAATCTTTGCAAATGTTTTTTTAAAATCCATTTATGGTAGATGTAATATGTTACAGAAAAAAACTAAACACAAAAAAACACAAACCTACAATGTTTTTAAACTCCTTAATTGAAATGGATTCAAATCCCCTATATACTCTACCTCTTCACAACACATCTGATGGTCTCACACACATTAAGAAGACAAGAAATTCAAGAAATGAACTCTTGACAAATCACAGTTGTTAACTGAAAGCCATTCCAGGTGATTACATAAAGCTGACTGAGAAAATGCCAAAGCTGAAAAAATGTGCAAAGCTGTCAACTAAGCAAGAGGTGCCTACTTTGCAGAATCTAAAATATAAAACATATTCTGGTTTGTTTAACACTTTTTTGTTTGCTAAATAATTCCACATGTATTTCTTCATAGTTTAAATAATGAAAACCCACTGAATTAAAGATGTGTCCAAACTTTGACTGATACTGTACTTTGAGCAATTAAGAAATTAGGGAAGGGGGTATTTACCTGTGACTGGCAACTCAACACTGTGTGGTATGCTGACCCAGCACTGGATTATAGAAATAATTCAAATGGACTCATTTCATTTGAGCTTACAGGCATCTAATTGAAAAAGAACAGTGGAAAGGCCACACCGATATAATAAGTGAAATTCTAAACATAGCCTGTATTATAGCATGTAGTTACAGCTCACTTGTGAATGTTTTTCACTGATTTTAAATAGATGTTTTTAGCTTCCAATCAAGAGAATAGTCAGCTGCATGAAGCTTCTCATTAGCTGGTCATGTTATTATAGCTAATATAGTGTGCAGAGTGTCATGACCTATCAGTGACAACAAACTGATATAGATTAGTCAAATTCTGCTGCTTGAAAATGTGTTTCCTGGCTACATAATTTTTTTTTGTTTTTACAAGCAAGGAAAGATAACCTGCAACTATTTGGTTTAGAACATCAGTTCAGTGGATCAGTCTATGTTTTTGTTTTCTCAGGGGAATATCTGTTGGTGATAGTTAGTGATGGTTGGTTATGGTTATTTAAAATCAAATTGAATTAAATTTGCGCCTCTGCATGCAGAATATGACCATGAAGATATTACAAGCTCTTCTGCAAACTGAACTTCTCTGAAGCTCTTCTGTACAAACTGGCATCCAGACTGACTCACACTGATTTTTCACAGGTTTATATGTTTGACAGACATTCAGGTATTTGAACAATCTAGGAACTTTTGAACACTTCTGAAGTTAAGAGCTTATTCGAGAGTCATATATGGAACACACTTATTATGCGTGACAGTCCCTAAGCCTAAAGTACCTGTTTAGGATTCATCAGTTCAGTTCAAATCTTATTTCCCAGCTTATGCTTAATTCCTCTATAGAAATATCAATTATTTTCCTAATGTATTTCAAATCCTCATCTTCGACCATGCTGTTATCCTATAAAGCCTCAGTCGAACAGGACAAATGGTCTTAATGAATGTGGAACGTGCAGAGAAAATACGATTTTTTTGTGTTGTTGCAGACCCAGAAGCAAACAGAGACTTTTTTTGGACAAAAATAGACATTTAGAATATATTAACACTGTACATTATATTAGCTCTCACTACATATAAAGGTTAATTGTTAATTGTTATGATGGGTTCATTTTGAACATAAAAAATACAAGTGCATCTAAAAAAATGTGAATATAGTGGAAAAAGTTTCTTTTTTCATAATTTTATTATAAAAGGTAAACTGTCATATATATTTTGTATTCATTGCACATCAAGAGACATACTCAACCTTTTTTTTTTCATTTTGATCATTATGGCTTGTAGCTCATGAAAAGCAGAAATCCAGTATCTCAAATGATTAGAATATTTCTTTTGTGAACAGCCAGCCTTTTCAGCAGTGACCTTCTGTGGCCTTGTGGAGGGTGTTGATGATCGTCTTCTCCACAACTGTCGAGTCAGCAGTCTGAACCATGATTGTGGTTGCTTGTGCTGAACTAGACCAAGAGATAAACAGCATATATATATACTGTTTGAGATACTGGATTTCTTCAGGCATAATGATCAAAATGAACACAAAATGCTAGAAATATGTCACTTCATATGTAATGAATGTAAAATGTGACAGTTTACTTTTTTCAAATTTAATTATGAAAAAAAAACTTTTCCCACTATATTATAATTTTTTGAGATGCACTAGTATATGCACATATTAAACATACCTACATTTTACCATAGACATTTATGCCTTTGTTGATACGATAAACATTTGATGGTGATTAATGCAAATATGGTATGGATATAATGATGTGGAACTCATATTCTTCCTATTAAAGTTGAATTGATCACATAGGAAGTCTAGTATAATCAACACTATATTGTATGTTCATTTTGAAACAAAATAGACTTCGTGGCAGTGGACAAAGATATAGATACAGATATATTATAATTATGTGCCCTTAAATGTGGTCTAAGGGCCCTCTCAGGCTGTAAACAAGTAAAAAGGATTTAAAAGAAAAGCTGGCTCTGTGTACTGCATGACACAATCATGAAATGATTTCATGTCCATCAAATACAAAAGTGGCTTACAAATTAGAAACATGAAGAATGTCTTTCATCTTGGTGTTGAGGCCACATCTGGGAGACACATGTCCACATGTCCTAATGAAAAGGATGCACCCATGCTGAGGTCTGTAGTTCTGAAAGGCCAGTCATTTTCTGCACATTCAGCTCAAACTTCTTAGATTTCTTCAATGTTTATTATTTACTTTGATAGTGTGACTGTCCTAGTAATGTTAGTGTGGCTTTCTTTAAGGTGCATAAGTGTGTTGGTGTAAGTAAACCCCCCCCCCCAAAAAAAAACCTTGTTCAAACCTAACCAGACATTAGTGGGATTGTGGGCCTCCAGCATTTCAAACACCTTAATTAGTTATTCAGCTCCTTATTTGTGTTTGCTTCCCCCTCCGGCGCCTAATTAATGCTTAATGGAAACTGCTGAACTGAGCCTGTGGAGAGCTCATGAATATTGAAATTAGCCTGAACGATTTTTAAGGGGTTGCAGAGGGGAAAGAGGTTAGAATTGGTAGCACTGGTACTCATTATTGTTGTGAGATATATGCTTATAATGTATCTATACAAATATATGTACATATAGTTATCAGAATTTCTTCACTAACAGTATATAATAATCTGAATGCATTTATACACTAACAGACTGCAAGTGTATACTACTATTAACCTCTTGTCACAATTTATTCTCAATTTTTTTTTTTTGGTATTTAAAATACTGTTTTTTCTTGTATTTGTTACACATGATATGGTTTGGCAGATTATAAAACTCCTCAACTCATTATACTTCATAAAACTGCTAAACTATTCCAGAACGAGTTATACATAATGTTGCTTATTTAAAACTGAAGCCCAGTTGATTACTTAAACTGTATTTCATGCCATAACCGCAGGTAATGCAGCTTAACTACTAGCACATAAAATTGTAAACTTGTTCATTAATGTTCCCTCAAAAAAAGGCTGTGTGAACTGAAAGTGACTGCAAGCAGAAAATAATTTTAAAATATACAACAACAGGGGAGAATTTTCATAATTTAAAAACAAATTTATAATTCAAATGTGTTGCATTCAAATTTTAAGCATTTCTATTGTCATTATAAGTCGTTAAAACAATTGCACATTTACCACAACTTCATTTAAATGACATTTATGAAAATTTATGCCCATAAACAGAACAGGAAAACAAAACTGTTTTCAGACCAGTGGTTTAATAGCGACTGGAGCTGGAGTCACTAACTTTTATAGAAGTTATTCAACTGCAGTTTGACTTATGACAAGGTACGCAGTTCGCGAACCCAAACATTCCCATTAGTGCATCCCGCATTAGCATAACAAGGGCTCTTCTGGCAGTTCAGCTTTCCTGACATCTGCAAAGTTCGCTAAGAAGTGCAGGACTCATTGGTGGAAAATGACTGCATATTTATCCAGCCGTGTGTGCAATCCAAGATCATGCAAGGATAAAATATTGCTTGAAGTTACCAGCAATGTGTATGTAAATTAACATTTTCCTGAAAAAATCTGTGAAAGCTCAAATTGTGAGGACAGGGTAAAATGTTTCTCTGGCATGGTGTAATACTGACATTATGACAGGCATGCTTTGGATTTGATTTTTGGGTTTTGGAGGAATTTTGTGGTCATGCAAGGAATAATAAAAAAAGGGTACCAAAGGAATTATCAAAGGAAAATATTTATCAAAGGAAAAGAATATCAAAAGGATCACATGAATTATAGTGAATACTTTGTTTTCATGCTTATACCGAACCAGATTAATGTTTTTACCAGAAGATTAGAAAAAAGGGTATATTACACAATCTGGTAGCTGTTGATTTACTTTTTGTTTAATTAGTGCATCCAGGAACAAAAGAAAGGTAGATGTAGATTACTTAAGGGACTTACTAATTTGTTTCATCATTTTCTTCTAAGTTTGTGAAAATATCTATTTAAGATCATTCATCCTCTTTATCGTATTACTTGGAGAAAACATTTATTGCACAAAAAAAATCTTGAAATGAGATTTTTCTTTGATTACAGAAACAATTGATATTTGAAAGAAGTAACAACATTCATGTGAAATAGCATATAGTGGCCAGATCAGTGAGGTCATTGCATAATATATTACCACGCAGATGTGGAATTAATTAATGTGTTCATTATATTCCTTTATTAATTGATACATTATACAGGGTCTAGCTGTGAACATAGTGAATTAAAAAAAACATCTGTTAGAGCTTTGTAATTCTGCCTACAACAATCATTAAAAAAAAAAAATTATAAAGATCTATTCTTAGGACAGGGACAGTTTCACAGGTGATGGTTATGATGAAAGCTACTTGATAACATTCAGGTACAACTTTAAAACGTTTTTGGTGCTGTCACTTTCCATACAAGTTCTGTGCACTTCAATTGAGGAGTCATGGGTTACAGAAGAGCAGCAAGCATTGTTTTAGGCAGAGAAATATTAGCGGTGATAAACATTAAGGGCTCCGTCAAGCCCTGTTAGATATCCTCGATGTGGTTCAGTCATTCTGTGTTCCCAGGGCAAGGACTATTTAATTATCACACTAAATGAATAATCAAAAAGTCAATTTCCAAAGAACCCCCTGCTTGCCTGCATGAAGAAGTCAATTGCATTTATAATATCTGCATGCAAAATCTGTCTCTCACCCCCCCAACCCCCCCATCTCCATACACCCCCGCGTGCCTTGAAGCTATGCAAAACAAATGCATATGAATCCCTCCCCCTTTCATGATTTAAAGTTGTCCTTTACAGCTAATGAAATGTTGTAGCAGTTCCCACTGCCTAGCATGAAGAAGGAGACTGATGGTACATCATGTTCTACACCACTCTTTAAGTGATCTTTATTGATCTATTTGCGCAAGGCATGTCAAAAGAGGTTAATTATTCAATAATTGATCACTTGCTGGCCTTGAAAAGCATGCAGATTGTGTACAAGGGAAAGAGAATCAAATCGAATCAGTGTGCCCTGATTTTGTCTAACGGTTACCTCCACACCATCTTGGTAATCAACAGAGGTAATTAGATTTACTCTTAACATTAAAGTGTTTGATAAAGACAAGGCTACAGTTGTTGAATTTTATAGACTCCGAGGCATGTTTAAGGCAAGTTTAGCATATCCATCGGGTCAGGGCTTAGCCACTAGATGGCAATACAGATTGTTGGACTCCAGTGTGTGTCCTGGATAGATGCTTAGGATGGATAGATTTTTTAGGTATTGCTCTTCAGTGCTTAGCTTTTCTCTTTCCCCACTGTTTTCTTGTGATATTACATCATTTAACACGCTGGATTCTATTGCTGTGACATTCACAGTAAGTTAATTTTTTTTTGTATGCATTTTGTAACTCAAACATCAATTAGACGGGTGCATATTTAAAATGAAACAGTTTAAGCTGTTAAGTTCTCCCCATATATTTTCTAAAATAATCAGTCCAGTAACAGGAAATTACTATATTCCTTCATCTATATTTCTGCTTCTTTGCTTTCCTTCCTTTTGTGGTTTTGCTGTTAGATATTCATCCCTGAAAATGGTGTTAAATCAACAGTGAGCCAGTATTATTCTAGCTTGATATTCAAGCCGCTCCCAGCAGGGGTGAAGTTTTAGCAGAATGCCCCCGTGAAACATGAATTTTAATAACCGAGTGTCAACGTTGCCGGATGCTAAGTGTCTCAATCCCCTCAGAGCCAGGTACAGCAGCACCAGCACTGGTACCAGCCGTGTTACATTCTGGCTACCTGACTACATTTTTACATCTGGGTCTAGGACATTACTTTCTGAATTATTTTCTCTTCTGAAATTAGATTTCTCATTATATATTTTAAGGCATTGACTCTTTCCCCATCCACTTGAAACATTGCGGTCCACTAATAAGATTCTCCGGGCTCGTTAACATGTCCTAATTAAATCTCAGGTGTTCAGTTCTTCATTAATGAGTCTGCAGTGGCACGGTGAGAAGCCCTCACTCCCTGGGCTGTCTCATTTTGCTTCATGGTAGCATTATAGAGCTTGTTGGAGAGAAGGTGGAAGAGAGGGTAGAGGGGGGTGGGGGCAGTTATTTTCTGCTAGTTTGGTGTGCATATGTGCCCCCTCCACCCTGTCATGCCCTACAGACCTATTCTCACACATTTGAACTGCTAACATGGTGACACCTGCCTGTTTGGCAGAGAGAATGGCATCTGTTCCATGAAATGGAAAGCACTGGAAAGACAGTTTATTCAATTTAGGTATGTGTAGGTGAGCGACATCGTAGATGCTAAGTTTCATTTGAGCTCATTGCTTGCTGTAGTTTTTTTTTTTCCTTTTTATGCTAATGCATCATCAGTATGAATTTGCTTTCTAGCAATAATCTATACATGCTTTCCAGCAATCTATAAATAAAGCTTTACTGCAGTCTCCAGCGCTTCAGACAAACTTTGTGATATTACACGTCCCTAAAGTGTAATCCATAAACTTGTCTTTGGTGTCCTTGACGTGTCTGATGACTCAGCCTTGTATGCTTTCATTCTCCTCCCTCCTGTCTTATTCCCTGGATTTCTGAATTCTTCCTTGTTCCCTTTTCCCCTTTATCTTCCTCTTTTTATCACATTTCTTCAGGTTTTCAAAAACACACACTGTTAATGAACTACTGTGCTGACATATGCAGAATGCCCAACAACTAATTTAATACGAGTGCCGTTGATCGAATCTCCCTGTGGCCTGCGTGTCCCGCACTGCATCTCAATGAGAGGACGCAAGCGCCTGAGACAGACAGGGTGACACAGCCACACAGCTAAGTACAGACTCCAAGAGCTCCCTGTTAAGATAATGATCACAATCAGGCACATATTTACAGACTTTGTTTAATGTGAGATTACTGTTTTGTTGCAGATGAAGGTAACGCTGAGTGCTCCATTTTGACAGTGCAGTGTTTGCATAATCAGATGTGCTGGGTAGTTAGAATGCACAGGGGCTGCATGGCACTGGTTGCCATGGGGGCAAGCCAAAGTCGCTGATGTGCAGTAAATTGATTTCGATGGAGATCCGAGGGATGAATTGAAAATGAACGTCTTCATAGGTGACCTCTTCGCCAGTGTCACTGCGATTGCCTCCCCAGCGTGCCTCATGTTGATTGACAGGTCGACTAACGAGTTCTGCCTCTGTGTGAGTTATAATTTACCTGTGCAAGAGATCTTCTCTTCTACCTGCATAACACACATGCAATGATCTTTATATTCTTTACATGATCACAGAAGAGGAATAAGAGAATAAGATACAATCACTGTAAAATATTACACATAAATATGAAACCTACATGAAGCTATTTTCGTGAACTTCATTTTAAAGATGAAATTGGTCTGTGTAACATGTTGTGTTACAGTGAGCCTATGCATCTTAACCTTTCTTCTCCATAGCCTAGCCATTTTATAGATTTTATAGATGATACATTAAACTCCTTCTTTGAGACTTAAATGTTTTAAATGTATTAAGTTACATTCTAGACCACACAATCCTCCAGTGAAATAGATCAACCTAGATATTATGAACTATGCACAAGAACTGAGCCAAGGTTAAAAGATATTCCAGATATTAAAAGAAGAATATTATAAACTTCCTTAAAAAACCAAAATAAGTAATGGGAGAACTGCTGCGGGGCCCATTTAGTTATCAGCATAATTCAATTAGCAATTACCCGGAGATACTGTTTGAGGAAGGATAAGAAGGCTTTGTATTTCCTTCACCCAGGCACTCAGGTGTGGAGGTGAGGCCAGGGTAATGCAGAGGGACTGTGGGAGTGGAGTATGATGGCAGTGCTAAAGAAGGCAAGGTGACCTGCTGTTAAAAACAGGGGGTCAGAATGTGGAGGAGGCCCAGCTGTTCCCTCTGACAGTAGCCTGGGTGGAGGAGTTCTTAGGCAGGCTGGGGGGTCCTCAGATTGTGCATCCCTCACCTTGCAACACTGTTCCGTGCTGAACACTAATGGACGAGGCACTCTGTGTGTGCAGTGGACCAGGACAGTCTGAGACAAGACAGAACTCTAGCTAAGCCTTGCTGTGTTAAGAGTAAGTGTGTGTTTAGCTTTTCTACCCTAAATCAAAATCAGCTGAAATGAACAATTTGACCGTTCAATTAATATCGAGCTGGTGATCTTATTAATGCCATTTCTTTTGTCTGTATTTTTTTAGGAGTTTATAGCTAAAACATTGTGTGTGTACTCACTGAATCAATCCATTTATGTGTGCCATTTTCCATTAGAGTTGCATGGACAGGGCAAACTGGCTATCGGGAAGTTTAGGAAAATCCCAGTGAGCCCCGTCACTTTCCTCTGCGTGGGCTGACCGTTTGTGTTTGTTTGTATATGTTCTTTTGCAGACTCTTCTCTCTCATGTGCACTTTATCTCACACACAAACACAAATATTTTGAAGATATTATATGAACAAGACATTAAATCTTAATAAAGAACACAAAAATAAGAAGACAAAACCTATTAATTTTTTTAAATCCATGCAAGTATTCTAAATCATTAAAATGTGCACTCTTTTTTTAATCTATGTTCACTATTTTATATTTTTCTAATATTTTTACCTATAGTGCCAGTAAGTGCGGCTGACTTGCAGTGGAGAGTTTTAGGTAAGAAAGCAAACGGATAGATACAAAAGACACGGTGTGTAAATGGTAGGATGTAAATGTAACTGTGCACATGTAAATTTGGTGGCATGTGGTCTGGGTAATGAGCTAGTGGAAAAAATTGAACTATTACTTGGATAGTCCACTTGACTTTGTGGCCGGACATGGGTAAAGCAGAGACTACTGGAAGCTTCTCAGAAATGCCATTATGGAATAAAATGTTTGACACTCAGCAGAGCAACACATAGAAGTGCATCCTGATGAGTACCAGCCCACTTCAAACACCAAGTAGACTATACAGAATAAACAGCCAGTAATAACATAAAGACTTTCACACTGCTGCAAGGGAAAAAAATGTCTATTTTAACATTGCAGTAACCAGTTTGACTGACAGGTACGCATTTCAGTGTGTGGCCACAGACACTATCTTTTTGTAGGGTCATTGTAGAGGCTCAGAGCATTATAGTGGGTTTAGAGACATTTAAAAGACTTTAAACTGTCCTGTCAGCTCTCTTAGCTAGTGGGACCTCTGTCAATACCTGGAGTTATGCACCATATCTGTGAGTCTTCAGGGGAACATAGGTGTGTGAAATGACAGGAGTGTCACTGCTTACTGGGATTGATTTAGCTGCGAGATCTGTTCCCCTGACAGCATGCAATGTGCCGTATTTGGTTGTGTGTATTTACCTCTGTGGCTGTCATCTCTGTCAGCATTATCTGGAAGACGTGATTGGGTGGTGATGTCCTATTAGACACCCCCTATACATTTGGGGGGAAAAGTTGTTGACTATTCTATTCCAGTGAGGTTGTACTTTCTGTCTCCTTTTTCTCTTCCTTATCGTACTGAATCACTCCTTTCCTCATCCTCTCTCTCTCTCTCTCTCTCTCTCTCTCTCTCTCTGTGTTCTGGGTCTCAGTCAGGCCCAGATGTCCCTCTGTACTCCTTGTCTCTTTCATGTAGCTGTTAATGAGGGAGTCACATATGGCCTTCACCCTTGTTAGAAGGACTGGGTGACACTTTTGGGGAGTGTGGGGGTGGTTGCGTCGTTCGGGTGGTGAGCATGTGGGTGGGCAGCAGCTCTGTCTCTCTGGCACACAGAGGGCATGTGGAGGGCACAGTTCCAAGCATAGAGGCAGAAAGGTCAGGAAGAATGGTTAAATGTTTGCTAGTGTTGGTACAAAATACCGTTAGGTTGTCCTTCCTGTTTGGTTTTTTTTTTGTTATTAAATAGGAATAATATTAGTTGTATTCAGTAATCAGAATTGCAGTGATCCACCTAGACTAATCCCTATTATGTTTCACACATAATCATGTGTCCTTTGCTTGATTCTAATGTGAAAAACACATGGCTGTGTTATACACCTGAAATAGTGCATGTGAACCCAAGTACAACTAATACGTGCTCGCATGTGAAAGATTAGGATGCGAAAATAAATTAGTCATTTGTAAGAAAAATAAAAGCATGGGGAAAACGTGAAACGTGTCTAAAAACATGCATGAGTGTGAATAATCGAAATGTGTGACTTTTCTGTAAGGGATAGATTATGTGTGATGTGTTTGTACCACAGAAATGCCAGAGGATTAATTGGTGTGCACAAAGAGAAAGTTCTGCTGATGTTCACTGTAAACTCTCTCTACTTCAAAAAGAATAACACTCGAAAAGCTCTGAACACAACAAAGAGAGTTCAAGAGGGTTCAAAGAAATTTTTTTCATAAATAACCGTAATTTACTTTGCTTGTGTTATTTGAATATTCATAATCACCCTAGGTTTCACCTCTTATAGTTAAGCATCTCAAAAGTGCTCTCTTGCTTGAGCAGAATGCTAAGATGCAGTGTATTCATGTTACCTCCAGTTTCATATATTTATCAATTCTTATATTTGACCGTGTGAAATAATGATTATTTAAGCTGTGATGTCCACAGCTACGAGGATATTGTGCTTATGTGATAAGCTTCAATCAGGCATTTTGTTCAGAGATTTTTGGTTAGCAGTGAGTGACCCTCGGAGAAAATTCACACACATTTCTCATATTTCGTGTGTGATTATGCGAGTTTTATGCGAGCCTGTATGAAAACCATGCGAAGGTGCATTTTTACCATATTATTCCCTGAGAATTGCATGTGTGAATTCAAGCAAATGTGACATTAGGAGAATAATAGTGGATCAAATAATAATAATAGATGGAAAAAAAATAAACTACATGTCCAAAATGTGAAAGGTACACATGACTGAAGTATAACAAGTGTTGAAAAACCATGTGTAAATGATATCCTTATATCGATGTAAATACGGTGTGAATTTTTCTGTAAGGACAAGGAAACTGAGTTTTTAATTTCATAATGTATCTGTGATGATATGGCAAATGCTGTGTATGCCCCGTGTATGAGAGCTTAATATAATCATTGCAGATTATATTTGTTTTAGCAGTCATATTCATGAGAGCTGCAGTTCAAAGCAGCTTTCACCTCTACTTCAAACAAGTATAGACTAAATCTTTCTCTCTTTCTTCTTCTTCAGAGTAGCAGGTTCAACTCTGTTTAGACCTTTAGAGCAAGGTCATCCCACTGCTCTGTGCTCCACTTACAAGTGCCCCCTTTTCATAGGGCCTTCAGATGCTGAGCGAGATCAGGACAAAGGATAGGGATGAAAAAAAGAAGAAAAAAAAGGAATAGTTCAAAAGAGGTAAAGGATACATGAGAAGATAGCTGATGAGTGAAAGGGAAGGTGAAGGGAGGGCAGGAGAGTTTCAAAAGAAATGCACTAAGATAGAGAAAGAGGAATGGTTAGAGCCTACAACAGAAAACAGAGCTAAGTGCAACACGAATAGGTGCCCTGCTCGAGAAAGTGGACACCATACTGGTATCTGCCCATCCAATGCTTTTAGACATCTTCTGACCCGAGCCTACAAAAGAAAGGAAAAAGGACAAGAAGGGAGATGCTCTGTGTCACTGCTCTTTAGATGAACCTGAAAGTGAAGAGATTCTTTTGAGCTAGTTAAATGAACATGTCTCATTACTTTGACATGATAAAGAAGAGGAACACTATATAAAATATATGATGTATAATACTAGTGAGAGCACAGAGTATGAAAACAACACTGCATTTAGAGTTACTAAACTCTAAGCTTGTTTAATTATAATAAATATGAAGAAAGTAAAAACTAATAAAAAACTATTTCATTTACTTTTATGCTGTGCTCTTTTCAGAGTATGCACCATATAGAATAGATTTATTATTTATTAAATATTAATTTATGGTGAAAATGTATTTGTGATAGAAGCAGTGACACCAGTCTGATATCAAGTGTCTGTACTGAGCTGATCTTGACATAAAATACTGGACTGGATATTAGTAGGGGGAAAAAAGAACAATAAGCCAAGAAAATGCTATTATAAATTATTATATATATGTTTCTGTTATTTATTTTCAAATTGAGGTTACTCTGGGATATTTTTCTATTAAAGTTTATTATAAAGTTGGAAACAATTTTATTTACATATACATTTTTTTATTTCGGCATGAATAAGTAGAATTATGCTAAGTATGATAATAAAAATAATGTAATTATGCTGTAATTCTTTTTTAAATTTTACACATTATCCCTGTGACATTTATATTTTTATTTATGCAAAAAAAAGCTGCAGGTTTGTAATGTTGATGGCTATGTATTTTTGCTGTAAGGTAGACGAGTGTTTGATCAGTTTAGTTGGAAGTGCTTCATTATGCATTTGTTTGAATTTGTATGAATTTAATGACTAATATTTAGTGAACATGAAATTGATATTGGCCTTGACCACAGTAATACTGTAGGTTTCTGAAAGGGGAGATGACAAGTATATTTAACTCTTTGGTAAGTTATTCAAGAGTTATGGAAAATTAAGGTTTCATAGCTTCCTGAAAGGGTTCTATACACTATACACTATACACCCTTATTTCAGTACACTTTATGAGAACCCTTATTTCAGTGCACTTTATGAGAACCCTTTTCAGTACACTTTATGAGAACCCTTTTCAGTACACTTTATGAGAACCCTTATTTCAGTACACTTTATGAGAACCCTTTTCAGTACACTTTATGAGAACCCTTATTTCAGTACACTTTATGAGAACCCT
>JAOTRJ010000051.1:22916315-22931168 GCA_028564905.1 Leptodoras praelongus | reverse complement strand
TGTGGGAGGAAACCGGAGTACCCGGAGGAAACCCACGCGGACACGGGGAGAACATGCAAACTCCACACAGAAATTTCTCAGGTCGCCCCACCCGGGGATCGAACAGCGCTATTCACTGCGCCACCGTGCCGCCCCAGAACTAAATATAAGCAAATAAAATATAAGTAAAACATATCATTCTTTAATACATAAAAGACTTAGCATTAGCCATGTGAAGTGCTATAGAAGGAAACACTTAGGGCTAAAAACACTAAAACGTTTTGTGAATAAAACATATTGGATGTCCTGTTATTGTAAAATAATCATGTTTGGGGAGGGCACGGTAATCCTGCTTCATGTCAAGCTGCATCACAGTATTGCTGATTATTTTACAGTGCACCGTGCTGTATTTTATTTCTTACATATTGTGTGTAAGATAATTAAATGCACTCTTGCTTAAACAGGTGATTGTAACATGATTGCATAATGTAGCAGTAAAGACTAAAATTAAGGAGTTACCTAATGGGAAATAAATATGAGGAATGAGAAGCACAATAGTAATTTATTCAATTACCCAACATTACTTAATTGAATTTCCCATATGGATATTTAATTATAGAAAGTGGTCTGTTTTTTTCTGGCAAAACTCAAAAGCCATTTGTGTTAGGACCAGCCATTTTAGTCTCTTAAGATTTACCTCATATAGTAAATCCTAAAATCCTGACTCCCAAACCCCCACCTCCCCCTTAAAGCCCCCCTCAACACTCTCTCTCTCTATCAGGCCAATGTTTTTTTTTCCTTTTTTATCATTGTGCTTTTGCTAGGTTAGTTAATTCACCTTCTTTAACACAGTGCCATAGAAAAGCTGTAGATAACAGCAGGTAGTTTGAGACTAGGCAGCAGAATGAAATTGAACCCTTACCATGTTGGGCTGACAGTGATGCACTAAAGGAAAAGCTTGCTCTGTAAATGGGTAATAGCACAATGATGACCCAGAGCTTTTGATGAAGTGTCTGAGTTACAGCCGGCTGCATTTCATTCCTGGAGTTTTAAATCAGGAGCGGACTGTATGATTGATAGGTTATTGTTTCCTCCATCTTTTACACCATGTAGTCTGTCCACACGCTTCACAGTATGAGGTGTCATCAATCAGATGGTGGAATAACACACTCCTCATTTATGCGCTATATAAAAGCCTGTGACTCTGATCTACTGGGCAGTGATATTACTCTCCCGTTCTCTCTCTCTCTTGCTCGATGTGTACTAACTAGAAGATTGCAGTAGGAATTATCATAGCAATCAGACATTAATGTTTTACAAATTTTTTTTTTCCGTTACAGAGATCTAGATCAAGATTGTTTACAAGGGGTACGAGTTAAACTCCAATTTAGTTAAGATATATGATGCAAAACAGTCAAGAGTATGATATAAAACTGTATGCTTTCCAAACTAATCTATTGTTAACGGTGCACTAATCAATTTCTGTGTCTTTTCTTGTTATCTCTCTCTCTTGTGCTCATCCTAAACACACACACTTGTCTTGCTATACTTGTGAGGACTTGCCATTGACATAATTATTAGCGCAACTAACTCTTAACCTCCCCAATGAAAAAGCAACTTTTTGCTTCTTTTATTTTTGTATTATTGATAAAATCTACATCAAAACACCCTCTTTCCTTATGGGAAAGGTTCAAAATATCAGATATTTCTATCCTTGTCAGGACAATTTGGTCCCCACAATGTTATAAAAACATAGTCACAGACACAGCCTATAATTTGATTTAAACTGCATGAGCTATCAAAGTATTTTCGGCTCTCCTTCCAATAATTGAAACCTGGAAGCAGATTGAGGATAGAGAAACCTACAGGTTCTACCCATCACACTTCCAACCTAAT
Organism: Leptodoras praelongus; assembly: GCA_028564905.1. Classification (NCBI taxonomy): domain Eukaryota; kingdom Metazoa; phylum Chordata; class Actinopteri; order Siluriformes; family Doradidae; genus Leptodoras; species Leptodoras praelongus. The sequence goes on along the minus strand of JAOTRJ010000051.1, from coordinate 22,929,293 downwards.
GGATAAAACCTAACCTCATTATATACCTAATCACCTCCTGTGATAAGTATCTCAAAGTTGCCCATCGGGTGATTGATGCTAAGATCTTGGCTTTGCATTGGCTTCTAGTTAAGGGCAACTTATATACAGTAAATATTACACATTATATAGAATTGTCTATAATATTACAGTTACACTGTATTTACTCAAATTCATGAAAGTAAGATAAATACAGTGTAGGTAAATAAACTAATATAGAGCTAAAATAACATTGTTATTGTTTATCGAGCTTGTCGTGACCAACAGGACATGTTCAAACTACAACGTGAAGTCTCTGTGGTTGTTCATTATAAGGGAAATTATCTCCTACTGGAGTCTTAATTATCCGACCATATGAAGATAACTAATGACTTCTGGAGCAAGAACACCTCCAGTGTTGACTTGAGTTCACACACACACACACACACACACACACACACACACATACACACACACATACGCATACAAACACAGCTTAGTTAACTTCATCCTGCCTTTTTCTGTTCGCTTTCTCTCTTGTAGATCGTTAGCTCTTATCCACCATTACTCTTGTCCTCTGTCAGTCTCTCTCTCTCTTTTTTACATGCCTCTCTTTCCTTCCTTTTTTCTCCCTTTCTCGTTCTCTAGGGATTAGTAGTTACAAAAGTGACTCGGTATGCACCCCCACCCTTCTTCTCTGTGCTTTTGGAGAGGAAGAAGTTGCTTTACTGAACAGTTGCAGCTGGTTTGTTCAGGAATTAATCATGATGATTAATTGGGCTTCAAGTTAAATATCCACAGAGCGACGTCAAGCTGACAGGCGTCACGCTCAAATTGACGCTGTTTTAGAAAGCAGCAGATTGATTTACACAGAGGCCTAATGAATAGCTCTGTGAACCAGGGGAGACATAAACAGGGGTGTGTGTTTTTGAATTTGACCCTGAACACTGTCTGTCTACTACTCTCTCGCACTCTATTTCACCCTCTCTTACTTTCTATCTCTGTGTCAGTGCCATGCTTCTTCAGTCTTGCTTTACAATTTGCTTTCTCCTGTATAGACTTTTATTTTTGTGTGAGTGAATATTAATAGTGATTGCAGCTCAAAAACCATGTACCGTCTAGAATTTCTAAACGGGGCAAAAGTGATGCTGCTTTCTTAAGCTGTTTGCTCTGACAGTGCATAGGTCATTAAATATTCATGCGGTAGGCTAATAATGTGTAGACTTTACGCCGAGGGAAGCTTGAGTTATAACAGATTTGACCACCTTCCCAAAACGCATTGTTATGTGATTGATTGATTACAGTAATATTCCCATTCATTAAAGATGAACTGCATATTTACATGTACTGTAGACACACAGTTTTATCTTAATCCAGTTTTACCTATGCATACAGAGATGATTTAAAATAGTTCTGGTTTGCATGTTTCATTTCATCTCACAGCGTTCTAATCTCAGGCTGCTGCAGGTTCTCCTCGTGTTTGCATGAGTTTCCTCTGGATTCTCTAGTTTCCTCCAGCTGTCCAGAAACATGCAGCTAGCCAGACTGGTTACACATAAATTGCCCATGGGTGTAGTGTGTAAGTGTGTGAGTGTGTGTACATGGTGCTCTGTAATGGACTTGCTTTCTGTAATTCTCCTGCCTTGAGCCCAGTGTTGCCAGGACAGACTCCATGATCCTGACCAGCATAAAGTGCCTACTGAAGATGAATGTAGAGCTTTTAGAAATGTTTTTGGTTTGTCTTAGGGCAACACTCTGCCACAGTGTGTAGAGTTGCCAAATCACTTCCTTAAATCATGCAGGAGAGTGGATATAGCCTATGCTAAATTGCCCCTGTGTGCCTATGGTTTGAATTAAAGGTGCTTAGATTCATGTTTTTTTTTTATCACCTACAACTGCATGTACGGATTATAATTTATTTTTTTCTCTCTTGTTGTACATGATGCTTTATAGAAACAAAAAAAATATTACCTGACAGTTTGTAGTGTACTAGATTTGCTGTGTGTGAGTGTGAGTGTGAGTGTCATTCCTGCTTATTGTGTAGACACATGGGTACGTAGGGGAGGAGCTCCAGCCCTGGCATTTGTAATCCATCTATTGTGTCGGGGCTCTCTAGCTCTGGATCAATGCACCGCACTCATGCTGGCCCACAGGTCTGTAACTGAGCCCCTATTCAGCCATCCACTCTCCCCATCACACTCACAGCACAGCAGCACGAGAGCTACAAAAGAGATGGCCAGTACTTTTTTATATTCTCACCATTTGTGTGTCCATGTGGGACAAAACTCTCCTTTTCTCCACATTCACCCCTTTGTTAGTATTGATATTATCTTTAACAGCAACTTTTACAGTTTTGTGTCAGCATACACATTTTATATAGTCATCAGAAATTCTGTAGTGGTTACTGCAGTGATTAAAAACTGTAGAAAGAATTTACACCTTACACCTCATATTGTGTGTTACTGTACTGGACGCCTATCTGGAAGCTCACCAGACTATAAGTGTATATTGTATGTTGTGAGAGAAATGATAAAAGGAAAACACCCCTGATCTGTATGAAAGGTTATGGGGAGTGAAAGCAGGAGGGACTTGAGCAGCCAGTAGGGGGAGGTAAGACAAAGGGAAACCCTCAGCAGGAATCCTCTCCCTAGAGCCTTATCTGCATTCACTTCCCTCTGTCTTACACACACAGAACATCTGGCACTCTTCAGTAATCCTCTGAATTCAAGTACACACATGTGGCGTGCACGGTTGTGTGTGGATTTTTCTTAAAGGTTTTTGTTTGCCCTGTGCACTAGTTTGGCTGTGTTTTTGTGAGCTATAATTCTAGTACCTTGGCCGGTTGATGGGACAGCTAGATGGACCATAATATAGACTCTTCCATTCATTCATTCCTGTTCTGTAAGCTCTTTATTCCGGTCATGGTTGTAGTGGATCATGGGTTGGGAATAGACACCACCCGATTACAGAACACCATGCGCACACAAACATTCACACACTCATTCACACCTAGGGGAATTTTAGAGGAGCCAGTAGCCAGGCCTCTTACTGGCATGTGTTTTTGGGATGTGGGAGGAAACCGGAGAGCCTGGAGGAAACACACCTGCACACAGGAAGAAAAAAATGTAATATAGACCTTCCTGCGCATCTGAGGTGAAGTTAGGAAGAGATGAGCAGAAACAGAACACTATATTCTGTATGATTGCATGTGTTTATGTTTGTGTGTGTGTGTGTGTGCATGCCTGAGTGTGGGTTTGTGAATTTCTGGTGCCGGAATCTCCTCATGTCTTTTTCTTCCTAATACTTAAATACTTTAATAGTCTCAGAGGTGTGATACTCTGAGCTTTAGTTCACTGTTGGAGTGTCACATTAAGATGTGCACACTGAACCATGTGATTGCACTTTCAGGAAATTGTCTGCGTGCCGATTAGGAGCGACATTAGAATACAGGAGTGCTCAGTGCAGTCACGCAAGGTAGGACTGCTGCTGGGTTTAATCCTGTTCCAGTCGATCGAGAAAAAAAGGGAAAAAAATAAGAAAAAACCCAAACATTTGTGAATGGATTTTTTTCCCCAACAAGCAGAAATGACCTATACATATATCATAAAACAAATGCAAGACCACAAACTTCTTATTCACTGAACTATTAGAATTAGTGTGCACTGAACCACTATACTTAATCTGATCTTGAGAGAGAGGCTTATTAGCTTTTCTCCACTCTGTGTGTGGGTCCATTCTGTACTGAAGTCCAGACGGTTTCAGCAAGGCTCTGTCTTGAAGACTTCTCTCAATTTTCCTCTTCCTTACATTCTTACTGTAATACTACTGAAAGTGTATTGTAATTCTCATCTTTATGAGAATATCAAAAGATCTATTGGTTGCAAAACAACCTGGTTGTGTATGTGCTTAATGGGTTCCTAGACTGACTGAATTTTGAAACCGGAATTATGTTTGGGGAATAAGTTCTCAAACTTCATTTATTCTATTTGAGATACACATTTTGTCATTTTTGTTCTGAGTGTAATTTAAGTACAAATTCTGAGCTCTTACCAACATGCAAATTTACATTAAGAGTTGTATATAGGGCTAAATTAAACCAGCGAATACTGGTATGTTGAATATTATAACAAAGTGAATATTAGTAAGTGCAAGTTGTGTTTCTCGGTATGTGTGTGTGTGTTTCATAGTGTGATGCATAGGCTACATGTCTGATCTTCAGCACTGATCCATTTCCCTTGTATAAAAGCCCGTTGTGCCTTACTGCTCTCTTACCAGGTAATTAAAACCTCTTTCTCCGACCTTCACAAACAGAACGGCAGCATGAAAGTCATGGTCAGCAGCCTTTGTATTGTGTATTAGAGAAAACAACAACAACTACAAAAGTAACCTTCCTCTCAGCGGCAGACGTGGGAGGTCTTTGATTGTGAATATCAAAGAGCTGCTCTCCCTGTGTGCTCGTGCTGATCCTCCCAAGGTCGGCCTGCCAACCCTGCACATATCACCACGGACTGCGGAGGATACAGTGAGCAAGAACTTCCCAACCGTTCTCCATGTAAACAAGTTACAGAAAATGTCACGCACAACTCAAAGTTAGGCCTTAACAACTACTCTGATAAGCATATGCCATAGTCATTAATATGTGCTTGAATGGATCAATGTCCTGTGAGATCACACACCCATTTTTATAACATCATGCAAAAAATGTGTTGTCTCAAAGAAGCTTGTTAGCTGCACTGCACATCAGAAATAATCACAGTACTCTTATGTGCACTGTCCCAAATGCATTAGATATGTATTAATACAGTATATGCTCATTTGTAGACTCTATAGTAAAATATTACCAATAACATCTAATATTATGAAATTCATATAATCTTCATACAGCTGTATTGCAATGCATTTAAAAATTACAGCTTAAATGTGGACATATTATATATAATATGTCTTCATTAAACAGCCTACAAAAAATCCCTACACAGTATAATAGTCGTTTGTGCACAAACATTTCAACAGTTTCAAATATTGTTTATGCCATTTACGAAGTGCAAGATATTTTTTTCCCTGTAATAATTATGCATCTCACTTTTCAGTTTATTCACAGTCAGGTTAAGACCTCAGAAAAGCAGCTGCATAATGTGTAACTGCAGTGAAATATGGCACTAATGGCTAAGAAAAGATAAATGGCATAATGTAAATGCTGTATTATATACTCTGAATAAAATGATAGGTGATGTATTGAGTGTTTAAGCAAGGAATAAATTGAACCAAGTAAGCATGTTTGTAGCAGCTGAAGTTACAGAAATCCTGTGTGTGTATGAAGGAACAGACTGAGAAACACAGAGAGCAAAAAGGAAGTTACAGTATTTTGCAGTAAATTTAAGTGTGAATGAATGTGATAGGAGGTTAAGATCTAAAGGTCTTAATGCAGTGTCCTTCAAATCAAGTTGTACATGCATGGACCAGCTGTGTATGGTCAAACATCATGCTAACATACAGCATTTCATCTCCAACTAAAACCTGTCAAATGTACCAGCCAAAATGTTTTACATTTATTGTTTCTTTGTAAAGATTGCTTAACCCTGTAGTGGTCTAAATGCTGTGGCTTCTAGTTTATTGGAATAAATTGGTAGAGTAATGAAGCATTTCTAACCTGTTCTTCCATTGAGATGGATCCAAAGAGGCTTTGAAGTCCTCCTTTTCTTCTCTCTAGGGTAAAAGCGATGGCTGCCTACCCCTGCAATCATGCACCGTGTGCCGAGGGACGGAATAAAATAGAGAAATAAAAGGTCTTTTGTGAAGGTAGAGATGATGGAGGGAGAGATAAACGAGAGGGCCCACAGAGGCTTGCCTCAGATGGAGGGGAAAAAGTGATGACATTTACAGTGCCGGGGGAGTGAATAGGGAGAGCGAACACTTTAGGACACCAGTGACGACCACAGCCTGTCATTTCTGTTATAATCCATTATAACTGTTAGTTTTCCACCCAGTTTGATTTATTACTGTAGACCTTTGATCTAAGCTTATGAGTATTAGTATGTGTGTATTTTACACCTGACAGCTTGTACAAATATTGTTTACACTGTTGGAGGAGAGTGTTTTCTGGAACAATACTCTGCATCACATGCCAGTTACACCTGAGGTCTGACTAATGCTGTAATAAAATCACTGTTGATTTAACATTTATTTGGTCATGTCCCAAGGAAGCAGCATTGACTACATCAGCATTTGACAGTCCTCTCTGATTTATTCTTTCTGACTACACACAGTCACATACATTGGATTTCTCCCTGTTGTATTTAAGGAACCTGAGCACTGGTTGCAGCCATAGACCGAATCTTCGGTGTGTTTATTGGCCATTGTGTGCGCAGGAGCAGTGAGGAAAGAGAGGCTGGAGGGCAGGGCAAAAGAGCAGAGTTCTTATCCTGAGGGAGGATGGATGGAGCCTGGTGAAGAGAAGAAAACTACAAAAAGGCTGGAGAAGGCTCTTTTCCCATAGCTCCCCAGAGGGTTTCATGTAGAGTTTAAACAGTGAAAGAGATGCTGATAGAGGTAAAAGAGACGTCTCAGAAGTCTCAGACTGCCTCTGTGTCTGGCCTGCTGCTAAACAGCCATGAAACACCATTAGCCTTAAACAGTGCTTATACAGTAACTGCCATCAGCTGATTACTAGTGTTTATTGGATGTCTTAATTGTTTTAGTAATTACTGGTCTATATGCACTCATTAATAGAATACAGTGTGCATATGTACATTGTACATTACAGTACTGCTAGTTATAGTATATACAGTACAAGCAGTATATACCACTGAGAATGATGATATAATCTCAGCGGTATTAATAGATGATATTTGGTTAATTGGCTGTAGCATGTAGAATATTTTGCTCTTTTGCCCTAGATAGCTCAGTCTAGCTGTACAGTAATTAGTTCACTGTATCTTTGAATTGAATGATTAAGGTAATAGTTTCAACAAGGTGTCTTTGCTGACCTTTTTGCTCTTATGTCTTTTGTCTCTTTTTAATTAGAGGCTAAAATGACCTTGAGAACAATTCCAATGATTTAGCCATTCTAATATGGAAAAAAGCATTTTAATTGTGTGTCAGTGTCAATAAAGCAGGAATAATTGATTATTATAAGGTTGAGGACACAGATTTATTTTATTTAATTAATAGCATTTATAAAATAATTAGAAACCTCTTTCATATATGTAGAGAACAATAGTGCCAGAACAATTATTATTTCAATTGGTTCACTGGAATTCATCTTATTGTATCATTCATATATTTTAAAAGCAATACCAGATCAAGGTCTACTGTCTTCGTGGTTTATATTTCATATTTCTATATTAATTTTTATATTCAAATATATATATATATATATTCATATTTGCCTTTGACAAATTAATTTGCTTGCATTTTAGGTGATGAATGCTGGAAAATATATCAATAATGAATTATAGATGTATTTATTATGCATATAGTGTATAGGCATATAGCCCTGCCATGTATCACAGCTGTGTGAATTCTTTGAGTCTATATGTGGTCTAAACCCTCTTGGTCTAGACCCCCTTCACACTATAGTGACGTCAGACACAGCTGCTTTACTGTATATAATGTATATTGACCTATGTTTTTCTCTTCAAGTTATATCATAAGCGGCCCGAGTTACATTTCTTTTCCTGCCAAATGTTGGCTTCCATGAAGGTTTGCAATTGTAATTCAAAAGGATCTGTCCTCTGCCCCTACTGCTGATGACTGACAGTTTTTTCATATCCAGAAGGCAACTAAAACATTGATGTCTTGAATAACAAATAACAAACCTTTAAACCGAAGACTAACTGAATCCACAAAGCATTTGAATTAAGCATTTAATACAAGTATTTCTGATGAATTTCTCAGTTTAAAAAAGTCTATAAAATCATTGCAAATCTAACAATCATTGCAAATTGCAAAACTAACACATGCTCATATCCATACTCTTTCTTTCTTTCCTTCTTTCTTTCTTTCTTTCTTTCTTACAGCACTACATTTTACTGTCACATTTGAATGGGATAGATATATTAACGTTATAAAAGAAACAAACAGGCAAAATGTCAGGACAGAAAACAAACTATATTTGAACACCTCAGTAGGCTCTAAGGTTTTTGACTCAGCAGTGTGTGGTGGTGAATATTGCCTCTGACAGCTGATGAGGAGCTGACTGCTAATTGTCATGTCCCTTTTGTTCTTTGAAGTGTAAAAAGAGATGATCCTAGGTTTGAGTCACTGAACTGCTTTACAGAATACTTACACTGTACAATATACTGTATATATGTACAATACTTACACTGTACAATATACTGCATATATATATATATATTCAGAAATTTAAAGTAAGGGACATAATTGTTTGGGGGAAACCAAAGGTACTGCAAGCCTTCAGTGATGTGATCTCGAAGCTATTTTTTTTACATTTTGCAAAGCCTTTGTCTGATTTCTACAAACGCAGAAAACATTGCCACTAGGGAAAAAATGGAAATTAAGGAGAGAATGTCTAAAAATAATACGTTCAGTGTACTGTTTCCCAGTAAAAAAAATATAAGAAATATCTGTCAACAGCTTCATCAATTTTTGCAGATGTTCAAAGCTTTAATCAGTTAAGTGATCAGAGATCACATAGCAATGGCAGCTCTCTTTGTCCTGTTGTGATTGAATATGATTGACAGCTCTGTAATGGCTACAGTAATAGCAACTTGACCCTCTTGCATTGTGCAATCATTGGTGCTGCCTAGTCTACAAGCTGTTATTGTACTGTTGTCTCAATTGAGTATGATTACACTGATACAACAATAATTCTTATATCAGGAAATAGTGTGATTAACATTATTAAATGTTCACATTGTTTGCCTTTGATGGTAACACTCTGGAGCTCTGGAACCACCCGTAATGACAAAAATTAAATACTGAGCTTTGGCTCATGAGTGGATGATGGATTGTAGTGAGATGGCCTTCTCTGCTCCATGCTGATTGACATGTGTGGCATATGGAATAGTTCTGGTATTCCTGTGGGAGTCAAGAGCAAGGCTGAGAAACCTACCTCACTGCCTTCCAGCTACAGACTGAGGTTTCCTACTGCAGTCTGTATTTGTGATCAGAACTCACTCCTTTTCTCACTCTCAGTCTTCTTACTTTCTCTACTGTACTTTCCCAAGCTTCCCTCTCTTCCATCTTACTGCACTTTTAAATATGTGCACTCTCTCTCTCTCTCTCTCTCTCTCTCTATCTATCTAAATTTAGCACCAGAGGCAATTAGTAGTGAAGTGCTCAGAGCCAGCTCTGTTGTCGTTGACAGGCAGTCGGACCACTTTTACAACACACTACATGTGTATATGTAGTGTGTTGGTGTGCTTGAGCTGTGCTTTAATGTGCACCACTTAAGCTCAGGCCATTGAGAAGAAGTCTCATCGTTTGCTATTACTATTTCTGTAAACATCTAAAACAGGCTTGTCATATATGCTTCCTGCCATATCATAGTGTTAACCCCTTCAGTACAGAAGATTAATTGCTTTGATCAATAAAACATCAGCATATCATCCTTCCATTTCTCTATATTAATATTATTATTATTATTATTATTATTATTATTATTATTATTATTATTATAGTCTTTTCCAGGTCTACACAGTGTCTCCATAGTCTCATGACTGTAGTGCTGTTCTGGAAAAACAAAGACACATGCTGTATATAAGACCTGCCAGTGCCTCTTTCTGTGCAACTAACCACACATTATCGCTGAACAACTTTAACACACTCAAAAAAGGACACTACTCAATGGCTCACACTGTGGGATCATGCGCACCTGCTGTTCTTTACGCTTAGTGATAATGACGTTATTTGAATTTGCAATATCTGGAGCCACATATTGCACAGTAGGGTTTAAATCTGAATTATTGCCTTTACCTTAGGCTTACTAAAAGGCTTCTACTCGAAGTGTTACTTGGAATTCATCTTTGTGTATATACAACTACACTACCCCAGATAGCTCCTTTTGTGAGTTTAACTTTAAAAGGGTGATTAATTAGGACACCAAATGAATGCTCTAAACTTGTGGTTACTACATCACTGATGTCCTTATAGGCGATGGCGGTTTATATGGCAGTAATAGCAAATGGTTTATAAAAATGGAAATGATTCTTTAAAGCTTCGGCCATCTATAGCAGAGCAAGCAAATGTGTGGAGGTAGTGTGAAATTGTTAGGAACAACTTCCGCCTCTTCCGCTTCCTGTCCCTACTTATAGGTTGTCACTCCCGCACTCGGGCGGGAAGTATTGGTCTGACCTGACCCGACCGGACTGACCGGGGATAGGACCGGAAGGGTGGTTCGGAGCACCGCACCTCGGCGCCCCTACCACGCCAGCGGGCTTCACCTCCTGAGAGGATCTTCGTGACGCTCGCCTCGTCGGACGTCACCTGCCTTTTTCGTCTCATCTCGGCGCTCCCACGCACCCTAGCGTCCCTACGCGCCCTCGCGCTTCCATGCGCAATGCCTCCGTGCGTTACCTCCCGGCAGGATCTCGTCGGACGTCAACCTGCTTCCCGAATCGCCTCAATGCCTTCAGCGCTCCCATGCGCAGCTCTACGTGTTGTTTGTATACCCTTACTCCAAGCTTTAATTTGTGAATGAACGCTTGTGTTATTAAAGGAGCCCTTTGTTCCGCATCCACGTCTCCATATCATTCATTACCCCCAATTCATAACAGAAATCAGTGTGATGCCCAGATTGTTTCTCAGTATTGATTTTGTTGTTATATTTGACCCCTCCATACAAAGTTGAACTGATTTATTAGGCACTTTGATACTGACTCTTTTTCTCCTTTTTATTGTAATGCAAATTCCGCAAGGTTACTTGTGCTTTATTATGTTAATATCTTTTTTAATCTATTAATTGTTTGCTTATTTTATTTAGGTTTTTCCACTTCCAGAGACTTAAAAGCATTATAAAAAGTTGACAATTATGATTTATTAACTATCTTCTCCTATAATGCTTTATAAGTCCTTTATGCTGTTCTTGTGCTCACACACTCCACTCACCTGCTTTTCTATATTTTCATTCTGCTGATCTATTTCATTTCTCTTTCTCTACAAGAGAATTTTCAAAACCCAACACTCATTGAAAGGACTTCATTCTTGCATCTCGCCCTTCCTGTTTCTATCTCTCCCTCTCAATTCATGATGAAGTCTTCAGTTCAGACAGTGAACTACTCAATCTCTCAGCCTCTTCTCTCCTCTATTCTAACTCTAAAATCTAAAAGCCATTTTAGTATCATCCTGCTCTCATGTGTTCTTCATTCCTCTTTCATTCCTTATTTATAAAACACCCCAGACACAAACCTGTCAAGAAACTGTCACCAAACGTTCTTCATATTGTATTTAAGGCCATGATATCTAACTCTCATGTTAAGATAGCTTTTGCAATATTTGAATTTCCTTTCACATTTTCAACAAATACCACATTTCTTGTACTACATATGGCCATGTCATGCAACACCAGCATACTGGTGTCTCACACTTGCAGATTCATAGAAAAGTAGCATAATTCAATTCTAATGAAATGTTATGAATCTTAAAATTAGGACTTCAAATGAAATTAAATAAAATGAAATTACTTTTTAACCTCCACTCATCTTTTTGTCATTTTTGTCATAGCCGTTTACACCCACTAATGTCCACATACAGTTTTTTTTTCAGGCTACCTAAGCACACATCGTTCCCCATACAGCCATACAGTGTTGCTGCACTGCTTACTGAGGAGGCTAGTTTTCAGAAAGACATATTTCAAGCACTTAGAACAGACAATAGAACAGAGAATTGAGGAGCGATATTTTCATTGGGTCTCAGATCAGGTCCTTCTCAGACTGCAAACTGGACATTTAAGCTTGACATTTTAGGGGATTTCAGGAACTGAATGATAGGATAGGAACCATTTCTCCAGACAGTTATATACAGTTTTAGCCCTTTACCTAACAGCCTTATGGATGTTATGCACAGGGAATAGAAGGTGAGACGGAGATGCAGATGCAGAACAAAAAGGCACTTTAATTACACAATTTTAGGTGAACAGAACAATAGCCTGTTAGGCCAATAGGACAATAGGATACTAAATCATGGAAGTGTGCCACGTGGGATCGCTGAAGGTCTCGGATGATGAGTCGTGTGGCAGGGTGACGTCCGGAGAAGTGGGCGTCGCGAAGAACCTTCCGGGAGATAACGCACAGAGGCACGGCGCATGGAAGTGCTGAGGCACGGTGCTTGAGCATGGAGCTTGGAGGTCTCGGGTGACGAGACGAGAGGCAGGGTGATGTCCGGAGAAGCGGGTGTCGCGAAGATCCTGCCGGGAGATGACGCAAGGAGGCGTGGCCCGTGGAAGCACTGAGATGAGACGAGAGGCAGGTTGACATCCGGAGAAGCGGGCATCGCGAAGATCCTGCCGGCAGATGAAACACGGAGGCGCAGCGCGTGGAAGCGCCGAGGCGCAGTGCTCGGGGATCTCCAATCCAGTCCTATCCGGTCAATACTTCCCTTCCCGAGTCCGGAAGAGATGACCTATAAATAGGGACAGGAACCGGAATAACAAGACGGGAAATGGAAGTGGGCATGGTCTCGCGGTTCCTAACAATTGACTTAATTTTTTCTGGCTTAGCCAATGACTAAGGAAGTAAGGAAGGAGGAATAAGGAATAAGGAATTTTACTATGAATTTCACAGTTTTATCCCATCATCAGAATTGCATTTATTTTTTATTTACAAACTTACTTTAAGTGACAAATGAATTAGGGTAGGCACAGATAAAACATCATCTACAAATAAAACTAAATCAATGTTTTGTGTTGCAGAGTATACTTCTTGTTAGGTGTTCTTTTCCTTCTTAAATATATACACTCCTGATCGAAATCTTAAGACCAGCTAAAAAAAATGGAAGAATTTGCATTTTGCACCACTGGATCTT
>JAOTRJ010000051.1:22891490-22903382 GCA_028564905.1 Leptodoras praelongus | reverse complement strand
CCCCACCCGGGGATCGAACCCGGGTCCTTCTTGCTGTGAGGCGACAGCGCTATCCACTGCGCCACCGTGCCGCCCGGTATATGCATGTGTGAATATTATATATGTGTATATATCCCACCATCCTATGCTACACTAGAGCTACTACTCTAGCACATGCTTAATCATGGAGTGCTGAAAGGGTTAAAAGGCTTGCATGCACTCTGCACAGTTTCTCTAAATGGGACATTTAAAGCAAAGTTATTAGGGATACAAACTGATTTTACAGCCTCATTGTGTGAAATATGCTTGACCTGCTCTCTCACATATATGTGCACACATGCACGCAATTGACACACTTACAAACACAAAAGTAAATACAAATGTTATTTGACTCTCCACTAAAGTCTTGACCCAGACTGAGCATCACTCCTGGTATGAGAGCTGTCATTGTCTGCTGTCTCCCACTCAGAGTGCTTCACCAACTTTCAAGGACTTTGAAGAGTTGCTGACACTGTTTTACTTTCCCCTTCAGCCCCTGTGTAATGATAAGTGGGCAGTTACCTGCTGAACACTCTGGGTCAAATCCAAAAGTGGACTGCTCCAGTTTCATTCTCAGAGAGTTGTTTGCTGTTCAGCAAAAAGCAAATATCCAGAGTTCAGAAGGCAGTCAGAACGCCAGCTATTGACATCCTTGTTTAGCTATTACCCATAAAGCAAATTTGTTTAGATGCATGCCATTTGCATGAACTGTTATCACTGCATGATGACCTTTAACATTCACAAAAAATGGTCGCACAAACTCACCTACAGTGTGCTCTTAACTGTAAAGGTAGAGAAAACAGTATTTTTTTTCACACTTTACCATTAGAAGCTGATCAATACAGACTCACTTATCACTGGCTATATCATGTGTCACATTCTATGAATAAGATATTTTCATTAATGTTTCATTAATTATATCAATCACAAAAAAAGCTGATTCATTCATTTGGTATTATTGGCATTATTACAGCTTGCATGGTATTTTTACATTTTTATATGACTGTAGGACTAGGCAAGGAGGCAAGTAAAGCCCATTCATAAATGATATTCATAGTCTGAGATGTGCAAAATCAAGAAGCAACCCTTTTTTATCAAAAATAGCACTGGTACTGCCACTTGATTCCCTCAGCATAGCTTTAAGATATTTCATATCGTGTAGGAAACCTAAGGAGCCCAATGACATACCTGGTTTCAGATGGAATTATAACTGTGGAGTGTGACCTGATGGTTCTACTGCAATAAAACATAATGAGCAGAGCATTAAAGCAGCAGCACTAGATGAAGTTAATGGAGCTTGAACTGAGCTCCTAATTGCCTTGTCTCTGTAACATTTATTCTGCTTCAACAGGACCAAGCAACACAGAGTGGCTATCCAGGAAAAGACAGAGGTGAAAAACACGCCGGAGGTGACAGGAGACGCATAATGGAGCGCCGCAGTTCAGCAATGTGACACTGATCCATTACTCTCTTATCTGTCAAAATAGAGCCCACACATCTAACATACTATTTTACATCACACATGAATGGTTCTTGATCTGCCAGCACACATACAGGTTTTTGATAGGGACCATGGAGAAAAAAACAGGTGCATCACATCGCACTTGCACATAGACATTAAAAGTGCTTTTAGTGGATGAGGCACTTAGCTGACTCTTAAAGCAGAGTGACACTCTTTCTGTGCCCCTGTGATGGGTCTACGCACTGCAATTACACACACAATTAGAGCCTCACACACCACCACACTGCCGCCGCATCAGGATATGTGTAAAAAGTGTGTTTTTCTTCATGTGTGTTTGTGTGCCTGTGGTGGTGGGGGCAGGGAAAGACCCGCAATGCAACGGGTATGCATATGCATAAAACATTTAAAGTTTTCAATCTCTAAAAAAACTATAGAACATATAAAATGGGAAAATGTACACTAGCATAAGGCTGCTAAAACATTGCCGGTCTGTACATTTCCTCTACAAATATCGTGAGGATTGGAGAAGCGAGAAACGATGCTTCTGGTACTGCTGTTTGTCTGTATGTACTTATATGTGTATTTGTGTATTTGTATCAGTGTTTGTAAGAACAGATGAAGACATCATGTTCATTCACAAATGATAACAAAACATGGCAATTTGCAGAACATAACTTTATTTAACGCTTCAACCAGATGCCTTGTGGGCCTTTCTGGAAAGGTTTCAACATTGTCCCAAATCAAGAAACTGTTATTTAAGCTGAAGTTATGCACAATAGCCATCTTTGGTACATTCCAGAAAGATCATGAACATACAAATTTTGCAATATTTTTTAACATAATTACATTTTTGTGGAGAGCTCTCTCTACATAGATATGCCGTTCTGTGCACAGCGTGCTGTCTGCATGACATATGGATCAGTGTTTCAATAAATGAAAGCGTATCTCTTTGGGATGTCCAAAAATATAACATTTTTTAAAATATATTTTTATTATGAAGTTATGGTTTTATTTTGGAGCACAGTAAGGCATTGTGTTGGTCTACCACTAGCATTAACTTGTTAACCTTAAAAAAAGGAGAAGAAAATTACTGTATATCTGGGGTGGGAATCTCGCTGAAACTTGGCAACCCTCCTTATGAGTTTCAGCAAACTGCTCTTTAAAAGCTCAACATGAAACTAAAAATGTTTTTGTTTCGTCTGGTGGGATCCCACTCTCTGAAGCTGGCAAAAAAAAAAGCCAAACTTTCTTCTGTACGTGTGCTTGGTCAGGATGCATTATCTGTTCAATCTGAATAATGTATTCATATTGGGTTACATCCCTAATGCGTAGGTGGGTATGGTCACAATATTGGAACACATTTGGCTGATGTGAGCCACGCTGTCTCTTTTTATAAGGCTCACCTGGTACTCCAGCACTGAAGGTGCACTGTTTGGTAATTTCAACACTTTCCGGTTTCCACAATGACTGATACAACTCACCAGATAATGATCGGCCCTTTGTGAACTGCATCAGCTTGTTTGGAAGGACATTATGCTGGACAGTGGGTTCTCTATGGCTGGGGTTGTGAAACCATGGTGTGATAGAATCTGTGAAATGAGGCTAATTTATGCTGGGCTCAAGTAAAACAATGAAATACATAAGTCTAGAATGAGATCACATAATGAATAAAAAGTGATCATTATAAATTTAATTTAAATGATATTATACACATTATTTCACAACCCCATAGTTCAGACCATGGTTTGGAAGTTTAAAGCACTATCATGATCCCAGTACTGTCATACTGTGTACATAATCTCTTTCCATACATGCAAAGGCATTATCTTTCTTTCTGTGTTTTCAGTTGGGTGAATTCAGTGTGTGCATTATACCCCAGTGCCATGTGGCTCCATGTTTAGTCCATGGCCCCTGGCATGGGGTCCCTTATTTAGCGGATTAGCTGCACAGTCATGGGCTTGGATCCAAAGCCTCATGGTTTTGTGATTTCAAAGCCTTCTGGGTGCAGTGGAAACAGGCTTTTGGAACCGGAGCCAAAAACTCTCGGTAGCCTGTTGTGTCTGACACATTGCCATGGAAGCGGCAGGAGACCAATCTGACAACATTGTTGATTACTTAGCGATTAGTCAGTGGTTCCTCCAGAGACAGCTATTAGTGATGACCATGCACAGTGAGAGAAAAGGAGAAGTTAACACAGTATAATTATATTTACAGCACTACAGACTGTGATGACATCCACACCTCATTTTCTGACTTATGATCATGTGACATTTTGCTGCTTCGCTGTACTAACAGGATAGCCTCTTATTAAGCCACATTGCTTTGCATCCGTGCAATATACCATGTACAAAGATAGTAAAAAGTCAAGTGCCCTCTGCGCCCTGTCATATTGCTGCTATGTGCTAATATACATGAAGTTCTAGGGTTGATGCTGAGTAAGTATGATGAGGGCTCCCTCCTCCACACTGCCTCCTCTCTGTTGCCTCCCTGTCAATCACTTTTCATTTACTGCAGAAACCAGAGGCTCGTGAACCTGCTATTATGCAAATGGATGCACAGTGATACTGTTTTGATAACAGCTCTTGGTCAGCCCACATCCCAAAGCAAATGGTTATTACTTCATGACTTTTTGGAGAAAACAAGCATGTGGATTCCAGTGATTTTCACATGTGGGTGTATATTGCAGTAACTGCTGTACGTGCCTGAAGGAGATGGATGGGCTGTGTGTTTCTTTGCATTATGCATGCATGATGCCCAAAGAGATATTGACAGTTGGAGAGGTTTGCTAAATTCACATGCATATTCCTTTTTTTCATAAGTGTGCGCATGTGTGTGTGTGTGTCAGTATCAGTGGGAAGTGGTCTTTGAGTTTGTCTCTGTGGCACTGTCTTTGTGTGTGGGTGTGTGTTTGTGTGCATGTGTGTATGAGTGAGTCACTCTCTGTGCTTGACCCTGGCACTGCCTACACAAACAGACCCCAGCTAAGTGCTTTCTTTGTAATGGCTTTGTATTCGCTCATCATTTGACCTTCAACCTTGCCAGAGCTTCCTCCTTCTCCTCTACGCCACCTTTTAACCCCTTATACTATTTATACTAGCAGTTCTTCACCAGCCTGCTATCCCACACATACTGGATGCTGCAATAACTCTGTTAACATACGGTGTCTATGCACATGTATGCTCTGAATAACTCTTAAGCTGAAAAATGTCTATGGAGAAATCAGCAGCCTTTTTGTTTTTCACTTTATCCAGAATTTGAGTTACACATAAGAGTTACAAATGCTATGAGGATTTAATAAAATCTAACTTTTCCTGACCTCAGTTATTATTCCTTTTCATAGTAAACAGCCAATAGGTGGTGCTCTTCTGTTTTTAGTGTAGTAGAGCTGGGTGGAGTCGCATACTGTTTGGCAGCTGCTTCCACCCCCTCCCTTCTTTCTCCTCTGTCTGTCCTCTCCTCTCAGAGTGATGTAACCCCTCAATGTGGGCATGGTACACTCACACGCACACGCGCACACACACACACACACACACAATGGGAGGGACACAAACTCAGTCCCTCACACTCACAGAGGAGATCAGACACAGAAAAGGCAGCATTGTGTGTGTGTTTGTTGCGATGCTCCCTCCCTATGGAGCACTTGGGTGAATGCCTGGGTGTGAATGGGGGTCAGAGGCAGCAGTGGCCCCTCGCTGCATCCCACCGAGCCTCATTTTCGCACATTAATCACCCCCATTCACAGATAATGAGCTCCCCCTCAGTAGCGTTTAACCGCTCTCCCTGTCCTTTGGACCTGCTCATTTGGACCTCAGCAGGGGGGATGGTGTCTGCTTGTGTAATTCCAATCAGAGCTGTAAACAGGTTGACCATCTTATCTGCTCCCGAGCTATATGACAACAAAGAACAGCTTCTTCAGTGAATCTTTCTCTCTCTCTCTCTCTCTCTCTTGGTCTCTCTCTCTCTCTCTCTCTCTCTCTCTCTCTCTCTCTCTCTGTGGTTCTGTTGTTGTTTCTCATAAAAATGACCTGAATGCTGTTTCCTCTCAGCCCTGTGTATGTGAATCTGTGTGTGTTTTTGTGTTTGTGTGTGTGTGTGTGTGTGTGTGTGAGAGAGAGCATGCCTGTAGACAGGTGTGTGTCGAATGTGGTGCTCTAATTTCCCGGGTATTATAATTGCCTGAGGCATGGCTGAATAGGCTGGCAGGAGGAGGTCAAAGGTCACCTTCCCTGACTGCTGGTTTTATTTAAACAAGCAGAAAAGTGCACGTCGAAAAAAGTTTAAAGACAGAAAAGATTTGACTCCCTCAAGCCTCAAATGTGGAAGTGATCTAGTGAATGGTAAATTTAGGTGACTCGAACAGTGAATTGCTCATCTGTGACACTGGCTTATAGAATCCCTCAGGTGATGTGGTGTGTGTGCTGTGTGAGGTGTGTGTGAAGAGGTGTCCACTGACGACTCGATACCCGAGTATGAACTGCTCCAGTACAGTATGTAATGTAGCACTGTAGCTCTGCATGCATGTCCCTGTGAAAAGAGTTCAGAGGGTGTGTATATTTATACCGCTCAGGCACACATTAAAACCACCTGCCTAGTATTGTGTAGGTCCCCATTGTGCTGCCAAAACGGCTCTGACCCGTCAAGGCATGGACTCCACAAGACCTCTGAAGGTGAGACTTTCTGCAGCAGATCTGCAGCAGATCCTTTAAGTCCTGTAAGTTGCAAGGTTGGGCCTTCATGGATCTGACTTGATCAGATCAGATTTGGAAGCCAAGTCAGCACCTCGAACCCTTTGCCATGTTTCTCAGTCCATTCCTGAAGCATTTTGCAGTGTTATCCTGCTGAAAAAGGCCACTGCCATTAAAGAAAACTGTTGGTGGTAAAGGGGTGTACTTGATCTGAAACCATGTTTAGGTAGGTGGTACATGTCTAATTAACACTCACATGAACACCAGGACCCAAGGTTTCTCAGCAGAACATTGGCCTGAGCATCTCTGTGCCTCTGCTGGCTTACCCCCTTCCTGTACTACATTCTAGTGCCATCTTTTACCCAGATAATCAACATACACACACCGGGCCATCCACATGATGTTTGATGTTTGCTTCGTGGTCCGATTCTGATGCTCACATGCCCATTCTAGGTGCTTTTGGTGTACAGAAGTCAATATTTGTACTCTGACCACTCTGCATCTACTCAGCCAGATATGCTGCAACCGTGATGCATTTTGTGTTCTGAAACTTTCTATCATAGCCAGAATTAACTTTCAGTAATTTGTGCTATAGTAGCTCTTCTGTGGGTTCAGACCAGTTGGGAGCCCATGACCCTATCACAGGTTTACCAGTTGTCCTTCCTTTTAGAGACGCCCAGTCATCTAGCCATCACAATCTGGCCCTTGTCACTCAGATCTTTACGCTTGCCCATTTTTCCTTCTTTCAACACATCAACTTTGAGAACTGATTAACATATCCCACCCCTTGACAGGTGCAATTGTAATGCGATGTCAGTGTTATTAACGCCACCTGTCAATGGTTTTAAAGTTATGGCTGATTTGGGTATATATATTGCTCAAGAATGAATTGAGGAACATGAGAAAAAGTCCAAGGTGTTGACTTGCCCTTCATATTCCCCAGATTGAGCATCAGTGGGATGTGCTGGACAAACAATTCGGATCCATAGAGGCCCACCTCACAACTTACAGGACTTGCTACTGCTTACAGGATCTGCTGCTATAGTCTTAGTGCCAGGTATTCAAGCACACCATCAGAGGTCTTGTGGAATCCATGCCTTGACCGGTTAGAGCTGTTTTGGCAACACAAATGGGAACTACACAATATTAGGAAGATGGTTTTAATGTTATGGCTGATTGGTGTACAATCACTCCCAAAAGTACACCCCCCACATTTCTGCAAATATTTTAATATATCTTTTCATGATACAACATTAATAGAAATGAAACGTGGATATAACTTAGAGTAGTCAGTGTACAGCTTCTATAGCAGAATAGATTTACTGTCTTCTGAAAATAACTCAACACACAGCCATTAATGCTGGCCACAGAAGTGACTACACCTCACAGTGAACATGTCCAAATTGTGCCCAATTGTGTCGCTGTCCCTCCCTGATGTCATGTGACTTGTTAGAGTTTCAAGGTTCCAGGTGTGAATGGGGAGCAGGGATATTACATTTGGTACTTTGGGTATGATTCTCTCATATTGGCCAATGGACATTCAACATGGCACCTCATGGCAAAGAACACTCTGAAGATGTGAGAAATAGAGTTGTTGCTCTCCACAAATATGGCCTAGGCTGTGAGGAGATTGAAAACACCCTGAAATGGAGCTATAGCACAGTGGCCAATGTCATACAATGGTTTTCCAGGACAGGTTCCACTTGGAACAGGCCTCACCAGCGTCAACCAATGAAGTTGAGACCACGTGTTCAGCACGTTCATATCCAGAGGTTGGCTTTAAAAAAGAGACCCACAAGTGCTGCCAGCATTGCTGCAGAGGTTGAAGAAGTGGGAGGTCAGCCTGTCAGTGCTCAGTCCATACGCCGCCCACTGCATCAACTCTGTCTGCATGGCCGTCTTCCCAGAAGGAAGCCTCTTCTGAAGCTGACGCACAAGAAAGCCCACAAACAGTTTGCTGAAGACGAGTGGTCCAAAAGCCTGGATTACTGGCATCATGTCCTGTGGTCTGACGAGATAAACATGTTTGGCTCAGATGGTGGCCAGCATGTGTGGTGGCACTCTGGTGAGGAGTACTAAGATAAGTGTGTCTTGCCTACCATCAAGTATGATGGCAGTAGCATCATGGTTTGGGGCTGCATGAGTGCTGCTGGGGAGCACTGGGGAGGGTTTATTGAGGGAAGCATGAATTCCAACATGTAAGTGGCCTTCTGAAGCAGAGCATGATCCCCTCCCATTTTTCCCCAACATGATAATGACACCAAACACTCCTCCAAGATGACAACTGCTTTGCTGAGGAAGCTGAAGGTAGAGGTGATGGACTGGCCAAGTATGTCTCCCGACCTAAACCCAATTATGCACCAATGGGGCATCCTCAAGTGGAAGGTGGAGGGGAGCAAGGTGTCTAACATACACCAGCTCCATGATGCCATCATGGAGGAGTGGAAGAGGATTCCAGTAGCAACCTGTGCAGTTCTGGTGAATTCCACTATGGGCACACTTTGGACATGTTCACTGTGAAGTGTAGTCACTTGTGTTGCCAACTATTTGGATATTAATGGCTGTGTGCTGAGTTATTTTCAGAAAAGAGTAAATCTATACTGCTACAGATAAGGTTGTACATCGACTACTGTACTTGTACTATATACAAGTTTCATTTCTATAGTGTTGTTCCATGAAAAGATATAATAAATTTTTTGCAGAAGTGTGAGGGGTGTACTCACTTTTGTGAGTGACTGTATATATTGAGTTCTAGTTTAGTGTGGAAAATGGCAGGAGAAGAAGAAGTGCATGTTCTGACATAACGTATATTTAAATCCATAAAGGAAAATTAAACACACTACAATTTAACTCAATTCTAAATTCTAAATAAAAGCAAAAGAAAAATAAAAGCATTTGTGTGTTTAATATATATTAATGTGAGCGTACATTATGCAAGTGAAAGTTACAGCATAGGAAATGAGCCCTGTAGCAGTGTTGTAACGTGAGTAAGGTCAGGAGGGATTTCCTCCTTGAATATCTCTCACAGGGGGAACATGGGAACTAAGGGATAATTAAAACATGCTATTAGCTGAGAGGCCACACTGTCATGATAAGAAAAAGAGAGGCTGGGGGAAATTAGCCAGCACCACGTCTCTGTCAAACAACGCCTCGACTGTGCCAACACTCAGTAGGAGACTCTGTCCCCCTCTCTCTTGCTGTGTGTGTGTGTGCGCGTGTGTGTGCGAGCATGCTATTGTTTATAGGCTGTTAAATTTTGTGGCACTTTTATAGGGCTGCTGTCCTCTAGAACAAAGTGAATGGCTGCTGTCATGAGCAGCTAGAATAACACTCTCATTCTTCTCCCCTAGCACTCTACAGCATTACAGGTCTCCTTCCTAATTAGACCTGTGTGCTTAATTAAAATGTATGGTTAAAGTCTAATAAACATTCAGTACACTATGAGGTGAAAATAGAGAGGGAAGCAGCTGAGCTGAGCTGAGCTTTTAGTACCTGATGATTTATTAATTTTATTATTCCTGTTGGAAAGACTGTAGTGGAGTGTAGGTTTGTGAGGAGCATGACTTAGTGAGCTGGTAACAGTCAATGCAGAGCTCGTCTCTTCTACCCGCTCTTGCTCATTTACATATGTGCATGTGTGCCATGTTTTTATATCTTTGTGGGTATCAAATGCCCTACAAGGATAGGAATATCTCATATTTAGACCTTGTGAACACAATTTGCTGGTCCCCATAAGGAAAGTGGATTTTTTGTAGTTTTTAACACATTTTTTTTTACTGAGGTTAAGGTTAGGATTAGGGTTTGGGTTTGGGTTAGCATTAATTAGCTGCAGTAATAATTATGTCAATGGAAATTCCTCACAAGTATAGCAATACAAACATGAGTGTGTGTGTGTGTGTGTGTGTGTGTGCTTGTGTGTAAGACAATGTGTGCATGTGCTGCTATTTACAGGCTTTTAAAAAACAATACACAGATCAGCCATAATATTAAAACCACTGACAGGTGAAGTGAATAACAATGACTATCTCATTACAATGGCATCTGTCAAGGGGTGGGATATATTAGGCAGCAAGTAAACAGTCCATTCTTGAAGTTGATGTGTTGGAAGAAGGAAAAAGGCACATGCATGAGGATCTGAGCGACTTTGACAAGGGTCACAATTGTGATGGCTAGATGACTGGGTCAGGGCATCTCCAAAACAGCAGGTCTTGTGGGGTGTTTCTGGTATGTTGTGGTTTCTACCTACCAAAAGTGATCCAAAGAAGGAGAATTGGTGAACCAGGGACATGGTCATGGGTGCCCAAAGCTCATTAAGGCAGGGGATGAGTGAAGTTTAGCCAGTTTGGTCTGATCCAACAGAAGAACTCTAACACAAATAGCTGAAAACATTAATGATTCTAATGTTTTGTACTGCAACACACCTTCCGAGGTCTTGTCTCCTCTCGTGATAGGCCAGAACAGGTTTGGCGGCACAAGGCGGCCATACAATATTAAGCAGGCATTTTTAAGGTTATGGCTGATCAATTTATATAGTGAGTGAGCTCAAAATCTAACATGGTAATGGATTGTGGTTAAAGAGAACCCACAAAGGGAAAGTTTTTAATTCCTCTCCTTCCTGGCCTCTGCAATGTATTAGTAATCTCTCTCACCTCAGCTCACCCTTCTTCAACTTGCTCTTGCTTTTTGATGACTTCCTTCTTCTTTTCCACATTTCTCAGCTCTCTCTCTCTCTTTCTCTCTCTCTCTCTCTCTACCTCTCTCTCTCTCTCTCACTCACTCTCTCTCTCTCTCTCTCTCTCTCTCTCTCTCACTCTTTCTTTCTGATGCAGTTGCCTCCTCCTGAGATGGTGGTTATAAACAGTCTGCGGGTGCCTGTGGATAAGACCTGGTTCATGCTGCGAAAGCTCTCTATCTATCTCTCGTTTGCTTTCCCTCTTTCTCCATCTCATAAAGGAGGACAAGGGTATACTCGTAAATACACTATGTTAAGATGCCTTCACTGTATGAGTAAAAGAGGTTAGGGTCTGCTGCTTCAAGACCAATTGTTATAATGGGTTCAGGGTAATTATGTGAGTGAAGCAGTGTTAATTTACAATCAAGATCAGCTCTGCACTTAGAATGTCAGAAATTATGTGAAGCTTATATTGATATGGATCGCATTTAGAAAAATGTGTATATATACAGTATGTGTGTGTGTGTGTGTGTGTGTGTGTGTGTGTCTATGTATTCAGTGATTAGTACCTAGGAAAGAAGGACAACTGGTGAACTGGCAACAGTCTCATGGGGGCCCACAGCTCATTGATGAGCATCTGTAGCACAGATTGCTGAAAAAGTTAATGGCGGTTATAATAGAAAGGTGTCAGAACACACAATGTATCACTGCGTTGTAGCCGCAGACAGGTCAGAGTGCCCGGGCAGACCCTGTACAACAACAAAAGCACATAGAATGGACACATGAGCATTGAACTGGACCATGGAGCAATGGAAAACAGTGGCCTGGTCTGATGAATCATGTTTTATTTTACATCATGTGGATGGCTGGGTGTGTGTGCATGTTTTTTGGGGAAAATATGGCACCAGGATGCACAATGAGAAGAAGGATGTTCTACTGGTTAACCTTGGGTTGCAGCCCAAGAACACACCTTAAAGGCAGTCAGTCAGTCAGTCATTATCTGTACCGCTTATTCCCAGTTACGGGGTCACGGGGAAGCCGGTGCCCAGCCGGCA
>JAOTRJ010000051.1:22820928-22842732 GCA_028564905.1 Leptodoras praelongus | reverse complement strand
TGAAGTGATCAACAAGAATGGAGGAGATACTCATTACTGAGTCTTTTTTGACACTTTGATTTTGGAGTTTTGAGGGGCCTTTGGGTTTTTTTGAGGTATGGTCTTATACTTTTGATCAGAAACAAAAGTTGTGCTTAAAAACTATTTCCAGATCGGTAAGTGTTTTCCACCAGGCCGGTCGGAGGCGCATTGCTAATCCTCAGATAAAGGTTTTTAACGCGATACTTCCGTGTTTCCCCGGAAGTGGAAATGGCTTCCCGCAGCAACAGACGGGACGAGAAAATGAGAAACTGTGATGGAGACGCTTCAGAAACAGACCTGTTGCTTCACCCTGAACTTCTGTCTCGGGATTTTCTCCAGCTCGTCCTACACGAGGTTAGTTAAAGTGTTCACCTTCCTGCAGCTTGTCGATTAGCTACAGCTAACCTCGCCTCCTCTGTGCTAGCATTCACTAGCAAGTGATGGACTTTACGAGCTGTTAACTAGCGTGTACTGCTTAATCAGGCGTGTTTAACACGTGTGTTATGTGCAGAGCGTGGGAACTCCTTTATCCGTAATGACACACCGGGAGTGGATCAGTGCTCCCAGAAAACGGCGACAAAAACAACTAGTTAGGTGCAATTCCTAAAGGAAATGCGAGTGTGATTGCAGCGAAGCAGTGATTAGTGTCAGCACCGTGTGTCTCTGTGTGTGTCTCTGTGTGTGTGTGTGTGTGTGTGTGTGTCTGTCTGTCTGTCTGTATGTGTGAGTATGTGTGTGAGAGAGTGAGCACATAGTTTGGGGCAGGAGGTGCCAATTTTGCTCAGACTCAAGATTGTGTGTTTATTATATTAACATATAATTGGGGGTTGCCATTTATATACTTTAGTTCAGACAGGTCGTGTGTGTGTGTGTGTGTGTGTGTGTGTGTTAGTTAGTACATAGTTTGGGGGTGCCAATACTTTTGATTGAACACATAATTGTGTGTTTGTAAGAATGTAGTAGCTGGGAGTGTAAATACATTTGATCAGACTGGTCATAGTGTGTATACAACGTCTTATTCAAGCAGAAGTACAGATCTGTAAAAAGGGGGGGGGAAACGAGTGTGGAAGGTAAACGAGTGCACGGATCCCTTAGCCTTATACACACCCACCGATCCCGACCGTGTCAGAGGTTTTAGAGTGGGAACAGTGTGGATATTTAGAAAATTGTGGCAGTTGAAATCCATAACAAAAAGGTTGTAATAATAAAAATAATGTGATTAGCAATACTGTCAGATAACATTAGTGTGATTGCCTACTGCCTAATTATTGTAAAAAACCCAGTGTTTCAGAAAATGTTTGTTTATTGGTCATAATATTGTTATTAATATTCTCACAAAAGATATACTTTCTTCGTCTGCTACACGCTGTACTGGGTTAACAGTAAGAGCTGCTTGCTGAGCAACATAACAGAGATTAAGGTATCTCATTGGTTTACAGCGTTTACTGTGATGTGGTTGCAGGTGCGCAACACAGAAGATTCTACAACGCCTTCAAACGGCTCAGCCGATCAGATCCCTAGAAACCATTTCTATAATAATGCCTACCTTCACATTCTTCACAGTCACGTTCTGTGACTTTTTGTTAACGACACGCCCCCAAACTCACAGACAGTCGAGACTCCTAAGATAGCGGTGGAACCTCTTATGTGCGTTCAAATCGTAATTCCAATATTTACAACATGACCTGAAGGCAGTATAATACTTGTTTCTGTAGTAACACATTACACTGGCATTTGTAATCCAGACACGCCACATAAACAGATATTAAAAGCATTTAATATGTTTGCTTTAAACTTTTTTTAAAGATGAAATCTTTCTGAGGAGACATTTATGTAGCATTTTTTGGAAGGAGTCTCCAGTGTCGGTGATCTCCGAGCACTGTGTGTCTATCAGCATCTCTTTATTCTGATTCACGTCTGAGATCCTCATGGTAACAAAGCCAGTTCTCTGCTTGGGTTTGTTGCTCTGTTACATTAGAAAGAGTCATGATGGTGACACGCTTTAAGGCTGTTTGCGTGTCAGACAGTCACTTCATATTCACGCTGTAAAATATTACCAGGGCATCAGATAGAAAAATAGATGAAGTCTGACCAAATACTGATCCAGTATTTCAGGCTAATATTAATTGATACAGATATTCATGATCAGATTAACTACGTTCAGTTAAATGAAATGAAAACGACCTGCTGAAATTTCTTTTACAGAAAAAGATAAAGACAGAAGTTGGTGAAGACCATGACCACCTCAAAGAGTTGTATATCCAGCATGTTATCCCACTACCACAGAGAGAACTCCCCAATAGCAGGTGGGGGAAAAGGGTGGAGAAGACAAGTCCACGCCAGAGCTCAGCCATTGCACACGGGTAACTGAATCCAGAAAGTTTATTTTTTTATTCTTTAATAATTAATACTCATGTGAAACATTGTATTAGCATTTCCTGTATTCGCTCTTAACATTTTTTTATCCTTCTTTGCAGGTCGAGCACAGACAGTGGCAGGAAGCGGCCCTTGATTGTGTTTGATGGCAGCTCCACCAAAACGGGCAGCATTAAACTAAAGAGAGCTGATGATTTACCAAATACAGATCGCTTGAAGTCCCCACCTTCCAGCATCAGTCTCAGTAACCCTATACGCAAACTTTCAGGGTCCTCCACAAGTACGTCTTCCTCTCAGCCCTCAGCAGGAAGTGCCAGGAGTCCTACAGGAAACGGCAGCCTGAGTAGCTCCTCGGGTCCGTCGTCAGCACAGTCTAACTGCATGAGCACAAAGCTAAAGCGAGGAGCGTCGAGCTCGGGAGTGCCGGAAAGCCCCGTGAGTACAGTCAGGACATGTGCGCTGAGGAGTTTTAGTTACAGGGCTCATTATAGCACTTTATACACCAGTTTCACTGACAGTCTCATGGATTTTAAACAACTAATAACAACCTAGATACATGCACTCATTGGCCACTTTATTAGGAACACCTGTACTGCTCATTCTTGGGGTTAGGTAATCATGTGGCAGCAACAATGCAAAAAAAAAAAAAAAAAAATCAAAAATACGGGTCAAGAGCTTAATATTCGCATCCATTTTTTTTTTATCACTGAATGCGATCATGTGAGCTCAGTGACTGACCATGGCATGGTTGCTGGGATAGTTTGAGTATTTTGGAAGCTGCTGAGGCTGATATCAGCAGGCTGCAATAATTTAAATAAGCACTCTTTACAGCCATGCTGAGCAAAAAAGCATCTCGGAATGCATAACTCAATAAAAAACCTGAAGTGGATGGTCTACAACAGCTGAAGACCACATCAGGTTTCACTTCTGTCAGTCAAGAACAGAACTACGAGTCTACAGTGAGTACAAACTGACTGCCATCTGAATATAGTGAAAGCATCGCCTGGTCTGATAACTGATAAACTGATAACGGTCTAATTTTTGCTGCAAAGTGAAAATGTTAGTGTCAGAATTTAGCATCAACACTATGCCTGTATTTACCCAGTCTGTCTTGTCAGCAGTTCAGGTTAGTGGTGTTGGTGTAATAATCAATGAGGGCCTTACCCAGTATTTGTATGGTGTTCCAAAACAAAGTGGCCATTAAATGTATATACAACATATAGAACAGAGCGCTAATGCACAACCTCCAGGAAGTAGACTCAACACTTACACAAAGCTTTAGTTTGTTGTTGTTTTTTCTGTATGATAAGAAGTTCCTGAGGTGCTGTGATTCATCTCATTCATTCAGCACTGTTGTAAATTTGTATGTATGCATGATACACCGCTCGGTTACATACGCCGAATGTTGTCACTCACCAACTTTAGGCACAAAAGGGGACTAACTAAAGGATTCTGACTGACAGGAGCCTCAGCCAATCAGGGAAGAGACTTTGTTAAAGTTTTTACTCAAGAAAACTACACATTATTTTGAATTGTTATTCTTCAAAAATAAAAAAGGAATGTTTTCAGTCAGTTATTTAAGATATGGAGAAGCTGCAAAAAAACACATACAAGGAGATGTGCATGGTTTTGCACTTCAGAAATAAAAAAAAATGAACTGACTTTCATAATTGTTCTTTGTTTAAATTTCGTTTAAAATATTGCCCAAAAATCGAATCTCAGTATTGTGAATCAAAACGAATCGAGTCGTGAGCAGGCTATATCGTTACACCCCTGTAAGTGAGTCATTCACCGGTGGTGTGTAGCAACAGACACAAACCTAACGTGTTATGTGTTTGAATAAAATACATAGACTAGATAATAAAATATTCAGCTTGTTAATGAAACCGTGGTTCAACAGTTAAAGCTCAGGTTTCCCAGGCAGACATTTTGGAGTTTAAGCTCCAACGTTGTGTTCCAGCGGTGCCATATTGTGGCTGACTGTGCGCTCTGACCCCAGCTTCCTGACATGAGAAGAAAAGAATTTCCCTGTGCTGTAATATTTATTCATTCATTCATCTTCTTGGCAGCTTATTCCTTTTTAGGGTCACGGGAGAGCCGGTGCCTAGCCGGCCACATAGGGCGCAAGGCTGTGCTGTAATATGTCAGAAGTAAAGGTGTCCTCCTCTTAAAAGAGAAGAATCAGAAGTAATCAGAGGTGACATGTTTGTTCTATGTGCTGTATTTTAGGTAGATAGACTTACTTGGCTTGCTTTCATCTATTGATAGATGTGTAGAGCCATATTAATTCATTCATTCATGAATGGATGGATGAATGGAACTAAGAGGTTTTGTTTTGTCACCTGGTACTCAGCTACTATGTCACATTAATGTGCATAATAAAGTTTCATTTTTTTCTTCTGTAATATTAAGTAAATTCTCTCCGAATGTGTAAAGTCACAGCTGTGAGATTTATTTGTCTTATGATGAATGATTGCTTTGTTTTGACACAGGAGCTCAAGTCGCCTGAGGTGAAAAAGAAGATTCAGCACGTCACATGGCCATGACTTCTGTCCACCTATCAGAAGTGCTAACAGGAAGAAGTGCCTTTCAGTGATTTCTGATGGGCGTGTCCCTCTCAGACATGTGTCCTGTGACAGAAGAGGCCAATACGGGGATAACGAGCTTGTGCATCTGAATTTGGACGCCCACTGTTCCACCGTCTCGCGTGCACACTGAGATCCTCATAAACATGCCAGTAGAGAGTAAAAAGACTTTCCTCATGAGCATCTTTTGATCGATGTCTTATTTGAGGTTCTGAAAGACTTGGAGGATGTCTTTCTCTTTTAAACACTGTACAAATGCTCGTTTTACTGGAATAAACACAGATCTGTTCAATGCATCTTTCTAATTACACAACCCTTTAAATTATATCTATAGGAACTGTCTGTCTGTAGCAACAGGTATATCTATACCAGCCATAGATCTTTGTTTTGTTATTCCATTCTACTTTTTTTTTTACACTTTTTATGCTGGAATTTCAGTCTGGGGAGGAGATCAGAGCTGCTGTTAGGTGTCATGAGTTCATAAAGAGACACTGTTGTGTATTCAGAGACAACCTACAGGGTAGCAATTGTGAATTCTCATTTGAATCTGTGCACAAGGAGTGAAATAAAATTGACCTTGAGGTTTTAATGCTTTTGGCATGTGTTAAAGGTTATTCTGTCAAACAGATTTGATTTGGTTTAGCTGGGAGATCGACCTTATGTGCCAGTCCATTGCTTCCCATATGGATTCCCTCTAGATGGGGCTCTTTCTCTTTTACTCACTAAAGCAAGGATTTGACTTGCATTGCATCACTATCGCTGAGATGTTGGTGTGTGTTTAAGTAAAAGAAATTCTTCAGAATCCAGAAAAATACTGAAGGTTTTATTCGTTTCATGTTTTTTGATGCATACAAGAATGAGAAATCTTCACAGGTAGAATTCCAGGCAGAATCTTACTGCTCTTTATTTATTGCACTGTTTTGGACGATCTTGGAAAAATAGGAACCAAGTGCTGCACTCATAAAGGCTCACTATCAGATTTCAGTTTAATCTGGTTAGTATGTTAATATTCAACATCATAATCTATTTCTAAAGTTCCAAGGCTAGTATGTTTGTGAATGTTTTCATTTTGTAGCTCTTATTGCTCATGCCGTAAAGGAAATAAACAGTTAGGCAGATATACAGTATATCTGGTGACATTTATTGTATTCTCAACTTGGAACTGTTCTTGAGGATAAAGTTCATTTTCCTGTTCTAAGATACACTTTTATAATCAGTGGTGCTAAAATCCATGGCTAT
Source organism: Leptodoras praelongus (assembly GCA_028564905.1). Lineage (NCBI taxonomy): Eukaryota > Metazoa > Chordata > Actinopteri > Siluriformes > Doradidae > Leptodoras > Leptodoras praelongus. The sequence continues at coordinate 22,836,511 of JAOTRJ010000051.1, read as the reverse complement.
GTCTAGGGTTTATAGAAGTGTATCAGCTTTTTCCCATGCTGCTATGCTTTAATTATTTTTTTTTACTATACTTAATGTGAATTCTTCCTAGATGTCTTTGCCACACTCAGGGCACAAGATGTCATCTCTCTCAGTCAGGAAGCCTCGGCCCACGAGAGACACCGAGCACTTCTTGCAGTTGAAACAGTCATTGTGCCACTGGCGCTCCTCAAAAGAGATATACTTGCTCCCTCCGAGCCCTAAATCACAGATATTTATGAACATGACATTGTGACACCAGACATTTGTTTGTAAAAATGTTGGTCAGTTGTATGACCACTGATTACACATACCACTGATTGGAGAAGTGCAGGCGGCACACTTTTTGGCATACAGGTTACAGAAGCAGTTGAGGCAATAGGCAAAGTCATCACGAGAAGTGAAGCGCTGGCCAGAGAGCTGTTGCTTGCAGCCTGTGCACAGGAAGCAGTCCTTGTGCCAGGGCTGGTCATGGTAGGTCACGCCTCCGGTGGTGATGGGCTAGAGAGAAAACAAGACCGCATTTCAGTATGTACTGTATTCCTGAATGTTCAGTAAACCTCCAACTTATTTGAAACTTGTGCAAGATTGTATACCAAAATATACAATTATTTTAGACATTGGAGTGCTACACATGCTGCAACATTGCTGTTTGGAGGTATCACCTGTACAGATGAGTGACACATTAAAATGGAAAACCACCTTGGACAACGTTAATAAAATACTGGACCACTCCAGATGCACTAAGACATCAGTCAAAACTCTCCCATAGATGTTCATTTGGGTTCAAATCTGGTGAGTGTGAAGGCCATTTCCTGTGATTTACATAATTTTATACTCATCAAACCATTCAGTCAACATTCTTGACATCCTTGTGGATGAGGACATTATAATCCTTGAACAGAAGACTTCCATCAGGATAGAAATGTTTTTTCTTATACTTTGTATTGCTTTGCAGTGACTATTCTCTTTAAGGGGACAAGTGGATTCAAATCGTGTCAGCAAAATGCCCCATACCATAAAGACTCCACTTAATTTTTTTTTAATTTGGCACACATCTGTAATAGGTGGGTTGTGAAATAACTTAAAAACAGGCTACCTTCTTGCAGTGCACACACTGCATAGCGAACTGCTTCTCGTAGCAGGGCACGCAATAGTTGCTGTTGTCCTTGGGGATAAAGCTCTTGGTACCAATGGGCTGCTGGCAGCGCTTACAGGTGAAGCAGGTCTCATGCCAGCTGTTGCCTTTATGCTCCATCTTCCTGGATCCTGCAAAGAAAATATGTCAAATGGATATGTGCATATGTACATGCTTTTATAAACTTTGATATACCCAAATGCATTCCTAGCCTCCTATGATTATAGAATTCCTAAGAGTCCTGGACATTTAATGTAAACAATGTGCAGTTTATAAATGTTATATAGTTTTTGTAACTGAAAAGAAAGCAAATTATCTTTTAAAGTACAGATAGTTTCCAAATAAACTCAATCAGTCTCCAGTGCCAAGTGCAATTGGTTTTATATACAGTACAGGGAGAACAATATAATATTGCTGTTTTGCTTTATTTTGTTGTTGTTGTTGTTCTTCTTCTTCTTCTTCTTTTTCTTCTTCTTCTTCTTCTTCTTCTTCTTCTTCTTATTATTATTATTATTATTATTAGTAGTAGTAGTAGTAGTAGCAATAGTAGTAGTTGTATTATTATTATTAGTAGTAGTAGTAGTAGTAGTATTAGCAGTAGTAGTAGTAATAGTAGTAGTTGTATTATTATTATTATTAGTAGTAGTAGTAGTTGTTGTATTATTATTAGTAGTAGTAGTAGCAGTAGTAGTAGTAGTAGTAATAGTAGTAGTTGTATTATTATTATTAGTAGTAGTAGTAGCAGTAGTATTATTAGCAGTAGTAGTAGTAATAGTAGTAGTTGTATTATTATTATTATTATTATTATTATTATTATTATTTAGATTATTGGTGGTTGTTGTACTGGGATGTGCTCTGATGCAGATACTACAATCTGATTTAGATTTAATTCTCAGTAAGTACTAAAAAGAACTTCATTTAATGAATACCAGCTTTGTGTTATTCATGATCATTCTGAAGCTCTTTTATTAACAGCATCTACACTATTAGGGAGAAAAGTTCCTTCTTCTGACAGTTAAAGGCTTTTTTGTTTGTAAAGGAGCTCTTCGGTGAACCTACAGGAATCCAGCAGCAGGACAAATCAAGCCTTTTAAAGTCTTAGAATGAAGTTTTTTTTTCTCTCTAAGAATGTGCTAATAGTTCTCATTACTCACCGTTACTCTTGTTACCGTCTCTGGCAGGAGTTAGAGATCAGGATGTGATCTGCTGTGTACAGTATATTATCCTGCTCAAGTTAATTTGTAATCTAAAATATTTCCGGTGGTGAGAGGAGAGAGTAATGTGTTGTTTTAAAGTGATATATTTATTTCTACAGAGGAACGGTTTTATACTCCTAAAGAACTAGGCTGTGTGCCCAGTCTGGAAAACAGTCATTTATCAGACTGCAATAGAGAATGTCTTATAAGTGTTTTGAGTTCTTTTGGAGTGTCTGTATTTTCTGAAAGTGAAAAGTATTCATTGAATCAAAGAAAAGTCAGACAGTATCTTGAGTGATTCCCACATTGAGTTCTCTCACCAGGCATGATGGTCTTCTTGCAGTCATGGCACTTGGAGGAGTACTCGTTGGAGTAGCACTCAGTACACAGCAGCTGCTCATCCTTGGTAGAGAACGGTTTGTCCACCAGTGAGCGCTTACACTGGAAGCAGTGGAAACATTCCTCATGCCAGTGGCGGTCCTTATATGACAGGTCCTGTGGACATTCAGTTACAGAAGAGTTTGTAGTGTTGGGATTTTCCCCATATGCTACTAATGCAGTCAGTAATCGGTTAAATGGAAGGTTCTATGTACAAAGAGTTTTACAAAAGAGTTTGTCCTTATTAAAGAGGGTACTATGTAGACTTTTATGAAGCTTAGAACCCTTAAGAGAGCAGTCTACGCCAATGTGCAGCTATGTGTACATTATGTCTCTAATTAAAGTGTATATAGGCACTGAATTACCCTGCTGTTGCAACCAATAGGCTTCTTGCACTCCTCACAGGTGTTGGAGTACAGGCTCTCATAGCACTTTACGCAGTACGGGTTCTCCTCCCGCAAGACATACTTCTTCCCAAACAGGGATTCCTTGCAATAGTGACAGTCATAACGCTCCGTCATCGTTCCTCCTTCAGACAGATGGGATATGAGAGAGAGAGAAGCCATGAGATCAGCATATTCTGTCATAGTGATGGAGATGAGACCACCTATATCAAGACCAAGACCTTAAATGGTCCAGTCTTAGTCAAGACCAAAACTTTGAAGGAGGTGAGACTGTGTTGAAACTGAGACCTATTTTCACCTGCATTGTCAAAATGATATATCAAATGCATAGCAGCAGTCAATACAATGTGAATGAATGGAATCATTTGATTGTTTTTGTGTATAACTATTTTGAGAGTACAATGGAAAAGTTTATCATAGTCACAGTGGTGAAAAAAAGTTTCTCTCTCTAAAACTTACCTATGTCACTCTAATCTGCAACCGATTCAAGATAAAGAACAGGAAAACTTTTAATTCCATGATGAGACCAAAGGGTCTGCCCTCGATCCATGTCAGTATCACACAATCACAGTCACTATAATAGATAGTCATATTTGATAATAAAAAAGTTTATTGGTCTCCCCATCAGTGTCAGCCTGTGAGTACCCTCAAGGCTTGTGTCATATAAAAAAGTGGCACTAAAACAGAACTGCAGTGGATGAAGCAATGGCATTCCTGGCTTTACTACTCCATCATCCCAGCTAGAGCTCTAAATGAACAGAATATGGTATGTTTGCAGCCAAGCGTACTTTTAATACCCAATCTGGTCGAGGGTTACGTCATTTTTATACATCTGCATCTCGTATAAAATAGAAAACTTGCTAAATTGTTACTGTTACAGAATTGTGGAAATTCAAAGTGGTCTATGTGCATTAAAAATAGATCTTAAGTTGTGTTGAAAAACCTTTCCAAAGCTAATGCCACTGTTCCTGGCAGGCAGCGGCAGTGATAAAATGAGTGATGGAGAATGTTGGCACATTGGAATAGAGGTTACTCACATCTGCAGCGCTCTCGTTCCTGGCTGTGTTAAGCTCCTCTGCTTATCCCTGCCATGAGCCCTGCGACGCCATAACACATCCCACACACTGCCAGCTGTCCTCACTGTCCTGCTGTGTGTGTGTCCAGTCTGTGACTCACACACATCCACCCTGCTACTCTGTCCTCTTCTCTCTCAGTCCATGAGGCTGACTGAAGCCGTGTGCTGCCCGAGTTGCATTTCTCTACCAAATCCCCTTCCACAGTTTGACCATATAAGGCAGCAAATTCAGAAACTGGGAGAAGTATGCCCTCTTACTTAAACTCCCTCTTTCAGTTTTCTTTTCTCATCTACAATTTCCCTCATTGCTCCTCCTCTCACTTTTTTTTAAATTTCTCACTCCACTTTGTTGGTATTTGTTCTTTCAGTCTTCCTCCAAGACATGATATCATTGTTTTTCTACTGGTCTGTTGCCTTTGCTTAATTAGAGTAGCATGCATGTCACATTTCCTTTCTCTCCATCCATCTTCCTACACATTGAAATCTTTGGAATGGTGTTGATAAGACCTGAGCCAGGGATTACTCAAGATACTCAGATTCCAGTGTGAGCTTTATTTTCCTCTTTCTCATTGTCTTCTTCCCTGTGTGTGTTTTCTTTACATTTCATCTTGCTAGATAAATTAAAGATTTCTCTAGATCCATAAATAAAACATTAGGCGGACCACAAGTACCGCTGTGCGCGGTTTTGTAATGTTATATTGCTGTTGAAGTTGTTGAGTTATGTCTTTGATCCTAAGCTGTAACGTGACGCTAGGTTTGATCTTGATTTGGCGACATTAGAAGTTGAATTGTTTTACCACTAAATACCCAAGCACTGTAATAATGTCTACTTTAATCACTGTCATCCAGCAAGTTATTATTATTACATTAGTATTACAAGTTATTATTACATTATTGTAATTATTACACTATTATAGCTGTAGGAGTCACTGCTGGTCAAAGACAAAAAGATTCAGCTACAGTTGAGATATTATGGATGAACAAAAATTGTTTTTAATGACAAGAAATGATTACAGTCCAGGATCTCTTTTTATCCCTTCATCATGGTCCATCTACTTCTGTAATCTTAAAGCATATCTTGTTACCTAGTTCCTCTTTTAGTCTATTAAATCTACTGGTCCTGCTTTCTGCTCTTTTCTGATTCTCTTTCATGACTCTCCACATGACTCCTCTCCTCCCTGTGTATTTTGTTTTCTGATGACTAAAGGTCAAACTTATTTGACAAAAATACCCAATACATTTAAATAAACAATATATCCGCATGTCGAATATAAAAGATGTGCTGTGTGCCCTTTCTGACATCCTCAAAATGCCATTCTGTGGATACCACAGTAGAAACAGAGTAAATCATGAGTTATATCATTAAGTGATAGAAATAGTTCTATTAATACACAACAGTAATATGCAACATATTGTAACTTAGTGTTTGGCACTAGCATACTGACCCCAAGACCTTTTGTCAGTTCATCTTTGGCACCATGTGTTCTCTTAATCTCCTAGGCTTTCACTATCTCTGGCTATGTTTAGCAACATTTTGTGGCCCCAGTCACAGAACCCTGTCACACAAAGGCAGCTGAAAGGGTAGCACATCCCTGCGGTGGATGCTGAAAGCTGCCTTAGACGCTCAGCCAGACGGCTGGACAACTCTCCCATGAGAGTTGTCACAGCTTGCCATGTCTAGCCATATATTTAGAAAAGTTTCTATAGTGTAGAGTGTGGCACAAACAATGGCAGTGACAGCCTGTTAACATTATAGCAATCAAACTGCACATCTTACTTGATACTTTCAGGGTATTATACATGGTACCAATTTAGACAGGGGAAACCCTCTGTTCTACAGTCTTCACATAACATTTAAGGGTTTCCCACAAGCTGGGCTATTAGACAGTTTACCTTTATACATCCCACCCTAGGCCACAGTATGAATAATATGAATAATAATATTTTGATGTGATTTATTTCCAAGATTAAATACGCTACAAAATCATACTTCCTTTTCATAGTAGATGTAATTGCACCATAGTCGAGAACACCCATTCTGTCTTTGTTTTACACAAACATCCCGGGTATGTTCAGTACATTCCGATCTCATCAAAGAATGAAGTTGAGAGGAGAGAAAACACAGTTTGACTTAAAAAGTGTAAGTAATACGATTCAGTAAATCATCTGGCTTTTAATGGCTTTACGTTTTATTAAATCATACATCATTGCAAAAGAAAGCAGGATAAAGGTGCTTCATCTGTTCCAGAAGCCACTCTATGTAGTTTTACATCACACATGACACAGGGACCCTTTGCTAATATCTGCTGTCTTTCTCTTCCATAAGTTTTTGCCCAGATGGTAAGGAGCGTAGTAGAGGTAATATGAGACAACATCACTAATCATCGGGGAAGAAGGAGAATTTTCCAGAATGTTCTGAATCGTACCATGATGGCTTGTCTGATAATAACTAAACCAATTGCTCTTTTTGGATTCTGTCTTCTATTAACATGTTTCTTTTTTTCTGTGGACTCTAACAGTGATTCTCTATTGGCAGTGTTAGTATTGGGTTAGGAAAAGACTAAAAAAGAAAATATATTATTAATTTCACAGAGATCTGTGGTATGTGTGTAACCTTTCTATGTGAGCTACAATCTGTATTTAAAAATGTGCAATCCATTAACCACAGTGTGTTAATCTTAGGGTTAAGAGACTACCTGTGTGAGGTGTAGTCCTTACCTTAAAGACTGAGCTGCCCTTCTGTGTGCTGAGTCTGGCAGGACTGAGCAGGGTGTTGTGCTACAGGGCTCTAGGCAATCCTGATTGAATTACTCCACCTATGGGGTGGCTAATTGAGGCGGTGAAGTATGAACAGGCACTCTTTATCTAGATGAGCTATAAATATACAGTTCAGTATTACCGCCGATAAAGCCCACTTGCGCACACACACCCTCTTCGATCCTGTGCCCTTTTAAGGCATTTCATTGTAGTCTGGTTTGGGCGTCCATGCTAGCAGTTGTTTGTTAATATAGATGCACGTCTTATAAAATGCATCTTCCCACACAGAATATTCTACTTGATGAATTTATGGACAGTCACTGAATATATGGGATAGGATTACTCAATTTACCACCTGAGTAGAGCTTTTTAGCAGCTAAGTAGTTTCAATTCAATAAGACAACGAGTGAAGCTTGTAAATTGACTGCAGTATTCTTACTCCAAGCATTTTATGTAATACGAGTCCCGAAGATCGCAGTACTAAATAATAACTGAACTACTACTAAGTGAGGGTGATGGGCTAAAGTACAGAAAGTTCTCGCTGTTACAGAATGTTTATACAAATGAAGGGGAATGGCCTCTAGAATGTGTTGCATCTATCTTTCCAGTAACAGACTCCATTTCCATTTAAGCAAATGTATACTTATAACAGTGCTGGAAAACAAACATCTGGCAAATGTGTACGGAAAACCATTCATTCTCTTTTTAATGAGAGAGAATCTATTTTCTCTATTATTATTAATTATATCATGTTAAAATGTTCTCTATTATAATTTAATTAAACCTTTACCTAAGTAGTTGTATAATATTGCTTTAGGAAGTACTTAGTAGCCTGTAACCTGCTGTCAAATATTGTTTGAAGATCAGTTGATATGGAATATTTGATAAGAGCCATGTACAGCGCTTACTCTTTTAGATCACTGTGTTAGACAGACGTGTGTAAGGAAGTATTGTAAAACCTAGTGTTGGGTTTCTCTAGTGGAAAGACTATACAAAGTATTTAACAGATGTGAAACATTACAAGGGCCTCACATATTTGACAGAACTCCTTTTTTCTTTACTTTTATCCCTTTCCACTCTTATCCACATATAATTAACTTTCACTGTCACCTCCTGTTTATCCCTGCTGTTCTATCTCTCTCCACTGGACCCTCTGTCTCACCCTGTCCTTTTTGAGAACCGTGTGTGGAACTCTCTCCAGGCTGACTGCTGATAGGTTTTCTGCAAATAAACCTTTCCATGTCTCATGGCTCCCCTCATTTGCTGTATTTCATTTGCTGTTCTTACCTTCCTAATCACATTTTCTCCCTTTTCCCCCAATGAAGCAAGGATCCAGAATTCCCATAACTTTTAAGAAACTGTGTTATTTCTGGCAGTGAAAGACCTTGCTCATTTCAGCACGTCTATTGAATGCCGTGCTTGCTGATGCAGAGATAAGTAGTCCAGTTCTGTCATGGTCCTCATGTTTCTCTGTGTTACAAGTGTTACAGGATTTCCTAAAAGATGAAAAAGAAGAAGAAGAAGAAGAAGTGATGAAAGATGGCATTAAGGATGATATGAGTCTGAGAAGACCTTTCATCATCAAAGCAACAGATGGGCAAATGAAGACGTGTGCTTCAGCACTTGTCAGCTGAGGACATAAATTATTAATTAATTTGTTGACATGATTGATGTAGTCCCTGTAGCCGTTCACTGAGGCCATGCAGCTTGGTAACATTCCGTTAACACTTATCCATGATCAGTAAGTTATGTACTGAAGCTGAAAATGGAACCTTCTGTAAAATCCTGGTAGAACACACAAGCAAGATGTCCATGTTCACTGAAAAGGTGTGTTCTAGGTGAAGAAAGATCAGACATACAGTATTTGCATATTGTTTTTATACTTGTGCCTTGCATAAGAATTTACCCCTTACATTTCCACATTTACAGTGTTATATGAAATTGACTTGCTGTAGATTGATTTTGGATTGTACATCAGGAATCTATACTAAATAACTCCTAACATTGAAGAGAAAGCAAAAACTTTTATACTGTACACAATTATTTACATGTAACGTTGCATAAGCATTCACACTTGCTCCTAAATTTGTTCTGTGCAACAAGTTGCCATCAGAAGTCACATAATTTGTTGGATAGATGGAGGTGAATGAATGAACTATGTGTAATTAAAGTGTTGCCTGATGGCAATATAAATGCACCTGTTCCCGGAAGAAACTCCTTGTGACTCCTCCTTACTCTGTCCCTGACCTTTGACGGCTAGAATCCTCTAGTCAGGGCCACAGTTCTACCATATTTCCATATTTCCATGATTTAATAACTGATTTAATGTGAGAAGTTCAAAGTTCAGAATATTTGTCTAAGGAAACCTTGATTGATACTTTCCCAGAACGTTGTCCTACAGTTGTACTGAAAGATCCTTGATCTTCATGATGCATTTTGTTTATATTCGTTCTCTAACGAACTCTGGGGCATTCCAGGAACATGTGTATTTATACTGAGATCACATGACACGTTAATTACACAAAGGTGGACTTAATCGAAATAATTGTGCAAATTGTGTGCCGAGTTTCACATCAACAATGGTAAATGCATGTGCAATCGTAATGTGTTATATCTCAATAATATGCCATTTCATGGCTCTTTTTTATGGGCTGTTTATTAGATTTATTACATACGGTCCAAATTAAGTCATTTCAGGTACAACTACAAACTGTGATTCCAGGCTGGTGAATTACAGAACTCACTGTAACTTGCATGGCTGTAGAATTTATTATTGATCCAGAGTTCATAACATATTCAAAGATAATCAAAATAGAAACCTGAAGACTTCAGTTTTACAACTCCACCAACAGCCAACCCTATTTTCATTTGATTTGCAGAAAGGTCACACTCCACCCAAATACGTTTCTATCTCGCTCCTTCATGGACTGCTGATTTGTGCTTAAAAAGTTAAGTGTAGTCTGAGATAAGCAGTCATTTAAAGAGAGGGTACTTTCAGCCTGGCTGATCCCATGTGCGGTCATGAGGCAGGAAATTGAAGTCAGATGATATTTACTGTTTTCTTTTCCTTGTACTTCAGGCACAGTTGTCTCATGTGCCTGGTGGGGGTGTAGGCCCTGTGGATAGCTGAGCTAATTTAATTCACCCCAGCTTTCTCTCTTACTCTTCCTATGCCTGCTGATGTAGTTTTTGTTCCTGCTTTCTCAAATTATCCACCCACATATAAGGTTTTCCAGCCTCCCCACCATACACCAAATGAATTGGTGCTCAATCTAACACGTAGTACCAAACTGCTCTTGTCCCCTTTTTCCTATTTATTCTATTTACTGTGCCCCTTCTCATTTCTTGAAACTCTCCTCAGCACCGATGAAACTATTTATAGAATCTCATTCCACAGAAAGGTTAAGGGAAGAGGAGGGCTTTCCTAACCAAGAGGTAGGGTTTCAAATGAGTGTTCCAACATAGACACACACACACACACACACACACACACACACACACACAGGCAAGCAAATCCTGGCTGGGCTAAAGCATAATGTGTGCTGAACAATTGGAGCCTGAAAATAAACTTCTTGGAAAAATGAATTGTAGACAGTTGCTCAGGGTTTGTATCAAATAGAAAAAAAGGAATTAACTGTAAATAAACTTGATTCCGTCCATATGTGAGAATTTTTATCACTGGCTCAGCTGTGAGCTACCACACAAAATGTTGTGCTTCTTGTAAAATTAATAGAATTAATGCTACAGTAGAGATTTTACAGTTTAGAGAATATGTTAGATTTCATTTATGCATGCTCTTAATAATTCATAAACATTTAAAATACAGTTTTATTTTGCTTTTATCAATAGATATTGTCACCAAGCAGCCTTACAGAGACCGAGGCAAAGATTTAGATTAGCAAGCCAGGGGCAAATCGGCAAAAAGGAAAACTCCAGAGAAACACTGAGGAATAACCCTTGAAGGGACCCAGACTGGATCACACACACTTCTGGGTGACCCCTGATGGTGATATTAGAAGTAATTCCTCAACTACAACTGTATACTATAAAGTTAAACAGTACAACATATGTTAAAAGAATGCTCTGAATGAACATGTTGTGAGTAGGAGTCCTGGAATGAGCACGGAAAAGTCTTTCTTTCACCGGCTCTGCTTGTTGATTTTATATGCCCATAAGATAAGATCATGAATGCATTGTCATCTAATACCTATTAAAACTCATCCTGTGTTACCATATTGCATTCTCCTGTTTGTGTGAGCGTCACAGCAACAAAGTGCCGTGTTATTTGAGCCTGTATGGCACACTAGTCCCCCCTAACCACAGTGGATTGCATGGCTGTGCTGGTTATTTTGAGGTGCTGGGAAAAAGCTCGTCCCTTTTTCCAGACTCCTCTGTAGGCTTGAAGCACTCTATACATGTCAGATGTTCCTGATTGTCTCCTCTGATTGAATGGATGAGCTTCCATATGTTATCTTACCAGACAATCCAACCTTCCCTAACATCATATGATTAGTTGTATGTATAATGCATGTCTTTAGCGTGCAACACATGGTACCTTACACTCAGTTTGCCCACAGGACAGTAAATACTCTGCACTATTTTTTGGCAAATGATCTGACCTTCCATATTAATAGAGATGGAGAGATACCATTTCCCTGTCAGTGTTTATCCTGCTAAATCAGTGTTGAGGTCAGGACAGCTGGGGATCAGCATTCAGAAACAGGGGGCAGGAACCAGGGACATTGATCTCTCCAGATTCTCAACTGTGATTAGGGAATAGAGAATGAGATGGGGCGAGGGCCAATATCGCAGAGTATCAGATGAATGCTTTGCTATACCAATCCTACCAGCCTCACAGAACAATTTGGGTTGTATCTGAAGGTTGCTAATCCTGGATAAAACCTCTTGGTGGCATTTACCTCCCATTATTCCATTTCAGGGTTTGACTCATATTCCCAAACACAGCTTCATCTGTGATGTAGAGGTTTCTATGAACCTGAAGACCCCTGTTGTTATAATGCAGTTTGCAGATGGATGTGGGCTGTGGGAGTGTGAAGTCAAAAATTCCTTTTACTAATGAACAATGTCTGCCACACCATATGTGCCACTCAAGATTCATTTTTGGAAACCTTCATTTTTAGCTGCTCTGAGCAGACACATTGTGATTTCTTACTGATGTAGAACCATTGTAACGGTATGAATAGAGACTATTGTTCTAGTTCATGTAAGAGCAAGGCCACTATCCAGAAAATTATGAAGTGCGTGAAATATTTTTCATTTAAAATATGGCAGGGAAAAATTTGTTACATTATTTGTTTCATTTAGTATAACAGTTTCATATTTTTTAACATACAGTAAATTTGTCATCAGCCATAGAAAATGTTACATAGAATAGAATAGAATAGAATAATGGAATAAACAATGTAATAAACAAATAAACTACAGTCCAGAGGGGGAGCAGAGAATAACGCACGGAGGCGTGGGGCTCGTTGAAACGCGCAAGGCACATGGGAGCGCGAAGGAAGGCGCATGAGAGCGTGAGGGTCTCGGCCGTGAGACCCGTGGCAGGAGACATACGGAGGTGTGGGCGCAGCGAAGATCCTGCCGGAGATAACACGGGGGCGCGGTGCTGAAAATGTTGGGCGATGAGACGAAGCGCTGGAATGACGTCCAAGGGAAGTGGTCGTCGCAGAGATCCCGCCAGGAGAAGCAGCACGGCGACGTGGTGCCAGCTGAGTCACAAGGCGCGGCACCTGCAAGAGAAAAAGGGTTTCCAAAAAAAGAGAAAAAGGGGTCCATCCAAAAAAAAACCCCACCAACCTAAACTAAACCAATATACATAACCAATCTAAACCAACTTTTCCCGCCAGTCCCGGAACAAAAGGACCCACGCGGTGATCACGCGGATTCCTAACAATAATAGAATAGAATAGAATAGAATAGACCTTAGTGTATTCTACGCTATGTAGCCTAAGTATTAAAGTATTATGCCATAAATGCCATGTTTTTTCTTCCCTGAAAGCTTTGTTTGCATAGAAGAACTGTAGGTTACAGTCAGAGATCCGTTGAATGGCCAATGGTTTGTGGACATCTGTTTATCACACCCATATGTGGAACTTCCCTAAACTGTTGGAACAAAAGTGGAAGTGCACTTGAAAGAAAGTATTGCAATTCCCCTTCATTGGAAGTAAGGAGCCCAAACATGTCCCAGCATGACAATGCCCCTGTGCACAACGTGAGTTGCATGAAGACATGTTTTACAAAGTTTGAAGTGGAGGAACTTAGGTGACGGCTAGAATCAGAGCACAGAGCCCTGCCCTTAAACCCACTGAACATCTTTGGGATGAGTTGAAATGGCGACTATGCATGAAGCCTCCTCATTTGGCATCAGTGTCGGATAGTCTTGTGGCTGAAATCTCCACAGCCATGTTCCATAGTCTAGTGGAAAGACTTCCCAGAAGAGTGAATAGAGCAGCAAAGGGGACTAAAACTAGAACGGGATGTTCACCAAGCACATACGGGTGTGACGGTCAGGTTTCCATGAACATTTAGCTGTATAGTGTATGTACTCTTGAGCTAAAGCTTAAAGATAAACTGTTTTGCTAAGAGTTCCCAGTGTTGTTCCATCTACTTAAAATTAGATACAGTATGCTTAGTCTCAGCAACATGCTTGTTAAGATTAGCTGGTCTGATGGGTGTTTGTGTGTTTTTACATTGATCTAGGCCAACTGAGACGTCTTACTTGAAGTCAGTGAATGCTTTCAATTTCACACATTGTATATTTGAGTTTCTTATAGCACTCACTCTCTCTCTCTTTCTCTCTCTCTCTCTCTCTCTCACACACACACACACACTCTCTCTCTCTCTCTCTCTTAACCAGATATCCAAGGAGTTTATGATACCAGCGATGGCAGAAAGTAACAGATGTTGTAAAGTGGAATGACCTTGATAGTAAAATGACCCTGCTGGGTCAGCTGGTAATGAGTGTGGTGATGGGTCATTAACAGAAAATATTTCTCACCTTCCCAGTCTCCATGATATTTTTTTCCAGGATTAAGATTGTCTTACAGATAATGAATGGATATGTATGATGAGAAGATAATGAACGGAATATTTTAATCATTCATACCGCTAATAATTTTAGAGGTAGCTGGCTGTGTATTTACATCAAATGGACACATGAGGCCATCTATTCATTTAAATGCTCTTTATTACATTTATGTAATGTTATCTTGATTGTTCTGGTAAGTATAAGTATGATCTAATTTGTGATCATTCTATGTTTTGTCTCAACCAGTGTTGGTGATGAAAGTCTTAAGTGACACAGACTTATGCAAATTGATATTTGCATATACCCACACATAGTACCTTTAAAGTACTCAGGAGAGTCCCTTTGGGTGAATGCCTAATGGCTAGTTTCCTACAGCAAAGCATATCCCCTATCAGAAAGGGTTCTAAGAAGGCAAGCTAACAACCCTTATGCACACGGGTCTGCATTCAGAGACTGAGAGACAGAGAATAATAATAATAATAATTGTAACGGTATGAATAGAGACTGTTGTTCTAGTTCATGTAAGAGCAAGGCTATCACTATCAAGAAAATTAAGAAGTGCATGAAATATGTTTCATTTATAATATACAGTTTTATTGCAGGGATAAATCATTACATTGTTTGTTGCAACATTTTCATGTTATTTGTAACTAGGTTAAACAAGACGTTTAAGACATACAGTAAGCTTGTCATCAGCCATAGAAAAGGTTACATAAAATAGAATAGAATATGCATACTTCTATTCTATTCTATTCTATTCTACACAAAGTTTCAAGGAAAATTCCAAAAATAAACAAGACTATTAAGCCATATGTCCTTACAAAAGAATACACAGGATAGAACAGAATAGAGTGTGCATACATGTTCTATTCTATTCTGCATGCACAGACTGACACCTGCAAGTCATTTCTTCATTATTTTTTTTTGTTCTACAACTGAGACAACTATCATTAAGACACATTTAAGTAATAATAATAATAATAATAAATATGCTAAATAAATCAGGATCATAAGACTGTAAAAATGACTAAATATAGATGAATCAATATGAATAATTTCACTTTTACAGTCATGGGTTCTGTGTTGTCTTATCTCTAGTTGACTGTGTTTCTTTGCTTTCTACAATTGCCTTTGATTGATTTTTAACCCAGAGGTGTTGTTGAGGTCAATAGTAAAACACCCCTTTTTGGTGAAAATAAGGCTCTTAAAAAATATAGAACCTTTAAAGTCCTTTTCTTTGTCCCTATGAAAGAATGCTTAAAGGTTCTCTGTAGAAGCCCAGAAGCCCAGAGTGTTTCCCTGTCAGAAAGGGTTCAAAGGAGTCTTTTTGTGGAAGGTAAGAGCACTTAATTATTTATATAACCTTTAAAGAACTCTTAAAGAAATATTTAAAGAGGAAGGAGCTCTGTCAAGGTCATATACTAGTACAACTACTTCAACTAGTAAAACAACAATAATAATAATAATAATAGGGCGACACGGTGGCTCCGTGGGTAGCACCGTCGCCTCACAGCAAGAAGGTCCCGGGTTCGATCCCCGGGTGGGGCGGTCTGGGTCCTTTCTGTG
>JAOTRJ010000051.1:22662169-22672618 GCA_028564905.1 Leptodoras praelongus | reverse complement strand
CCCCACCCGGGGATCGAACCCGGGTCCTTCTTGCTGTGAGGCGACAGCGCTATCCACTGCGCCACCGTGCCGCCCGCTCCCTATATATTCCCTATATTTTCGTTTTCCTCCTACATTTGTTCAGCTTTGTTCTAAATAAAGCGTTAAAAAGAGCAAAAATGCTGTAAAATTGCTTCTTTCTACAACCCCTCCAGGCCATCATCACAATATCATGAAAAGATTCAAGGGGTCTGGAGAAATCTTGGTAATGTTGCTGTGGTGCCCCATCTTTTCCACTTGTTGAGAGCACACCCACATATTCTACTTAAAGACACATCCATTCTGCTGACCTTCTATTTTCGTCTACAATCACTTTTCTTCTGTCTAGCTTGATCATTCAAATTGTTAGCCTGTCAGAGATGCAGCTAGATATTAATGCTTTTATTTCTGTGGGCAGGTGTCTGTTATACTGTTAACAAGTTCAAACAGGTGTCATTAATACAGGTAATGAGTGGAGGACAGAGGAGCCTCTTAAAGAAGAAGATACACATCTGTGACAGCCAGAAATCCTGCTTGTTTGTAGGTGACCAAATACTTATTTACCACCATTACTTGCAAATAAATTCTTATAAAATCAGACAATGTGATTTTCTGAATTTTCTTTGTCTCTCATAGTTGAGGTCTACCTATGATGTCCATTACAGGCCTCTCTCATCTTTTTAAGTGGGAGAACTTGCACAATTGGTGACTGACTAAATTATTTTTTTCCCCACTGTAACAGGTGAGGTCATCTAGATTGAGTATAAAAGGAGCCTCCACCAAAGGCTTAGTCTTTGCAAGCACGGATGGGTCGTGGTTCACCAAACTTCATTTTGAACATAAGCATAAGCCAGACAGAGTAAATAAAGCTGGTTTCACAATTCCAGTGGTCTTTTACGACTATTACTGGTAACACTGGATGAGATAATCCCAATAGTAATTGTGTAACAGAGGGTGTAATAATGTGTATTTTTTGTGTCATTAATGTGTCAGATTAAATGATGAAGATAATTATTTTGTTTTTTTATTTGTTTTGCAAATACTGGGTGAACATTGACTCGGCACAGGTTTGAAGTTCTTTGGTTATATTTTGCCATGGGCACTGCCGTGTTTGTACCTGTCCTGTGAGGTCAGTGTACTCATATACCATTCTCCTAGTAGTAGACTTTAGAAGAGTATCTAAGCACTGCTCTCAGAGTACTCTGAGATTTTAAGCAAATTTGTCTGACACTGCCAGAACTTCTAAAGAACATCTAAAGTAGCACTAAATCGACCACCAGTAAGCATGTCATATTATACATTCTAAGACCAATTATCTCAATACATGACCAAAGATGTATGCCTGTGACTGCAACAGCAAAATCCAGCTCAGAGTGTCTTTTTTCATTTGGTGTATAGTGCAGGATTATGTATGGGAATGCAGCATAAAAGCGAGAAGGGTCAAGGGGTGATTACCTCTCGGAGTTGCTCGGCATGGTGGGGTCGATTGACACCATAGCTCCAGTTGAGTCCAGAAGGGAAATGGATGTATTCCTGTCAAATGCAGACATGCATGCTAAATATGGGAACACTTCAACTAAAGAGGATAGACAAGCACACACAAATTGTCACACACACACGCATACACACAAGTACGTTACCTGGGCAACCCCATGGCTGTGCAAAAGAGCTCTTTGATATCACAGGGACTACAGAACCGGCTGAAAACCACCTATTAGAGGCACAAAGAGTAAGGTCAGTTTATCTGGTCAAGCCAATCCTCTTTTCAACATCTTTCTTTCCCACTTCATAAAACCGCTTCTCCGAAAGCCACCGCATCAAGTGAAAAGCTTTAAACTATGGCAGGTGAACTATGCCCGTGTATGACAGCACTTTTAGAAATCCTTCCTGAAAGGATTGAAGCTTATAAACCATAGCCTTGAAGCTGAAATCAGCTATAAGCCATCAGCTTCAGTTTATGGTTTTGACACAAAAGCAGGTTGCAGTTTTCAAGGAAATTCTACTTAATGTCTACTTCCTTTAGCACTTTGATAAAAGACTTGATAAATGACAGCAAACTCGGACCCTACAAAGTTTCATCGCGCACAACAACGTGGGTTATGAAATGAGTTAAACACGTGCCGTGTTATCCGAGTCGGACCAGTCTGATGTAAAGGCAGAATGAAAAGCACAAACATAACGGCAACATCCTGCATACGTTTAGTATATGACAAACCACAATAAGGTGCAATTACATAAGAATAGATTCTGCATGTATAATTAAAATGATGTTAAAATGATGTCAGATTTTGGCACAATCGCTCCTGAATAAATGTTATTTGACTCACAGATTATGGGTTATGTTAACCATCCAAAAATAAACATTTGGAGATGTCATCAGGATGTCACAAGCCTACTATTAGTCCCAAATAAGGACGCATCATGCTTATTTACCCCTGTTCATGAAAACGGCAACATCTGATTCCATGTGAAACGATGAAAAAAGCCTAGTGTATGTTGTCACACTAATGAACAGATAACATGGAATGAACGAATTGATGCGAATATAAATTTTTTTTTATTTTGACACAATGATAGAGACAACTAGAGAGGTGCATTTCCTGAAGAAAATGCGAGTGTGATTGCAGTGAAGCAGTGATGTCTGTGTGTGTGTGTATTTTTGGGGCTGATCAAACCCAGGAGTGTGTGTGTGTGACCATATAGTAGCTGGGAGTGTAAATACAGTTGATCAGACTGGTCATAGTGTGTATACCAACTGTTATTCAATCAGAAGTACTGGTGACAGAAAATTAGAAACTGAAAGGCAAAAGGCTGGGAGTCTATGGGAAAAAATGGCGAGAAAAACGAGTGTGGAGGGTAAACGAGTGAACGGATCCCTTATCCTTATTCCAGCGCACCATTCCTGACCGCGTCGGACGTTTTAGCATTGGAACGGTGTTGAAAGGCAGTTGAAAAACGGACAAAAGTACCCGGTATAATAATAATAATAATAAAAATAATAATAATAAGAAGAAGAAGAAGCAGAACAATAGTGTGATTGCCTACTGCAATCACACTAATAATACTGTATGAACGTTCCTGTTACAAAATGAAACAAAACCCACCCCTTTACACTGTAACCCTACACAATCCAAGGTATATAATGCACTTCATTCAAAGTCAAAGAACTAATGTTATTAAAAAAAACAAGCCTAATGAGACAAGGACATGAGCATGTGTGTGTGTGTGTGTGTGTGTGTGTGTGTGTGTGTGTGTGTGTGTGTGTGTGTGTGTGTGTGTGTGTTTCATGGCCAGTGTTAATTACTTTGTGCCATTGTGCACCTGAATGCATAATACTAAGGATTCATTTTGCATATCAATATCAGTATTGGTATTGATAAGAAACAAAACAAATGGTATTGATTCATCCCTATGTGAGAAAAAATCTGTATCAATTCAACTGGCTGTTCTTGCATAGCACCAACAAACCAACAAACTTGAGAAATGTTTAATTATTCAATGCTTTTAAATCCAGATTCAAACCCTACTTGTCTCACAGTCATACTGCTCTCTTACATTTTGGTGGATGGAACTGAAAAGCTGATTGCATGCTTAAATATATAATATATCAGTAGATATATTAACATATATATTCAAATATGAAAAATATAAGACATGCACAGGCAAAGGCTGACCTTTCAGGGTGAAAATGGCAAAGTCATTGACTTTTGGTTTGAATCACTCATAGCTAGGCGTCCCAGAGGACACACTTGGCCATCTGCCATAATTGATTTCCACAGAGAGAGACAGATATCAGAGTATCAGTGTCTGTATAATCAAACCCAGTTTGTTTGTAGCAAGCTCAAGTGCCTTCTGAGCTCAAGCCTCTAATCAGTATTAAAAAAGTATATCCTGGTGCTATATATTTATTTATATGTTAATTGAATGCAAAAATTACTGTCACTAGGTAACATCAGGTCAGGAGACATTGCATTAATATTAAAAGCAGTGTCTGGGCATCTTTAGGATGTAAAGCAATACAAGGGGAAAAAATCATTTATAACAGAGGGTAGGGGTGATCGAGTGTCTGGTTAACCCTAGTCAAATGCTATCATCTCTCTCTAGTTCTTATAACACTGTCAGGATTTGTTAAATTCTTAAAGGAGACAGAATATAAAAGAATGATATCATTTAACCCCACGCTAAACAGCATACAACATCTTCATTAATCAGTCTGACACACAAGACAAATCTTATATAATAATTGGACACAATGGATCTTTAAAATCTAGCCTGCAAATAACAAAGTGTTTGTCAAGCACCCCTACCCAACATTGATGCTATAATATTAATGCTGAATAGTAAAATGAGGGCTGTGAATTGATATCTCCTTATGTGATTTACACTCAAGGTTGAGTGCTCTCAACCAATGAGCTATCAGTCATTTTTATACCGCGCCCTGAGACCCAATCAGATTTAAGCGTGTGCTTCTGATGGCACAGACAGGCCAGACAAAACAACAAAAGCAGGTGCCAAACACAAGTAGGACTGCGAGTGACTAAGAGAGATAGAGAGAGTAATTCAGGGAGACAAGCGGTGAGAGCGGGTGAATGACAGACAGACAGGGAAGGAGGGAGGGAGGGATGGAGGGTGGTAAGGGAGAAGGAAAAAGATCCAGGTTTACATAAGTAACTGCTAATCAATAAGAAAGATCAATACAGAATATTAAACCTCAGAGGAATTACAGGCATGTGCTTTATATCTTTGTTCCTCTCTCTTGCTCTCTTGCTCTCTCTCTCTCTCTCTCTCTCTCTCTCTTTCCATACCTTGAACACAAACAATGAGTTCATGAGCTTAATGAAACCTGTCAGGAATTGACAAGGTTCTTTCTAATGAAATCCTGTGTGTAATATAAAAGTGTGACATAAATAAGAACTTTTTAATGACAGACACTTAGTAAGAGCTGGAACACTTAAACCAAAAGCAGATTATGTAGAAAGAGTACTTTCTTGTGACCCATATTTGCAACAAGCATCGTTAAAAATGAAGACTTTCATTTCATTCACACAAAGAGTTGCTGAGAAGAGACGCTTTATGACGCTCTTTTCGACAAGGGCAGGAAAATATCATATCATGATACGGACGGTCTGTTTTCCAAGAAATAAGGTTTATTGGCAAAAGGGCAGACCGACCACACACACACACACACACACACACACACACACACACACACACATAATAATAATTAATATATTTCATTATGCTTTTTTCACTTCCCTTATGGGGACCAGCAAAATGTCCCAACATGGTTAACATTTTTATATATCAAGATATAAAAACATCTCTCTCTCTCTCTCTTTCTCTCTCTCTGTCTCTTTGTCTCTCTCTCCCTCTGTCTCACAACACACACATACACACAAAAAACTGTCTTCATTAATATTGCAATTCAATGTGTAAAATATTTAATAAAGAAAAGAAAAGGGGGCGGCATTCAGTAAGCAATTTGTTGCTCTAAGTAACAGTGTAATCGGTTAAAAAAATACTTATAGTACCCACACAAGTGGAAAGAAAAAAAAAAGAGAGATAGAGAGAGAGAGAGAGAGAGAAACCATGGATCCCCTTGTCAGAGAGGAGAGTGTATAGCCGTATGTGTT
Organism: Leptodoras praelongus; assembly: GCA_028564905.1. NCBI lineage: Eukaryota > Metazoa > Chordata > Actinopteri > Siluriformes > Doradidae > Leptodoras > Leptodoras praelongus. Next base: position 22,666,967 of record JAOTRJ010000051.1, on the reverse strand, counting down.
TGTATAAATGTCAGGACTGAGAGCTCTTGACGCAGCAGGTGTGTTAGACAGAAGGAACTGCAGTGTGATTGACAGGTGACAGCACAGAGCACAGCGCACAGAGCACAGCTCCAGGTCCTACAGTCCTGCACTTCAAATATCACACAAACCAAACAGGTATTTCTAAACAGACCAAGTGCATGTTCAAGATCCTCACCTAGAAATCAGCGCCTCTGAAATCTCCAACTACTCTCAGACTTCAGATATTGACACTCCTGTCTGCTCTCTCAACCACACCTTTAAAGGAGTACTCTAGCATGTTGTAACCTCAACCCTTTCTAACACATCTCTGATTACCACAGGCAAGAATTTCAACACGTTTCCCTCCCAGAGGAAATTTCACTGCTCACATCAGTCTTTTCTTTGTCATATCAGAAGGAAATCATCTCTAAATTGGAGCTTACTGAATTACTTACTGCTTACTGAAGGAGAAATAAGTAACAAAGAGACAGGATCTGTCTAAGATTGGACGATTTGAAAATAACAGGAGAAGCACAGCAAAAGCAGGAGTTCTCTTCATGTTCTCAGGCTTCTCAGAGATAAAACACACAGAGATATGACCACAAATATGACAAATTTTTTATATTGTGCAGGCTTATTTATAAGACAGTCAAGTTTTCTTTTGGATCTTGCTGTTATCTCAGCAGCTCAGACCAATGAAGATCAGTGCAGTGAGAGAAAAACAAGGAGCATTTCAAGATCTTAAACTGGAATCGGGCTGAAAGAGAAGAAGGCGGTTTCTCAGGAGTTGAACTCAAGAAGTAGGAGAAAATGGCCAAAATCTGATACTGATGTTAAATTGAACTCAGGTATATCTACGAGAAACAGGCTGGATAAAGGAGAGACCTTATTTTGAATTTTCCTCTTTGCTTGGCTGTGTACTGAGAAACAAACCTGCTTATTGGAAACTTGATTATAATTAAACAAAATATTTAAAATGTGTGACTACACACTGAAGTACCAGAAAAACTGGTATACCAGTTAATACTTGGTAGGTCCCCCATGGTATCTTGGAGGGAACATTGCATGGTCCTCAGCATTGACGGTGATGGTGTATATTATATATATTATACGACCAACACAACTTACTTATAACTACAAGTTGTTTCATTTGAAAACATTGTACAAGTTTAACACTTATTTTACAAACACCTTTGAAATGTCATTAAACTGTTCTAGAAATTTCTCTGTATTTCACTTAGTTGTGTTTTTTCTCACACCTCATCAACTGTCCCTAGACTTCCAATATAGGGTAATGTGTCAGAGTTCTTGTTTGTGGTATTTGTATATATGCTACAGGTGGGGTAGAAAGACATTTTGGTTGAAAAACACTCAAGCATTCCTTTAATACACTACCCACCAATACACCCATAATTAAATGATAAGAATAAGAACGCTCTGGACCAACCGCTACTAGACATTCAAATGCCAAAACAAGCTTTTCTGGGACTTCAGGAAGATATTCCTATTTAGTTTTCACTTCTAGTTTGCAGTTAATCTGCTCTAGTGCTGTGATTACTAGTGAATGTAGGACAGAAGAGCCCTTGGGAAGTAAAACCACATTAGTGTTGATAGTGGCAGTACCTGTGTTATCACTTTGCACTCGTGTACACTATATAGTTGACCTACAGGTGTGTCAGTTTGACAGTGTGTGCACCTGTGTGTGAGATGAGAGTTCCATGTACTATTGTCTTTTGACCAGCTAAGCACATTTATACTATGTTCATTGCTTTGCCCTATTTGGAGCGAAGCCAAGTTGCAATCTGAGGCACATTTATCTCTATATGATAAATATATAATAAAAGTTCTTATACATAATTTTAAGGACAGAAGTGCTGTATGATGCCTTATATTGCTATTTTTGCTATACTGTGTCACTTGCAAGCATTCAGAAGTTTCCAAGAATAACTATAATTATACCACAACACTGCTGGTAACAACTTACACAGGAATGTATTTGGCGAACGCTCCGCGTAAAGAGATTTTAAAAACATGTTATTTAGCATTGTTGGAGTCTACAGAATCAGTGCATCAAGCTGTATTCTTAAGTTTCCCATCACGTGAAAGTCTTCAAGGCAGAGCACTCGGTAAGTCGAGTCAAGACTGAATCTTTGGAGGAGGTAAGATCAGACTGAGACCACAACCTAAAAAAAAAAACATTTTATTGCATTATTCTAAAAATGCAATAAAAACTGAGATCTGTAATTTGCTTGAACCTTTATTTACAAATTGATGTCTGGGACAGAGGCATGTTTACCACTGGGTCACATCACCTTTTCTTTTAATTTTACTTTTTAATCATTTGGAAATTGAAGATACTAATTGTTGCAGTTTTGTAAGTGGAATTTATGCCCTTTCTTGTGTATACAAGCGTTGAGCTACCCAACAGGTCGTGGTCACTGTTGTCTGATTTTCCTCTTCATGATGCACCATACAGATTCAATAGGAGACAGATCTGTACTGCAGGCAGGTCTGTTGTAGACTCACACTGTTGTAGCTTGTGCAGAATGAGGCCTGGTATTGTCCTGCTGAAACAGACATGGAGTTCCTTGGAAAAGACACCATCTTGACGGCAGCATATGTTTCTCCAAAATACCAATATAAGCCTCTGTATCAATGGTAACTTCACATGTATGCAGATCACCAATACCGTGGGCATTGATGCTCCCCCAGGCCATCACAGATGCTGATGCTATCTATGTTTTGCACTTTCATTGGTAATAGTCTGGATGGTCTTTCTAATCTTTGGCACGTAGAATCCGATGCCTATTTTTCCCAAACACAAGCTGAAACGTGGACTCATCTGACCAGAGAACACGTTTCCACTGTCTTTCAGTCCATCTCAGATGATTTCAGACCCTTCCTCCTTGCATAATCCAGGTTCAGGTTGCATTTCTTGATGCAGCGATGGACTGTGTTAAGGGACAATGATTTTCCAAAATACTCCTGAGCCCATGTGGCCGTGTCCATCATGGTAGCATGGCGGTTTCTCTAAGGAACCTTCCAGACAGTGTTACATGTATAACTTTTCAGTCTTATTTTGCCTCTGTCGCAACTTTTTTGAGCGTGTTGCAGGCATCACATTCTATTGTTTATTTTATATTTACAAAATACAATTTGTCAGCAAAAATACTGAACATGTTTTCCTTTTTCAAGCAATTTAAGAAATGACAGATTTTAGTTTTTATTGCAGTTTTAGAAAGTGTCACACTTTTCTGGAAATGTTGTTTGTCAGTCAATACAATGTTATTGGAAACAGTACCGCTGTCACTGTAATGCTGGATTATATCAACTTGTCATTGACTATTTTAATATAACAGCATGATTTGTACATCCTGACACACATCCTGAGTCAACATGGGAAAGCTGAGAGCAGATACCCTCCAGGAAATCCAAGAACATTTCCAATTGTGCATGGACCTCCTATAACAACATCAGCACAAATGATGTTGGATCATTCATGGCCTAACCATTCTAACTGTATATAACGTATTAGTGACACAGCACAACGCTGTATTCTGAATTTTTTTAAAGGTGATTTTAGCATGATGAGATTTTCTGATCTTCCAGAACAGCTTTTTGAAGATGGTATGACTTCTGGAAGGGAAAAACAAATGCAGGTGGTCAGCTGAACGCACTGAGCTCCAGAATGAAAAGAAGGACAGTTCAAAATGCAAATCGCTGAGCTGTGTCTAATTTGCCTCCTTATCATTTTCACTGATAAACAAACATACACTCTGCCGGCTAACGATGTCCAGAGGGGGAAGCGAAGCGCTTGGTTACGTCCTATTCTTTCTATGATTTTAGACTCATATAAAAATATGAATAAATATATATTTAATAAAGTAGAAATAGCCTGATATGGCATATGCAGCATGTACCAAAGGAATAAATTAGTATGAACCATATAATACTTTGGTATCAACTCCTACCCCTAGACTAGAAGAATGGTTGAGTCCAGGAGATTGCAGTCAGTAAATGAGAAAGCATTACCTCATTTCCGTATATCTAAGTGGCTGCCCTATAGAGTGTCCCTGTTTGCTTGTGTGTGAGATGACAGAGAGATGAAGTTCAACAGACCCAATATACACAACGGGTCTATTTCTCAGCTGTTTTCAGAGCAGTATTGGATACTTAGAGCTCCTCTTGTGTATTTTATTCACTTACCCACCCTGACTGAACTGTAGGAGGAATTGTAGGTGGCAACAATGACAAACTTTTTTTTCTACCCAGTTCATTTATATAAATATATAATCACTTTGAGTCAGCTGGAATCCAGAGCACACAATGATACAATTTCCATTTGATTGTAGAATCATTTCGACTCATTATGGTCACAGCGCACAAAAGAAACGTTCTGCATGAAAGCAGTGATGGAAAAAAAACATTTGAAACTTAATAATGCCGTCCTAATCCTGATAATAAGTCGGTTCAACACCAAGAAAAGTGTTCATAAAGCTCTAATTGTCGCTGACGTCTAACCACCAGCCACAAACCAAAACTTTATGAGATGACTGGGACTATAAATATAGTAGGTTTTGCATATAAACTTATATAGACACAGCAAATAAAATTGACCACTGGGATATTTCTAACCGACTGTACATAAGAGATGATGTTTAATGTAAAATTTTATTATAGACTGTATATCTGTAGATCTATGAATTCATCTGTCATGATAGCTACAGGGGTTAGACAATGAAACTGAAACACCTGTCATTTTAGTGTGGGAGGTTTCATGGCTGAATTGGACCAGCCT
>JAOTRJ010000051.1:22431510-22442314 GCA_028564905.1 Leptodoras praelongus | reverse complement strand
AGTTTTGATGCCTTCAGTGAGAATCTACAATGTAAATAGTCATGAAAATAAAGAAAACGCATTGAATGAGAAGGTGGTCCAAACTTTTGGCCTGTACTGTACATCCCCTGACTATTCCCTGTTTTTGAACTCTTTCTTTGCCTGCTGTTTTGGATTGTATGCCTATATCTATCTAATAAACGCCATTCACTTGTCATTGCATACACTCTTATCTATCATTTGTGATATAGTTTTCATATATTGAGTGACAGATCCGGTAATGAATGATGCATCGTTCCACATAGGACGCTAATTCTTTTCGTTCCTTAATGAGATAAGGAAGTGATGAAGATCAGCATGAAGATGAAATATAGAGTCAAATTTCTGCATCATGCCATTCCACTATTGAGCATGGCTACACTTTCTTTTTTTAATGCTATTTTTCTTTTCTGATGTGCTGTGCTCAATTAAAATGAGAAACTACAGTCAGTGTGTGTCAGTGAGCATGGCCCGTGTTCATAAATATGCAACAGTTGTTCAAATAGGTGGGATATGATATGCTGGTACTCCTGCAAAAATATTGCATTGACTTATAAGAGATATTAATCTAGAGTTAAGTCAACAGAAACGTGTGCACGCTTTCTTTGAGTTCAAATTCTGAAGTTGCTACAGTTAATCATGGCTGGGAGCAAAAACTGGCATATTGTCTGGTTGAGAGGAATGGCATTCTCTCTCCCAACTCTCAGTCACAGTCACGCCACTCCAATATACAAACACCATAGAAGAACACCATAAGCTTGGATAAATTAGCTAGGTAGGTTGAAGACTTAAATAAGCATTCGCAAGTTGAGACTGTGTTGCTGTTGTTTTCAAAAGGTTCTCTGATTCCTTCTTACGCCACCAGAGGGAAAGACCAGTAAGCGAGAAGAGCTAGGTTGAGCTCGTAGGCCACTGGCCGAGGTAATTTGAGGCAGGGCAAGAATTAGCCGGCGTATGCCGGGAGAGAAGGAGATGGTCACACCACGGCTAATTCTTGCTCTGCCTCAAATTACCTCGGGCAGTGGCCTATGAGCTCGACCTAGTGCTTCTCGCTTACCGGCCTTTCCCTAAAGCTGTGGCATGCATTCACAAGCATAGAGAGAAGGTGTGACGAGGAGCCCTTGCTCAGAGGTGCTTAAATGCGTGAGCAGCCAGGTGCTCCTCGTCAACCCTGATTATCCAAGGTCTGCCTGGGCCTTGTAGTCCCTCGACTTACTCTGCTGGCTTGACGTCTTGTAGTCCTATTCATGACTACGTTGCCCCCCGAGGTCACAGAGGGAACTGCATCCCAATTCCCTCTGGTGGCTGAAGAGGGAAACGTCCTAACAGTTCTGTTTTCGCCTGCCTTCAAGGCAATGTAAATAGAGTTGCGTTCTTAAAATATTCCTTTCAAAGTACCCTGGAAACTGTTTATAAAAGTTTGCTTTGTCAGGCGTGAAAACACAGTTGTCGTGTGGATGAGAAACCAAAACGCAACCAAACCTTTCTGTTTTCACAAAATCTCTGTGGCTTCTAAGTCTAGCATTGTTTAGTAACAAGTGTATTATCCTTGTTTTGGATGTGGTGGCACTGAAGGCTGTCCAAGCACTCATACACACTTTCACCCACTCCATCACAGCTAGAGTCAATTCGGCATAGCCAATCCACCGGCTGCATTGGAGAAAGCAGGCAATATGTAACAGACTACACAGGCAGTAACAAGAGCTCAGGATTGTTCCAGGGAACTTGGAGTTACAGCAACCCTATTTGGTGCAACACTGCGCCTTCTAACTAGCAGTAGGAAGATATTTACTCACGATTATAGGAGTACTTCTCAATCTGAGGTGTGGAACATGGTCAGGTGAACAAGACAGGAGCCAAGAATGTCTTTCTGGCAAAATTAATGAATCTCAAAGGGCAGCTGGCTTTCAAATGGAACAGCATTATGTCGGATTGCATGGGCTGCAGACACATTGCTGTCTACCTGGGAGCTGATGTGTCTGACTGGAAGCAAATGAAAGAAAGCACACTTTAAAATATGGTAAGATACATACACAGCAGCCAGGGTCTGTTCTCCTTCTGAATCTGTCTGATTTTGGATCATGTATTCAGACTTGCTAAATTAAATCCAGGTGTGTTATATAGATTATTGGTTTATGTGTTGAATCATTTGGAGTACATGACCTTAGATGAGTTTAGCTGTTACTCATGTCACATTTCAATCGCTGTGTGTGGCTGGTTTGTTTTTTTATTGCAGTCACCTTTAGAAAGGTGATTTTAACAATTCATCTATTGTCGGATTATAAAGCGAGGGCCATAAAACGACACGCAGATGGGAAGCATTGCCGAGGCGCCCGGCTCAGCCTGCCTCTGAACTGCTGCCCATTCAGCGCTTTGAAGTGAGATAAACGTTCTCCACCATAAAAGTTTCCGAGCCCAATTTAGGCCTACCTGAAGCTGGATTTCTCCCTCTCTCACCCGTTATTTCACAGCTTGAAAGAGAGCAGCTAGAATGTTAAAGGGTTGACAACATTGCAGTAAGCCCTTTCTTTTTTGGTGCTTTCTTTATTTGTTAGCTTTCATTTCCTGTTTTTGAGTCCTTGGGGAAAAAAATGAATGGCTGCCTGAAAGGAATTCTTGACAATGGTTTACTTCAAAGGCTCAAACTGTGTTCTTGGCGTAAGCTTTCATTCTCTGGGAAATAATTGGAGATGAGCATTTTAGTGAATGTTGCTAAACGAATGTACCCGTGGCAAAACAGACTCTTTCTAATGATGTCCCCAGACAAAATGAGCATGCTGAGAAAAAATTGCATAAAACCGACTCATACGTCGTAGTATGTGTGCCATAATAAAAATGTAAATAGTGGACTACTGAACTATTCATAGAGCCTTGGGGAAATGTGGGTCAGCCTACAAGCTTTTATTGGCCAATGCAAAATGTGTTATATGTAACGTAGTCTATAATACTGCATTTAGGTTCTATCATCTATTTATTAATTATCTAAACTAAGCATGAGTGTATCCATAGCGTAATGAGTGTCTGTCCTGGAAATCTCATGCTTTTGAAATGAAACGACTATAGAAAGAAACCTGACTGGTAGGGAAAACTTTATTTTTATTTTATTTTATTTTATTTTATTTTTCTCCCTAATTTAGTCGTCTCCAATTCCCACCCATCAGTGCTTCCCCCCCTTGTCACATGACCCCTTGTCCCCATTCAGGGAGGTAGGGAAAACTTTAAATGTAAGGTTCTGGGGCGGAGTCCTGCTGAGTTGTAGTGATTTGCCAATATTTTAATATTTCCATAAGAAATGTGCCAGAATTGACTGTATTATTTTGCTTTCTCTTGATACCAACATATCATTATTATTATTTATATATAAAACATATAATCTAATCGTTCATATAAATAACTTATACCATTGAAGCCCATAATACACTGTGACCTACTGCAGGTCTGCACAGTTAAACATATTTGAACTGTGATCATGATTTTGGATAATTCACCATTAATTCGTTCATTCATCTTCAGTGAGCACTTTATCCTCATGTGAGTCTATTCTGGGAGTGTAAAGTGGGAATACACCATGCGTTCATAACCACAGGCAATTTAGAGTCCACTGGAATGTTTTTGGGGCAGTGAGGGGAAACTGGAGAACCTGCAGGAAGACATGTTGAACATGCAAATCTCTAACCTGAGCTCAGGCTGGAAGCAGGCACTCACGAGCTGTAAGGCAGCAGTGCTACCTACTGTACCAATATGCCACCTCATACCTCAATTACTTAAACATTTTGATGAGTTTAGCAATGGACTTATGGTGATACATTAAATCACAAGCCCTCCATTCATGTGCTCCATATAGTCTTATATGGAGGATGACAAATAAATAAAAGTGGAAATATATAGTTTAGTATATAAATAAATAAACTAATATATTTTTGTCATTAAAAAGTGCATATGAAATGCAAAACAAATGTCCTGAATTTATTTCTACATTTCCATACAACAATGTCTGTTTAGTATAGTTATGTTTTTCTGGATATATTTATTTATTTCCACGTTTATTTTTCTTCATGTATTTCTGGTTTTCTTCAATTAATTTATATCTGCATTTCCACAGTTCTACATTTATTTGTTACTGTATTTCTGCATCCATATGCTAATTGGGTAGGCGGTCCTAAAGCAAAAGCACGATTGGTTAAAGCGATAGGATCTATTACGGCTCTATTACTACTATCTTGGCCTACAGCGGCTGCTTTCTGCTACACCGGAACGTTTCCAGCATTGCCTTAGTTAGCTACAAGAAACTTAGAAGTTAGAAGCTACTTAGAAGTTGACATTCATTCATTTTATGTAGTCCTGTATGACTGATGTCGAGCCATTGCTAATGATTTAAGATCACTGGAAAATGATTTTGAGAAGCCATTGTGAAGTTAGCTTTGGTCAGAGTTACCAACGATCTCCTGTTGGCTGCAGACGCTGCTGTACCCTCCCTGCTTATCTTGCCCAACCTGTCGGCTGCATTTGATACAGTGGACCATGGGTTACTTCTTTGTAGACTGCAGCATACCATTGGTCTTACAGACACGGTTTTCTCCTGGTTTAAATCCTATCTCAGAGATAGAACTGAGTTAGTTTCTATTGGAAGTCTTGCGTTCCATTGGTATGCTGATGACTTACAGCTGTATATTAAAATGTATCATTGCGCCTCCTTGACTGTACTTACAACCTGTCTGCAGGAGATACAGGCATGGTTACAAGACTACTTCCTTCAATTAAACAGTTTAAAACTGAGGCAATCCTGGTTGGCACACCTCGTCAGATCCAGTCATCCTCTATCAGCAGTATTACTTTTTTGGGTCATAATATTCACATATCTTCATCAGTCACCAATCTGGGTGTCATATTTGACTCTCACCTATCCTTCGATAGCCATATCAAGCACCTCAGGAAAACATCTTTTTATCGCTTATGAAATATTGCCAAACTTCGACCTTCCCTTACATTATGTGATGCCGAAAAACTGGTTCATGCTTTTGTTTCTACCAGATTGGATTATTGCAATGCGCTTTTCACCGGGATCTCTAGCAAAAATCTTCAGAAATTGCAATCTGTTCAAAACAGCACAGCTCGAATCCTGATGAGAGCAAGGAAATATGAACACATCACTCCCATCCTTTGTTCTCTCCACTGGCTACCTGTTTCTGTAAGGATTCAATATAAGATCACTGTTCTCACACATCAGTGTATCTATGGCCATGCCCCAGAGTATCTTAAAGAACTTATTTCAGTACAGACTTCATCCCGATCTCTCCGCTCTACAAACTCTAATCAGCTCATTCTTCCGAGAACCAAACTTAAGTCTATGGGGGATCGTTCATTTATCTCTGTTGCCCCTCGTCTTTGGAATACCTTCTCGAAACATTTGAGGGACAGTTGGGAATTTTAAAAAGGATCTTAAAACTTTTCTTTTTTGCAACACATTTAAGTGATTTAAAATTCTTATTTTTAACATTGCGATTGCTATTTTTATTTTCTATGTTACTTGTGGCACTTTGAGATTTACTTTAATATAAAGTGCATTATAAATAAAATGTATTATTTTTATTATTATTATTATTAAATTCAAGGCGTTTATTTTCATATGCCCTTTTTCATGACAAAAATATATATTTATTAATGATTTATTTATGTAATAAATTAATTATTTGGGCATTTATATATTCTTAAGACATTTCTCTTCCTGCATAGTCATAACACTGAATTATGTAACTCTCTATTAATGTGCATAATGAGCCGTCTTTTTGAAATGAAAAGGATAAAAGGATTATAATGTAAAATTTAGTTATCTATGATAAAATCTAACAAAGGATCATTACATCATTATTAATGAAGATAAGATCCATACATATACTCTATATACAAATTATCATACAATACAAAGAATAAGAATAAACTATAATTATAAAAATGGCAACAGGCATGTTAAGAATGAAAATGGCAGTGAGGTAGCAGTAAGGTATTTCATATATATATATTTTTACTTCTTTAAATAAACCTGTACAGACTAATAAGCATGAATTAAATATAGCTAGTGAAAGTTGATAGAAAAAGAATTGGTTAGCTGATTAATTTTTGAGATGCACTGAAGAAACAGACATCAGTTCTCTTATATGATTAAAAGCAACGAAATGACACTTTAATTATTTACTTACATATGGCTGGTTTTGTAGGACCACAGCGATTGTCATCAAGTTAGCCCAGTTATTTAAGCACAGAGAAAGAGGACGAATGTGTACCTGGCTTATACCAGTATCATCAGAACTAAACACATGGACTCCTATCGTTGATGTTCATGTTCTCAAGGCTAGGTGAGAATCAGACCGAGGGTCTGCGTTATTCTGCCTCCTAGTGGTCAGTGCATGAGGTGTCTTTCGCCTGTCATCCACGTCGTGCTAACTTTCTTTACTCTTGCCATGCCTAGAAGGCACTGCGGTTAATTACATTCACATGCTGCTTATTTTGCTTATATTTAACCTGACTCATTTCACTCAAGGACAGTGAAATGTTTGTGCACATACAGTATACACACATTCCTCTTACTATTACTATCTTCCATTGATATAATGATTACTGTAGCTAATTTTATGTGTACATCTAATGTGTAAACCTAACCCTATCCTTAACTTTAAGCTCTTTTCGTCATTGGGACCATCCAAATGTCCACATATGGTCTAAATGGTCTGATATTCATACCTTCTGGAACATTTGTCTTTGTTTAGACACATTGTGTCATACACCTGACACACTCAAAGCTAGAAAAATGCCTTTACACACTAAAACACCTAAGACACATTCATATACACACACCCTGGCAAATACATTTCTAAGTGTCTCTCTGATGAAGCACAGCTGATCATGTTGAGCTTTGAGCTTTTTAGAGGTGCACTAATATTTATGCTTTACTCTGTTATGTGTGTGTGTGTGTGTGTGGAGGTGTGTTACGTCAGCAAACTGCCTCATTCCTAATGAAACCAGGCAGCTGCATAATGCCTTCTGTCCCACAGTTCTGCACTAATGCCCTCTCCACATTTGCACTAATGCATTCTTCTACACCTCTAATGCCTCTTCCATTGCTATAGTAATTCCATCTGCACCTTTCCATGCAAACCTATTTTACTTGTACACATAAAAACACACACACACACACACACACACACACACACACACACACACATGCTGTCTTCCCTTTCTGACTTCTATGAATTCCTCCAGTGTTTTTTGACTCGATCAAGGCACTACACTGAAGTTGAGACTAAATCATTTCACCCACATTTTGACCAAAGGTCTTGGACCATCTCAACTTGGACCATCTCACCCTCAGGTCCAAGTCGAATCTGATTCCTATCATCTCACCCTCAGGTCCAAGTCGAGTCTAATTCCTATCTCATCTCAGTCTCATGTCCAAGTTTGGGTTGTCATTGTCTCTCATATCCAAGAGTCTAAGTCAACTCACCCTCAGGTCCAAGTTGAGTCTGATTCCTGTCATCTCACCCTCACACACATGCTGTCTTCCCTTTCTGACTTATATGAATTCCTCCAGTGTTTTTCGACTCGATCAAGGCACTACACTGAAGTTGAGACTAAATCATTTCACCCAAATTTTGACCAAAGGTGAGTCAAAGTTACCTCACTGTCAAGTACAGTTCCAGTCTAGGTCACTCACTGTCGTGTGCACATTGAGTAAAATAATGTCCAAGTTGAGTCCAGGTCATCTCAACCTCATGTCTAACTCATCTCACCCTTACATCCAAGTAAGTCATTTTGTTGTTGAGTCCATGTCATCTCACCCACACACATATCCATGATGAGTCTAATTCCTAAGTCATCTCACCCACATATTCACATCAAGTGTAATTCCTGAGTCATCTTCCCTCACATCCAAGAGTCTAAGTCATCTCACTCTCACGTACAAGTCGAGTCTAATTCCTGTCATCTCACGTCCAAGTTTGGTTTGTCATCATTCCTCACATCCAAGAGTCTAAGTTGTCTCACCCTCACATCCAAGTGAAGTTTAATTCCTGTCATATCACCCTGAAATCCAAGTCGAGTCTAATCCCTATCTCATGCTCAGGTCAAAGTTGAGACTAATTCCTGTAGTCTCTCCTTCAGGTCCAAGTTGAGTCTGATTCCTGTCATCTCACCCTCAGGACCAAGTCGAGTCTAATTCCTATCTCATCTCAGTCTCATGTCCAAGCTTGGTTTGTCATTGTCTCTCATATCCAATAGTCTAAGTCATCTCACCCTCAGGTCCAAGTTGAGTCTGATTCCTGTCATCTCACACTCAGGTCCATGTTGAGTCTGATTCCTGTCATCTCACCCTCAGGTCCAAGTTGAGTCTGATTCCTGTCATCTCACCCTCAGGTCCAAGTTGAGTCTGATTCCTGTCATATCACCCTCAAATCCAAGTTGAGTCTAATTGCTATCTCATCTCAGTCTTATCTCCAAGTTTGGTTTGTCATTGTCCCTCACATCCAAGAGTTTCAGTCATCTCACCCTCACATCCAAGTCGAGTCTAATTCCTATCAACTCACCTTCACATCCAAATTGAGTCTAACGCCTGTCATCTCACCCTTATGTCCAAATCAAATCTAATTCCTGTCTCATCTCAATCTCTAGTCCAAGTTGGGTTTGTCATCGTCCCTCACATCCAAGAGTCTAAGTCATCTTACCCTCATGTAGAAGTTGAATCTACCTCATCTGACGCCTCATGTAGAAGTCAAGTCTAAGTCATCTCACCCTCATGCCCAAGTTGAGTCTATTTCCTAGGTGATCTCACTCTTATGGTCAGGTTAGGTTTGTCAACTTCAATCAAATCCAAGCGCCTATTTCATCTCACATTTTTGTCCATGTAAGTCATCTGACCCTCATGCAAAAGTTGAGTCTAAGGTGTCTCACTTTTACGTCCAAATAGTCTGACTCACATCACCCTCATGTTCAAGTCAAGTATAATTCCTAAGTCATCTCCACTCATACCCAATATACTAACTCATATCACCCTCACATCCATGTTGAGACTAATTCCTAAATCATCTCACTCGTATGTCCAACTCAAGACTATTTCATCTTATCTTCAAATCCAAGTCAAGTCTAAGTCATATCTCTCTCACGTCCAAGTCATACCCAAAGCCACCGGGTTACTCATTAGAAGTCATAGAGGATTTCATAGAGGAAGTAATATTATTATTGTCCAGATGTACTAAACTTGTTTTCAGGCACAATTAGGACCACTGTGTGAAAAGCCTTGCCTGCTCTGTATGGAAAGTACAAACCTAAACACGCACCCGAGGGAGGATTGTACCAGTTTTGGGGGTTTTGTCGTTGATTTTTTTGTCTGTAGATGGACGTAGGATATTTGGAATATGTTCTATTCTAAATACCAATATACTCACTTGCAACCATGCAATATGGTCTGTGCCCCTGTTCCTGTACTCAATGGTGTCTCTGATCTTCATCTTCATCTGTTAAAGACTTTCATGTCTAATAGCATATTACCTTCTGTTCCTCCTGTCTGAAACTTCTGCACTTCACTCGTTCTCAGATAGTCCATAATCCGTGACTACGTGTGTGTGGTTTTCAGAGTGCCCATGAGCGGACCTGGGACTGGTACAGGTTCAGCGTGGAGCAAGAAAGGCTGCTGTTGGAGAGTTGGCACAGGGAGCACGCGTTTCTGCGGCTGCGGACTCTACGGTTACTGGAGGATGCGAGGGTCATTTATGATGAACAACAGAGCCTACAGAGCGACAGATTACACCAACAACACATCTGTGCCCAGCTTAGACAAAAGGTAACACAGACACACCAACACACAGTACGCAGTACACAGGACACTGACCTCCTACTGCATGGTGAACTAGTTCCTTATGCATGTTCAGCAGTTATTTCTGTTTGCAAGATTCCCAAGAAGACAAAAATACAGAGCAGAGCTGTCATCACTGCATATTCCCAAGCATGGCTATGCTTTAGTCCATGTGTGTTATGTAACACTATTCCAGATGGCATTATAAAGTGCACAATCAATCATTCTGATTTGAGAGTGTGAGTCTCAGTCATCCGCCTCACAGCTTTTAACTGAGGCTGGAGTGGATAAAGATGTGCAGCCATCTGCTGTGATGGCATCTGCAGTTTCCAGTCACAACATGGCAGCTCCTAGTGCAAAGAAAGCAATCAGTGTGTGTCAGACTTGGACTGCTGCTGCACAAAGCCCCTAAAGAGCACTGAATTTCTTTCAAGAAGCCTGCATATCAAAAGCAGAAAAAATTATGAGGGCTAGCTAGGCTCAAAGCACTTTTTAGGCTATAGATTAAAAACTGTTTTGCCTAACATGAAGATTTTTATGGCAAATTGTCCTCTAGGAGGCTAGCTCATTATGATTCATTTGTGGTGTAGTGCCACAAAAACAATTTGCACTTCACTAACCAGTATTTTGTGACATAAAGGCTCAAACTTCATGATATTTCACACTCTGTATCATTACCACATCTTTAGACACGCAAAGGGACTTTTGGGAATTACGTGAATGAAACCTAAATATAACCCCACACTTCAAGAACAAGAATCTGAGAACATACTGGAAAAAGACATGGTGATATGTGTATATATACAATACAGGCCAAACGTTTGGACACACCTTCTCATTCAATGCGTTTTCTATATTTTCATGACTGTTTACATTGTAGATTCTCACTGAAGGCATCAAAACTAGTTAATTCATAATATAATTCATATTATAAAATAATCATAA
>JAOTRJ010000051.1:21825932-21836906 GCA_028564905.1 Leptodoras praelongus | reverse complement strand
TGGCTGGGCACCGGCTCCCCCGTGACCCCGTAACTGGGAATAAGCGGTACAGAAAATGACTGACTGACTGACTGACATTCCACCATGCAAAATAGGAAAAAGTATCCTGAAAACTTTCCCACATCTGTCTGTTACATAAACATCTGTCTGTTACATAAACATCTCCTGACAGAAAAATGTCACCATGTAAATGATTACAGTTTTTTTATGTAGAGCCTTCACTGTATAAGTCCTTGTGTAAGTTATAACTAGACAAAGTATATCAGAATGAACACAACATAAACCTTGTAGCTTGAACGTCTGTCCAATTAGAAGCCAACCATCAGCAGCGCAGTGACGTTTTATGCATATCCGTGATGAAACTGGGCCATGGGTGTTTATGCTGTGGTATAGCAGCCTAATGACATTTAGATTTTCTTAAAGCACTTCCTCCTACCTCTTATATTTTATTATTTCTGCAGATGAGCGGATGATGGACGTGGTGTCAGGTGCGAGTGGTCATGGTGAGAACACAGTGGTGGAGAGAGAGATGCAGTCCCTGGGATCAAGAGCAGCGGGGCCACAAGCCGCCAGGCAAGGCACCGGCCGGGAGCCGACGGCCACCCACATCAGGCACCTAGGGGTCGAGCCGCTGATCCGGGCGTCCCGCGCCAATCTGTCCCGGCCAGTGTGGGGGTCCGAGGAAAGTGTGTCTTTAGCTAGCGATTACTATGGTAGCACGTTCAGTCTCTATAGAGGAAGGACTTTTTCTATTCCCCTGTAATATCAAGTTTTCCCAAGCGCAAATAATTAAACTATTCATAACTCCAGCAGGCCACAATATAAACAGCAAATAATAATAATAATAATGATAATAATAATAATAATAATAATAATAATAATAAACCTGCAAAACAGCCCACTTTCCTAGTCCTGGTGCCACAAGAGGCCTTTGCTGTGACATGGAGCCCTGTGTGTGTGCTAAGGAGGGGATGTGACTCAGACCAGAGCCCAGGGTGTGACCCCTTAATTTCTTTCCTTGCTCCCTGCTAGGAGAGAGAGACAGAAAGGGAGAGAGAGGGGAGAGAGAGAGAGAGAGAGAGAGAGAGAGGCAGAGAGAGAAAGGAAGAAAGGCTCTCTACATTTGGATGAGGTTCAGATCAGCCCACTGTGAGAGAGCAGTATGAACTGCCAAATCTATTGCAATTAGATGTGACTCATTCACAGGTGGAGATTCAGTAAACTGAAACAATGACAATGTAGGAATGAGCAGATTTTGCAGTGATGCAGGCCAAGTGCACTGAGGCTGTTTTCACCCTTATGTAATTCTGAAAGTATTGCTAAGAAAGTGGCAAAGCAGAGCTTTTTGAGCACAAACCATTCTTCATGTGGATGCTTCATCAGTCTGCACTTGTTATATGGTGCATGGAATGAAAAAAAGAAAGAAAGAAGAAGATTTTGTCCCTCCTCCTCAGCACCATCCCCACAGCCATGTTAGAGCCAGGGCAACAGCACCTAGGACTCTCTTGAATTCCTGCCAAACTCCAAATAAATTTAAACGATATGTATATTTCATCACAGTACATTAACAGTTACTGCTTTGGCAATACTGTCTAGTAAGATCTGAGCAATTAATCTGCAGTCTCATGCTCATCTTTTAGTTTCTGCTTTATACACATATACATATATCTCATTTCTCACCTCTCCGCTTGTTTGATGGAGCATGTCGGCTGTTCTAGAAAGTGAATTAATGATGGCAGGCTGGTCATGTTCCTGTCTGCTGTCTAAAGCTGACCTTGGCAGGCACAGAGAAATCATTGTTCATCATCCAGCTACAGACCTGGACCTTAAGCCTACCAGCCTATAATCAAGTGTCAGATCTGTGTTATGTAACATGTCAGCCGACATCCTATAAGGCAGTTACGTGGCCTTTTCTTGTTGGCCAGAGCACATCTTATCTCAGCGCCTGTTATCTGTAGCCAAGTGTTAGAGCAAATATTAGAAATATTAGAACGACCCTTGTGAAAACGAAATAATATGGTGCATTTGTCATTACATTTCCAAATCAGGTTGATCAAATTAGTGAAATGCCTGTGGTACAGTTTTTAGCATTTCCATTTTCATCACATTAGACAGTGAAAAAAGTTGCCTTCTCAAAAAAAAAACAAAAAAAAAAAACAATTAAATGGAAAAGGGAAAAAAACGAATTAAATTAACTGCCACCTCCCTTGCCCACAATTACTGCCTTTTCTGTGCCTCATCTAGATTTATTTTTTTTAGTTCATACTTTCCTTTGACCCCCATTTTCTATGTGCATTTTCTATTTTGCCTATTTCTATTTATTTTACCTCCACAACAATAGATGCAAAATAAAATGAAATGGCTGTTGCTATTATTTGCATCCTATTGTGTGTGTGAGGTGCCATCGGCCCTTTTAGGTTCTCTGATTTCTCTGCATGGTTTTTATTGAAGAATTGCTTTAGCATGCCTGCTTGCATGCAGTTTATTCCACAATTATGATATATAAATATAAACATATTTACATGTATTGTAATTAAAGAAAGATTGATGCAAATGGATATATATATCCCTCAGCTTTAATCATCATTTTGATTTTTTGATATTAGACAATGAAGCACAAAAGAAAACAGGCATTGCCAAACATAGTCATAGTCATCATAACACTGTAAATTTGATATCTGAAATAAAGTTTTAAATGAACAACCAAATCTTGGTAATTTGCCTATTTTATTTTTCAGTAATTAAATATTGTGTCATTGGCCCATAGTTTCAAATTTACTGAAAAAAGGGAAGAAAAAAAGGTTGTTAGGGTGCTATTACTAATTTGCTGGATTTTTCATATTACACTAACACAACCCACTATTAAAGAGTGATCCGAGTGTTATTTTTCCAAATTCTTGCACGGTCATGTTTCTTTGCATGGTTTGGACATTGCTTGGGTGATGTTCATGCAGTCCTTTACACTGGATATCTCATACAGAAGTAAGTCTAAACATCTGCAGGCTGGGAAGGAAGCCCATGGATTAATAAAAAACAGTACAGTAAGCCTGGTGACTGCAGGTTGGCTTGTGTTCTATATAAATGTATGTCCTCCTTAATGTAGTCTTCTTAAGGACTTAAGTGCTTATTCTAAATAATCATTTGCAACTTTTCCTTCTCAGCTATGGCAGTGACGTGACCTACAGATGTGTATATCCAGTTATTACATGGTGGGCTAGTCCAGTGTTTTTGGAAGGAATTGGCTAGTAGGCTCCATTGAATTTGGCTTTACCAAACCTACACATTTAGTAGTGTACTGTAAATTGAATTGAATTGGTTTCATTTGGTTCTACTGTGATGAAAGATAACTCACTTATTTGGGCAGAGTGACACTGGTCTTGACTGTCACCCCAAGACCAATGTAAAAGGTATTCTTTTTTCTTTATATTTATCTTTTTAACATCCATTTACAAGTTTTATGCAAACTTTATGCAGAAACAAAATTAGAGTAGATCTAATTACTAGGTACTTGATGTAGATATCCTTTTTCTTTCTTTACCCCACTTAAAATTGGAACACTTCAAAGGATAAAACCCAAATATTTCCACTCAAGGCAAACACACAGACACTGAAATGACTCCACAAATTTCCCCTCACATACATTGTATTCTCAAGACAAAATGCCTCTTTGGCCCCCTGTCCTCTTCCAAATAGCTGGGCTCCTCCCCCTTATTAACCCAGTAGTCTAACAGAACATTTCCGTTAATCGCCTTCTTTCAGGAGCCAGTCTGAGGAAGTTTTGAGGGAATCTCCCCAACAAGTTATCGCTCCCCCTTCCCCCAAAATAATCCGTTCCTCCACCTCTCCCATGCTCGGCCGATCTGGCTCAGGCCCCCCCACGCCCCTGACCCCACGCAAGAAAGCCGTTGTGCCAAGTGAATACCAAGACACAGTACCTGGAGAGTTTGAGGAGAAGATAAAGCAACCCAAGTCTTCAGTCATGTCCCAGAGTAGTGCACAGGACTCTCGACCTCAGACCCCTGTAAGTGACTACTCCAGGAAGGACTTGACCCCCCGTCCTTCTCCTAAACTCACACGGCCAAGTTCCAAGATCTTTGAAAGGGTGAGAGTTTTTGAAGAGCGAAGAAGAAGCATCGACAATCCTGAGGGGTCAATCTCTGGACGCTCTTGGGCTGGTTTTAACAGAGCTCCTTCCATTGACTCAGATGATGGAGGGAGTCGTCTAGGAATCTCAAGAGAAAGTTCCAAGGAGGACCTCCATGAAGCTTTGAAGGCAGATGCAGAACAGAGAAGATCCAAGTTCAGGCAGAGGGCTGCTTCTCTGGAGGACAGACCTCGCTACTCCCAGAAAGTGCAAGATATTGAGCACAAGTTCACAGAGGAGCTCCAGCGAATCAAAAAGCTTGTGGGGAAACCACACATGAAGAAGTCCTTCTCTACTGATCAGCTCTCCACTTCTCACCGGGGCAGGCAGCCCTTGAGAAAACTGGAGCCCATCCCACCTCAGGTACTTCAAAAGCTACAAGACCGTGAGCGTGCTCATGAGGAGCAAGAGAAGAAAATGAAAGAACAAGCCAAAGACAAATCACCACAGGTGCAATCACAGCAGATTCAGCAGCAAGAATCACTGTTACAGGAGCAGGTTGTACGAGAGAGGTCACCCATCACAAAGAAAACATTTAACCAAATGGGAGAGGAGCCTTCACCTCCAGAAGGTATGTCACCATCTGAGTTACCTGGACAAAGGTCTCCAATAATAAGGCGTGGAGCTAGTCCAGTTGCTGAGCCCCCTCGAAGATCTCCAATTCTGGAAATCACTTCTGTGACTGATGAGCACCGACACTCACCTCAAAGAACAAGAACAGAGTCACCATCCAGAAATGTCCTGGAGATGACTTTACGCAAGGTTGAAATGAGACCTGCAAGTCCACTCGTAAAGAGGGTAGGTCAGATCCAGGAAGTCTCACCAGTCTGCACAGAAGATGAAACTGTACATAGAAAAACACCCATAGAGGTCACACTGAGAAAGCTGGACAGAAGACCTGAAAGTCCTCTTGTGCAGGGTGAAATCAGTGCAGTACAAGAGTGTCCTGTCCAAGCACCACCTACCAAACCTCCAAGGGTGTCACTCACCTCCTCTAAAGAAGAAAAAATGGAAATAGATGTGGCTCCTCTATCACCAGCCCCAAAGATCACTATCCCACAGATTATTGTTGAAGAAGAACCAATGGAGACAGAAGCTTCTGTACCTGCACGCAGTTATAAAACAAGCAAAAATGCCACTTCCAAAGAGGAAAAACCTCAGAGAGTGAGAGGGAGGGGCCGTAAACAAAGACCCATGTCTCCTGAATTAGGTGGGTGTGTTGTGTTTATTCATGAATGATACCTATTTAACAAAATAATTTGGCTGCAATAGTCTGTGATTCAAACTTTAAAAGCACAATCCAAATATCATTTCTGTCATGGGATTGGAAATGTCTACCCCTGTTACTAGCCTGGTACTTGCCTAGAATACATAATGTGCACTTAGAAGTGGCTAATGGGAAGTTTTACTTAAGGCAGTGGTGGCTCAGTGGTTAGGGCTCTGGACTACTGATTGGAAGGTCATAAATCAAGGGTGTCCAATCTTATACATAAAGGGCCCATGGGTGCAGGTTTTCCTTCCAGTCAAGCAGGAGCCACGCCTCATTCCACATGTTTTTAATCAACGGATATAATTAATGGATCTTGACTTTCAATAGTGTGTGGCTTCTGCTTGGTTGGAAAGATAACCTGCACCCACACTGACCCTTCTTGGATATGATTGGACACCACTGACATAAATTCAAATCCAGGTCCCACCAAGCTGCCATTGTTAGCCCTTGAACAAA
The DNA here is from genome assembly GCA_028564905.1 of Leptodoras praelongus. Taxonomy (NCBI): domain Eukaryota; kingdom Metazoa; phylum Chordata; class Actinopteri; order Siluriformes; family Doradidae; genus Leptodoras; species Leptodoras praelongus. The sequence continues at coordinate 21,831,036 of JAOTRJ010000051.1, read as the reverse complement.
GGTCCTATGGTGAAGTCACTTTTGATAAAAGTGTATCAAATGAATAAATGGATGAATAAATGCAAAATATATATATTTATATCACACAAACATGCCTTTCCTCATGGTATCTTTGCAGAATCTTCTGATGACTCCTATGTGTCAGCAGAAGAAGATCCTCTAGAAGCCCCAATGTTTGAGTTTCCTCTTCAGGACACGGTAGCATCCTCTGCTGCTGAGGTTTTGCTGAAGTGCATCATCACTGGCAATCCTTTCCCTGAAGGCAAGTTCTTCCTGTTAATCTTTTGGAGAGCACCAAAAAAAAAAAAAAAATGTCTGACATGACTGCAGGCTATTTAAATCCATTTAGTATTGTGTTGCAACCACTGAATGTTATACAATCATACATCACTGGAGAAGAGTAGAGAAATAGTGTTACTGTATTATTGTCACTAAAGCTGTACCAGGCACAGAACCCAAGGCTTACATGTCTGAGTTTTTAATATTTAGTGACATGGATGAGGAACAACGTGGACATAAAGAACAGTCCCACACATGTGGTGAAAGTGGAGGGAGAGAGGCACTCTCTTCTCATCAAATCCACAAAGCCAAGTGATGCTGGCACATACACCGTAACAGCTACAAATGAGGTGGGCAAGGCTTCCTGCAGTGCCACCCTCTTTATTAAACCAGGTGAGTACTTACATTTAAGCAGCCTGCCAAGCCTATCAAGTATAATGTGTCACTCATTTAAGTAGTGTTTTCTGATGCCAAGGCAGAGACATTATTCTAAACCAAAGTCTTCATTCTTGCATGACTTGCCCAGAATATATCGTGATTACAAGCCCTTTTTCTGACACTAGCCCAGAGTCAGAAATCTCATGACTAATATATTTAGAAAGTCTGACACTGATGTGTATTGAGCACCCCACAGAGAAGCATGCCAGATTTAATCCTCCTTTCGGACTGCTTGAGCTGCCTTTAGCTGCCTTTAGAAATGCATTTTCAAGGATATTTCGCTTTTTCGTTCTAATTTCTTGCTCTTTCTTATGTATTCAGTGGAAAAGACTATTTCAAAGGCAGAGAAAGGTGACATACCATTACATCATTGATCCTCAGAGTTCAGTACTTTCTATATTCCCAGTTGAGGAGGAGGCATTTTGGAGGGTGATGTAGGGAATTTTAGCACCTCTGGTTATTTCAGTGGGATTAAAGGACCAAGCAGTGAGTCATTTCACCAACCTACGTTCCTACAGGTCTGGGTTAGCAGCTCAGTGCTGGTGAAAAACTCATCCCTGGAGGGAGTTAGTTACTAATTTAGATTGAATTCTTTCCTGTTCCATCTTCCTACTGGCACTTTCCATTTAAGTAAGCCCTTTGCTTTTCTTTCTCTAGACTTATATTTGTGTCTTTTGCATCCCCTCCTTCTCTCCCCTCACTCTCTAACATTAGCTCCATAGCAATAGTTACTATAGCAACCTTAGCAAAAGACTGTTGTTTGAAGATTGCACAGCCACACCCAGGGTCATTTCTTTTTAACGAAATATTTGCCTTACTATTCTCATTATTATTATTATTATTATTATTATTATTATTATTATAATATCTCTTCATTTGTCGTATAGATGGTGCGGATTTTATAGTAAAGCACTCAAGAAACACACCGATTGCATCTAGTACTCATTTAGCCTGAATGTTCAAAAGCTTCATCTGAGGCAAACAAGCTGGCAAAGCACTTTGCAGTAGCTCTCATTACCAAGCGTTGTCTAAATGACATCTGCACTCAATCCTCATTAATTAACCAGAGCAAAGACGTGTGTCTTGAATTTATTATATAGCTTTTTAAATGTAATGTTTATGATAAAAGGTGGCATTTAAAGGTAAATCAATTCACAAAACAAAACAGAACGAGTATGTAAATGGACTTGAAATGCAATAAAATTGCAAATCGTCAGGAAATGTGGTCAGGATCATCTGCATACTGATTCTGCTTGAACGGATTTAGAATATAATTCATCTGCCTGCCTTTTAAAATTCAGCTTTCATTCTCCGTCATGGTCATTATATATCAAGTCCATTTTGAAGAACAGCCTGCTGGAGGATTTACATAAAATCGTGTGAGATAAGGCTAGAATCTCTTTTGCACTGCTGAAGGTTTTATTAGCATTTTAATCTAATCTAATGTTTTAATCTGATATTGTCTGGATATATGTATAATAATCTCATTTTTTAGTAAGGGTCCAATTTTTTTTACTAGTAAATTTGATACTTGAGGCATTTTCGAGTCAAAAGAACTATCTGTAAGTACTCTATGTTTTATCATTTTACCCTAAATTATTCAAACAAGACATCTTCCTTTTATATATATAACTGTTTAAACAGTGGTATTGATCTTCTGAAATGGCACCACAGTGCCTGTGCTAAGATGAACCGCATGTTGTAATGTATAAATAGGACGGTTGCTATGAGAGACATGGTATGGCTGTCTCTTCTACTGAAATAGTCCTTAATGGGAGCCAGGAGGAGCTTTGCATGTATAGTGTGTTTGTGTGTATGTACGGCTGCTTAGATTTACTTCTGCAAGTTATTCATAAAGTGAAGACAGAGATAAAAAGAGATCATTGTTGTAAATGGTGAGAGGATTTAGCCACAGCACTGCATTGGATGGGCCACCAGTGGCACAGGTAAGTGTGAGACTATTCTAAAGTTAAGGTATAGTAATGGGTAGAAAATGGCTAGAATACCCAGTTGATGTTTATTGGTTTTTGGCTCCTTTATTCTTTTTGCTTATTTCTTTGTCATTTAATGTATATACTGTTTAAAAGGTATTATTCCAATAGTAACTGTTTGCGTGCTTTACAAATGTACTAGCTTAGGAGTGACAATCACATGCTGGTTGCTGTAATGTATACTGTGCACAAGGTGGTAAGCAGAGCCCTGTATGTAATGTCTATTTATTCCCACTGCAAGCTTACAGTATCTGCTCTGAACCCAACAGCATGGGCTTTCTGACAGTAAAGCCATTTCACACATTTGTGGTACTGGTTTGCCAATTAAATCACCCAAAACTCTTTATTTAAGTTTGTTTCCAGAAAAGATGTGACACTTTCTAAAAATGCAATAAAAACTGAAATCTGAAGACAAAAAGGACACAGAAAAGATTTTCAGTGTTTTCAATGAGGGTAGAAATGTAGAAATTGTAAATGTAGAAATTGATGGCTACAACACACTCAAAAAAAGTTGGAGCAGAGGCAAAAATATCAAGACTGCATATAAAAGGAGCTTCCACCAAAGGCTTAGTCTTTGCAAGCAAGGATGGGTCATGGTTCACCACTTTGCGCCAAACTTTGTGAGAGACTTGTGAGTCAGTTCAAATACAATGTTTCTCACTGCAAGAATGCAAATAATTCAGGTTTTTCACTGTCTACAATTCATAATATCATGAAACGATTCAGAGAGTCAAGGGAAATATTAGTGTGTAAAGGCCAAGGGCAGAAACCGCTACTGAATGTGCGCAACCATCAAGCCCTTAGGCGGTACTGTTTGAGAAACCATCATGCTACAGTGATGAACATAACCACATGGGCTCAGGAGTACTTTGGAAAAACATTTTCACTTAACACAGTCTGCTGCTGCATCAAGAAATGCAACTTTTTTGGGGAAAAACAGATATCAGATTTTATTTGCCAAAGATAAAAGCATTCAGACTGTTACCAATGAAAAGTGCAAAAACCTGCATCTGTGACGGCTTGGGGGAGCATCAGTGCCCACGGCATGGGTGATCTGCATATATGTGAAGGTACCATTGACGCAGAGGCTGCAGATATTGGTATTTTGGAGAAAATGCTTTCGTCAAGATAAGCAGGACAATGCCAGGCCTCATTTTGCATGAGTTAGAACAGTGTGGCTTGACTGGCCTGCCTGCAGTCCAGATCTGTCTCCTATAGAAAATGTATAGTGCATCACGAAGAGTAGAATCAGACAATAGCAACCATGGACTGTTGAGCTGCTCAAATCTTGTACACAGCAAGAATGGGCAAAAAATCTCTATAAATCTCTAAAGTGGCCCTAGTGTGTGTGTGTGTGTGTGTGTGTGTGTGTGTGTGTGTGTGTGTGTGTGTGAGTGTGTGTGTGCCCTACAATGGATTGGCGCCCTGTCTAGGTTTGTCCCTGCCTTACACCCTATGCTGCCGGCTAGGCACCGGCTCCCCCGTGACCCTGAAGAGGAATAAGCAGTTAAGAAAATGAATTAATTAATTAATCTTTGCATTGAAAACACTCACAATTTTATTTTGTCCTTTTGTCTTTTTAAATAAAGCTTTCTTGCCACTTTCTTGTCGATTTCTTTTCCAAAGTTAATGTTGCTTTCACAAGTTTGAATATCTTTTCTTTATTTTGCAGTACAGATACTGAATAATAGCAATTACTGCAACTGAATGTCAACATTACATTGTATTTTAAAATTAGTATTTTTATAATTTTATACTCCTGAGATATGATCAACATAGAAACTTTAAAATAAGATGGGGTTATAAAGCAAGTAAGGCACTAAGTCACTATATCCCCAGAGCTCAGTCATCCCATCATTCCCAGCTCCAAGATGGACAATGTGTCATAAAAGTACTACCCTGAATCTCCACATCACTCTGAGCGATTGGATTTGGCATTACCTGAATCATTCCATCAATCCACAATGCAGAGGGTCCTCATTCTATTTAACCTCCTCAACTTTAGCTCCATTGTATTTGAGTTCTTTCCTGTCACAAAGATCGGGTTCAAAAGCCTGTATCACCGAAGCATGATAGCATCCGGCACACTCCCTGCTTGTCTATGAGAATTTTACACTTCAGTGAATTTGGGTGGCTAGAAGGAGCTTTTCTGCCTGACAGCGGTTAGAGAATAGTAGTGAGATTATCAGGAGAAGATCATTGAAGATCATGTGATGTGATCTGTAGATATTAAGCCAATGTTTACAAGGCCATTCATAAATAGTTAACAGTTATAAGTTATAAATAGTTAGTTCATCCTAGTTAACACATGTGACATCTACAGGGGTTAGACAATGAAACTGAAACACAATAATTTATTAGTATGGTGTAGGGCCTCCTTTTGCGGCCAATACAGC
>JAOTRJ010000051.1:21792304-21803817 GCA_028564905.1 Leptodoras praelongus | reverse complement strand
AGCATTAATGGTTCCTTCACAGATGTGCAAGTTACCCATGCCATGGGCACTAACACACCCCCATACCATCAGAGATGATACTGCTTTTGAACTTTGCACTGATCACAATCCGGACAGTCCTTTTCCTCTTTGGCCCGGAGGACACGACGTCCATGAATTCCCGAAAACAATCTGAAATGTGGACTGGTCAGACCACAGGACACTTTTCCACTTTGTGTCAGTCCATCTCAGATGAGCTTGGGCCCAGAGAAGCTCGGGGTGTTTCTGGGTGTTGTTGATATATGGTTTTCACTTTGCATGGTAGAGTTTTAACTTGCACTTGTAGATGGAGCGACGAACTGTGTTCACTGACAATGGTGTTCTGAAGTGTTCCTGAGCCCATGTGGTAATATCCCTTACAGAATGATGTCAGATTTTAATGCAGTGCCGTCTGAGGGATCAAATGTCAAAGGCATTCAATGTTGGTTTTTGGCCTTGCCGCTTACTTGCAGAGATGATGAAATCCCTACATTCATTGCAATTGTACATTGTTCTTAAACTGATTATTTCTTCACACAGTTGTTTGTAAAGTGGTGAACCTCGCCCCATCCTTGCTTGTGAACGATTGAGCCTTTCAGGATGCTCCCTTTATACCCAATCATGACACTCACCTGTTTCCAATTAACCTGTTCACCTGTGGAATGTTCCAAGGTGTTTTTTGAGCATTCTTCAACTTTCCCAGTCTTTTGTTGCCCCTATCCCAGCTGTTTTGGAAAAAACAATCCATTTGAACATTAAATATCTTGTTTTTGTAGTGTATTTAAATAAATATGGCATAACTTCATTGTAATTGGGGTTGTATTAAATCTTGCAACATTTGCATTAAGAGCATACATAGACACATTATTAACAACTAGAAAAACTAATTAATGTGGGCCAATTTACACCATGTTTTCTAAATGCTCCCTGTTACATTACCATATTTAGGTTTTACACAACATGAAACCAGGTTTCTGACCTATTTCAGGTTCTTTTTAAGTAATTATATGGAAGAACTTATCCAGAAAATGTTAATGCCCAGAACACCTATAGTGCAATGGAGAATAGTAGTAGTCAAAAGTAGTCAAGTAAAGCATTCGTCCATCACAGTAATTAACATGTCTAAGTGATAAAACTGACATATCTCAACATGATGGAAAATATACTGCTGATAAAAATTGCAGTAATTTTACTGAATTGCTTATTAGGTCTGTTGATATCGAATGCACACAATGAAAGGAGTATAACAGCACGGGTCTACTGCACATTTCAAGCTTGGCTTGGTTGTCTGAGCTGATAAGCACTGATTTGCAAATATAAATATATTTCTGTGTCTGGGATAGAAGTAATATACATGTTCATCCTGCTGCCTCACAGCATTATCATGGTCAATGTATAGATCGTTAGTGAAAAATGCTATCATCTTCTCTCTTCTCTTTGGCTCAATGACATCTCTCCTCTGCTGTGCATTTCCCTGGAGGGACTTTCTCTTCTCTCAGACATCACAGACCATTTGCAAGATAAAATTGAATGATTCTCACCTCTGTCCCTCCACTGCACCCCTCTATCATCCCTTTACCTGCTTGAAATTCCCCTGGCATGCTTTCAACCTCTAATTGTAGTATGTTAAAGCCACAGAAAATATTCCACCTGCTGCTGAGATTCTTATTTCACTGCCCAGCATTTCATAGACCAGGTGCAAATATAAACTATCCTCCAAAGTGTTCCATGAACATGTTGAGCTTGTGTTACTTTGATTTCATTCTCATTGTGCCTGTGATATGCATTGTTCCAGAGGAGCCTTCTCATATGTGAAGCGTGTGACACAGAAGGCGGGGAAAAGGGAGTATGCGGCCAAGTTCATCTCAGCTCGAGCCAAGAGAAAAGCCTCAGCCCTAAGGGAGACGAACATCTTGTCTCACCTTGACCATGAAAGGATCATCTACTTTCGTGATGCCTTTGAGAAGAAGAATGCTGTCATCATCATTACTGAGTTGTATCCTTTTCATTATTTTTTACAAAGAAAGAACCTTTCTGGCATGAATATTTGTTTCAGAACCCAAATCCAAAGTTTCAGCACGGAATTTATTCTGTCTAAATCATTTTCATGCTTTAGTTAAAAAGACTCTGCTTCCAAGAATGCCTGTAACTTCAAACATTTCAATAACAATAATGGTAACATGGCCTATGAATCCAGGATTCATGATGCATTCCGAATGCATTTATGATGCATTAAAAGGCATATATAACAGCTTATGATGGCTGCCATAAGCCTGTATATGTATTACTAGTTATAGCTACATACATAACACTTTATAAAGTAAGAGTGATAGGACTTCATAAAGAGAGGTTTGGTATACTCCATGTATTATGTGTTATAATGCATTATAACATTCATCTTTGACTTTTCAAATTATGTATTTATAAACGCTCTTTGTCATAACGCATAATAGAATATTACACCAGGTCATCACAGGCTTTAAGTGAAGTGTGTTTTAAAATGCCTTTTAAACAAAGGAAATTTCATTGAAACACTTAAAGCCAGTAAAGAGCACTTATAATGCTCTATAAGGCATTATATATTACAATGAAATTTCTTCAAAAATTATGTTTTACTGTATATGCCTTTATACTTAATTACTTAATTTGAGAAGTCAAAGCTGTATGTTATAATGCATTATAATACATAATACATGACGTATACCAAACCTATGGTATAGTGCATTACAAAATTAGTATGGGTAATGTTCTTATGAATGGATGTTATAATGCATTATGAAACCTGTGTTTATAAAGTCCTATCACTCTTACTTTATAAAGTCTTATGTATATAACTAAAATATTATGTACATAACTACTTATGAGTAAATGTATAGGCTTATGTCATTGTAAGGTGTTATGTAGGCCATTTAATGCATTACAGATGCATTCAACATGCATTACAGATACTGGAAGTTACCATAATAAAAAAAATAAGAAGATAGATGAGAAGAAGTAGTATTTATATTAGTTATTAGACCAATTTTCTGTAACAGCAGCTTTAATAGTAGTCCTGGCTGTAAATCTAAGCCTGATAGTGAACAAACCTTTTTAATGTGTTATTATTGAACAGATTGAAACATACAAATGTTAATTTTCTGTGAACTTTATGGAAGGAGTCTTCAGTGGCAGACTAAGAGTAATTCTACTAGTAGATTTCAGTTTAAAGACATTTCCAAAGTGCTATATAGTGTAAGAAAGAGCAAATTATGGTGTTATATCAATCTATAGCACGAAAAAGATGAGTATTTGCAGTGAAGCCTTTTATAGGCCACTGTGTGAAGTCTATAGTCTTACTCTTCTTAATGAATTTGGACTGGTGCCATGAAAGCTGCAGCAGCTGAATGTGCAACATAAATCTGGTTATACAGTATCTTTGTTGCTAGGCTAGCTGGAATCAAAGCCAATGCTGTTTGACTAACACACACATATGGATACTCAGCATGTATATTTACAGTAGGAGCCTGTATTTGCCCTTAACGGTTAGCTGAAGATGTCACGAGGAGCTTCTGGATAGGTTAACAAAGAAATCAACAGTGATGGAGGCGGAGGTGAGTGAGACCTTCCTGTCCTTTCCAGTACTTTCCAGATTTAGGTGTGAAATTAAATTGTGTAAGAGGATATGTTTTCAGGTGTAGAGTAGAGTACATTCATTCTTGTATGTCTTTTATTCCTTTTTTTTAATTCATTCACAGATTCGCTCCAGCATGAGACAAGTGTTGGAGGGAATTAACTTTCTTCATCAAAATGACATTCTGCATTTGGACATTAAGGTGAGTCTGTTATTGTATATACTATTTAGCAATCCTTCATGCCATTGCTGATGCCTCTGCACATTTTATTTAACGTTTAGCTTACTGTTGATATCATAAACCATCAAGTACTTCTGTCTGAGCTTTTTTTCTGTTGTTATTGCAGGTATGGGGCTTCCATTTGGTTTATAAAACATATTTATAGACACAGTTTTATTACAGTTGGGATATAAATTCTTTTCTGCCACTTATTTGTGCCATAGGGATCTGTTCCTGCTCACATATTTTTCTGTTTTAGTAGTAGTATTAGTAAATCTTACCACATTGTAAGTTATTTCCTCCTGTATTTAACGAGCCCTTGTGCAACTTTGAGAAATGATTTAAACATGTGAAACATCTTGTTTCTTCTTCTTCTTCTTTGTCTGCATCATCTTAATCCTGGCAACTTGCATTTTGCCTCATAGCCTGACAACATCCTGATGGCTGACCATTCCAGCGATCAGATCCGGATTTGTGATTTTGGAAATGCAGTGAAGTTTACACCTGGTGAAGCACAGTATTGCAAATATGGTACTCCAGAATTCACTGCCCCAGAGATTGTTAACCAGACTCCAGTCTCCAAGGCAACTGACATCTGGTAAAACACCTGGTGCCTACATCTCATGGGGTATAAGCAAGAATGTTATTGAACGTGCTGATTACATTATTTTTTTTCCACAGGCCAGTTGGTGTCTTGACTTATCTGTGGTAGGTTGACATCTTGTGAGCCATATCTCATACAAAAATGTGAATTTTTAAAAATAGAATGTTAAACAAAGTTTCTTCTTTCATTTAGTCTAACTGGTGTGTCTCCGTTTGCGGGAGAGAATGACCGGACCTCCGTCCTCAACATCAGGAATTACAATGTGGCTTTTGAGGAGAGCATGTTCGTTGATCTCTGCAATGAAGCAAAAGGATTTGTCATCAAATTGCTAGTGGCTGATAGACTGTAAGTACAAAGTGTTGTTAAATCTATCCATACAAGGCATTAGTGAATTGTTTCTAAATTACCCTGTGAACATTTAGCATTTTAATGTCATCATGTGGCTTTTTTTTCTCCCCAGGAGGCCAGATGCCTCTGAGTGTCTTCGTCATCCGTGGTTCAAGGTATGAGGTAGTGTCAGAAATCACACTGGAACTTAGATAAGATGCAAATGCAGAGTTTTCATAATAATCAGGCTCACGGCAGACAAATCCAAAAGGTGAAGCAAAAATCATTATAAAAAATTCAAGAAAGAGGCTCAGGCGATTAGCAAACAGACTATCAGACACAAGACAAGATCAAGAAACAATAACTACACCGTAGTTTAAAAACAGAATAACAAACTATAGTGAATGGCTTGGTAAGTCAGGTGAGATACACTGAGCCTTACATTGCAATGAGGCTAAGTCTAGATGTGTATTTAAAGTCTGTTAAGGTGATTTATAGTAAGTGTCAGTGGTGGGGGCTGCTGGAAGTTGGAGGTGGCAGTGGCCATGTTTGTAGGCCACAGTTTGCTCTGGGAAATGGAGTCCTATTGAGACCCTGGTGTTGCTGTACCGGGTAGGTAAATAACAGCAGAAAAACTGCTAAAAGAGAGAAGAATGAAGATATAACCTGTAATCTGCATTTTCAGTATTTTAATTTACACATAAAAATCTTTTACCTAAAAAAATAAATGCTTGCCCATAGCCGGGAGCCCGGAGAGCAAGATTGGCCGTGCTCTCAGGGTGGTAGGGGCAGCATACGTTCTCCCTCCATGTCAATCAGCACGACACTGTCCAGTCACAGGCGTCTGTGAGCTCATGCATACAAGAGGTGGGCGGGAGCGCTCTCCTCCAAGCGCGCTACACCACTCCCGAAAGTTGCATGAGCCGCAGCTCGAAAAGAGGCGGCGGCTTGCGTCACGTGTATCGGAGGAAACACACAGTGGCTTCGCCCTCCCTGTCTGGCAGTTCGTCGTGTGACAAGGGGGGAAACAATGATGGGTGGGAATTGAAGACGAATAAATTAGGGAGTTAAATTGGGGAAAAATAAAAAAAAAAAATAAATAAATAAATGTAAAAAAATTAATGCTTTTCTGCGAAATATATTTTTTTATATTTTTCTTTTATTATAACATGGTTATTTAATTATAAGTTACCAAACAGGTCAAGTAAATTCATTCAAATTAAGTATCATAATAAATATTTTGCAAACTGGCACTGAATATTATCTTTCTAATCAATCACTATTAATCTGCCTAACATAACACCATGATGTCTTATAATGATATTCTAATGGGCGTTATTGTAATTTTTTTCCTCATGATGAATCATTCTTTACAATTAATTTCTTTGACAGCCATCTGTCTTTTTCAGATACTAAACAAGGGAAAGAGCATCAGCACAGAGTCCCTCAAAAAATTCTTGTTGAGAAGAAAATGGCAGGTCAGAAAAGAAACTTATGCTTTATTTACATTCTTCTATACTCCATTGTTTAGTATATTTTATTTTACAGTAACAAATATTAAACCATTTACAGAGGTCTCTTATTAGCTACAAGTCCAAAATGGTCATGAGGTCAATACCTGCATTGCTGGATGACTCTTCAAGCCATATTTCCATAGCTGTTCCAAGGCATTTAAAAGAAGGTTCTCCACCACCATCCTCTTCATCAGATTCTGATGAAGACATTGATGAGCTGCCATTTATACCCATGCCCCTAAATATGGAGTTCTCGGGCTCCAGAATGTCACTGAATGAGATTATTGGGGATGATGAAATGACAGCCAAGACTAACAGCAACCTTGAAAGGTCAAGACCAATCGCTCAAAAGCCAGAGCCCATGGAGTGTGAGCAATTAGATGAAACTGCTGATGCTGAATCACGAGGGCGAGCAAGGAAGAGGACAACACTTGATGATGAAAAAGGATCTTCTGATGAAGAACCAGGGGAATTGTCCAAGAGGGCAGAGCAGTCAAAAAGGCCTCTTCGACGAGGTTCAAGTGTGGAGTCTGACAAGCCTGAAGGAGCTCGTCGTAGAGGTGAACTGCGTAGAGGGAGCTCAGCAGATAGTGCTCTACAACTCCATATCAAACCAGAGGAGGGTGCTGAGGAGAGTCCCACAGAAGGTAGAAAAATCTTGAAAAAGTCTGTGTCTATGGAACTGCCACGAAGGAGCCCAAGCCCAGGAGCAGCCAAGCTAAGCCAGGAGGATTATGCCCTGAAACTGGAGCTGATGAGACAAAGACTTCTCAGAGGAGGCTCTGTGGACAACAAGATGAGTGGCCTTCGAGGCCCCCTGCTGGAGACCTTGGGCATGGGAGAGGAAAAGTGCTTTATACGAGGACCTCGTCTAGGTAACCCCCCATTAGTTCGGGCAGCATCAAGTGAGTCTCCTCAAGATGACATTCCAAAGACCAAAGTTCTCCGCAAGAGTGCTTCCTTCAGCCAGGGTGATGCTGAGCCTATGCCCCTGCACAGGAGGATTGGGGCACCTTTAGAGATCCCTGTAGCCCAGGTTGAAGAACGTTGCCTGCAGGAAGCTGTGTCCATGTCTTTTCTTGCAGAGCTAGATTCACGCCCCATCACCCCAAAACCACTTACCCCTGAACCAAAGAAACAAGAAACAAAGCTAAAGATAGAAGACAAAGAACCATCACCTGTCAGGGAGTTTAAGCATGGGGAAATACCAATTACACAAACAGACTTTGCTACTGTACTTAAAGGTGTTGATCAGAAGCCCAGTGATGATGCAGTTCAAAAAAAAGATTTGAGCATGTTAGAGGAAACTGTTCAAGAAAATAAGAAAGTCCCACAAAGTAGGTCAACACCTGTTATGGTGCCAAGAGTGTTCGTAGAGAAGATTGAAGAGGAGGAAGAAGGAGAAGAGAAGGAACAATTAGAATCTGTAATAAAACAGGAACCTTATGTTCCTAAGATGGAGGATGAAGACATTGAGGAAAAAGTAGCACTGGTTAAATCATCAGAGATCATTACACCCACTAATACCACTGATGTTGCCCCAATTATGTCCCCCCACAGTGCTGTCTCAACATATTTGACCCCCAGTCCCCCAGCACTAACTGTACTTCCAGATGGCAGGACATCTGCTTATGCAAGCATCATGCAGGCCATCATAGTCCCATCACTGCAACCACCCAGCCAACCTACAACCATCCCAACATCTACAAATATGCCAACAACACTAGCTTCCCCAACTGGACCTGTTCCTGCAAGCATGTCTAGCCATGTTTCAGAGCCAAATCTTGTGTCAATAACATCATCCAAGCTAGACACTCAGCAAACCACTGAACATCCTGCAGTTTTCTCTCGAGTTGCATCAATAGAACAACAATCAACAAAGGAACCAAGTCCACCCAAGACTCCCACACATGCTTCCTCAAAAGGAGAGTCCTCGCCTGGAGCCCAAATCCAGGATATTGCCTCTGAGGAGGTCTTTGAGGCTCGGTTTAAGAAACGTGAGTCGTCTCTCACTCGTGGGCTGAAACTTCTTTCATGGCAAAAGACAGAAGAAAAACCCACAACAGTTGCTTCTGAGGTTACAGAAGAGATGTATCGCCCAGGGCCAGTTGGTGCTCCTTTAGAGTTTGTACACAGAAAACTGGAGGAGAAATCCAAGTCTGTTCAGGATCTCCGTGAAGCAGAAAAAGACCCAGGTTTCATGAGAAGACTGTCCATGCGCCTGAAGAGGTCCCCTTCACTTGAGAGAAATGAGGAAAAGCCGAAAGAAGAAGATATCAGTGTCCCAAGGCGTCGTTTATCTTGGGCTTTGGGTAGGAGAGGGTCACAGGACAAAAAAGAAGTGGAGATGATGAGACTTGATGGAGGACCAGAAGCACCTCCTGAGCCAGAGACCAAAAAGCCAAATGAGTCTCCAGTGCTAGCCATGCGCAGAAAGATCAGCAACACAGTGGCTGGCATATCCATGAAGATCAGGAGCCATTCTGAGGAAAGAAAAGATGAAAAAGAGGAGAAGACAGAAACCAAGAAGACTCCTTTGCTGTCTATATTGCGCCGTTCTACCTCAGAGGGAGGCAGTCTGAAGAGGATGGGTATCCCACAGAATCAGCTAGCTTCCCAGGCTGGCAATGGGGCCTCCTCTGAGTCTTTGGATTCCATGTCCAGTATACAGTCAGAGTCAGCTGTCAAAAGTATGTTACATAATGATTCACTTGAAACATACTGTATGATTTATTGTCAAGATTGTGAACTACATGGACACTATTTTAGTGATTGGGTCTAAGTGTTATGTTAATTTCCTCCAAGGTGCCGAGACTGAACGGAGGTCAAGATGGGATCGATGGGGCCTAACCAGAGGGAGACGGGACAAGACCATATCCCAGCCAGACATACCCTCTGCTATAGTTAGGGAGAACGGCTCTCTCCGCTCTCGGCAGTCTTCCCGGATAGCCTCAGGTATGCCTTTTTCTTCAGATATTCAAATATTGAAATTATATCTCGAATGGTATATAATAATAATGACTATTTATGCTCCACTTACAACTTATCTCATAGACTTCCCTCCAGTATTCCATATCAAACTGAGGGACCATGTTCTGCTTGAGGGAGATCCAGTCACTCTCAGCTGCTTGCCTGCTGCCAGTCCTCACCCACGTATCACATGGATGAAAGGTAGGAAAGCAAAACAAATGCAGCATACTAGAATTGGATGATTAATTGATTCATTTTAAAATGCCTCTGGACAAAACTGATGTATAACTAAATAAAGTATGATTGAAAGTGTCGTCCCAGTTTTAGTTTAATGCAGAGTATTCACTCACAGGGAAATTACATTTCCCAATTTCCAATTGTCTATTCTGAAAGTGGTATTATATAGAGGGAATACCGTGCTGATATTATAGACATTACTTTACATATAATAGTGTCATATACTGTGCCATATCATCTTCATGAGCTTCATAAAATAGCTATAATCTGAATGAAAGGGTAATTGATATGAAAGGTTGTCTTGGCGTTTTGTGTGGCTTGAAATTAAATGGGGAAATGACAGTTATAATTTCCATTGTGCTAAATTACCTGTCAGTTTTAATAGTTTTACTGCTCTGTGACTGCTTATAGTAGTGACAATAAAAGAAAGACATTTACAGTGTTTACTCTTGCATTTAAACCTTTTTGAAATCCATTCCCTGGACATTCAGGAAGGTAAATTCAGTAGTAGTAAATATATTGGTAATATTCATTTAGGTTTGCCAAACCAGCCTGGAAGTTTCTCAAAAGTACAATAATCAGCGTTGGTGATGTGGCATCAGAAACAATGGCCTTTTGAACTAAATGATTACACATCCAAGCACAACTGATATAAATCTGTTGGAAAATAATCTGTTCAGCCAAACCTTCATCAGCGAAATCAAGGATCCCATAAATAGATTTTTGGGAATAACAATGTCACATGCACTGCAAATATTCATAGAACTCTGTCTAATGCTAAATACATCATGTTTCACTACATTAGCCAAAAGATTCAGAGAATGTAACAGTAGGGTAATTTAGGAGGCACTTTGAGATGATTGAAGCTAATGTGATTTTGGAGTGAAATGAAAAACATTGCACAGCTTTACTGTTTTGTTTTTTTTTGTGGGGATTCTCTTGTGCTTGTTAAGATAAAAAGCCGCTGGAGATCGATCCCAGAATGAACGTGATCTCCTGCCCTGATGGTAGACAGCTGCTGATGATTATGAAGACCACCAAGAAAGACGCAGGCCTTTATGAATGTGTGGCCACAAACGCATTAGCCTCTGTCAGCAGCTCCTGTAAACTCTCTCTTGCACGTGAGTACATGCAAAGGCAAACATATGTACGTACAGTATGTACATGGTGGGACAACCAGGGAAGCTGTCCTGGGCTTAGACTGGATGGGGGCTCAGGACTGAGTATTCCATTGTAGGCCTATGTACTCTTTACAGCTCATCTGATAAGTTAATATATCCTCTATTCTGTAAAATGTGTTGGTTTTAAGATCTTTCACAGATATTTTTTCATATGTAGCCCCCAAATAGTCACATTGTCCTATTCGAGAGATTCCCATGACTGTTGTCCCATGGGACTGTTGTCTCAGTTGGTTGAAAAGGCTAATATGGTTCTTATCAATGTGCAAAGCAGTTTGCTTACAGGAAAACAGGCCATAAATTTGCTATGCCAAGCTTCCTTAAAACTGCTTAACTGGGCAAGGTCATGCACAAATGGTACTGTCAGACATTTTCACATCAGCTTTTTTTTCACCCATTTTGCTAAATTTGGGAACATTTGCACTCCCATGCTGAAATTATACACTTCTATAAGTACACATCTATAACTGTAGACTGATAAAAAATACTGACAATGAAATTGTAATGTTTCCCTATTTTGTAATGAAATTACACTTTCAACATGTAAAATAAAAAAACATCCTTCAGCAATTTTTCAAGACAAATGAGTCTGTATGGTGTGTAATAGAAAATGTCAACCTCAACCTAAATTCACTGAATCACCATAGTGTTAGTTACTCTTTGAAATTTTGTTCTAAATAATGTTTACTCGGGCGACACGGTGGCTTGGTGGGTAGCACTGTCGCCTCACAGCAAGAAGGTCCTGGGTTCCATCCCCGGGTGGGGCGGTCTGGGTCCTTTCTGTGTGGAGTCTGCATGTCCTCCCCGTGTCCGCGTGTGTTTTCTCCAGGTACTC
>JAOTRJ010000051.1:21723553-21736972 GCA_028564905.1 Leptodoras praelongus | reverse complement strand
AGAACAGGTGTGGCAATAATCAGGCCTGAGTGTGGTTAAAGACAGGTGTCAGAAACCACAGTTACGGTATGTTTTAACAAGGGGGCAACCACTTTTTCACACAGGGCCATGCAGGTTTGGATTTTTTTTCTGCCTTAATAATAAACACATTCATTTAAAAATAGCATTTTGTGTTTACCTGTGTTGTCTTTGACTAATATTTAAATTGGTTTGATTTAAGTGTGACAAACGTGCAAAAAATCAGGAAACCAGGGTGGGGGCAAACACTTTTTCACACCACTGTACGTTACCCACACTAAAACAAGATTATGATATTCTGTTTTTTTATTATTGTTATTATTATTCATTTTTTTAACTTCTTTTAGTTTTTTTTTAGTTCTTTAGATGTTCATCTGAGTTCTTTTGTGACCTAGATGAGTTGTCAAATGCGCTATTGCTGAAATTTTGGTAGGCCGGTCACTCCAGGGAAGGTTCACTGCTGTTCCAAGTTTTCTCCATTTGTGGATAATGACCTTATAACCTGCTTCACCTTGCCAGACAGGTTCTTTTTAAGTGATGTTTAGATTCAGTAGGTCTAGAAATTATCATGCCTAGGTGTGGATAGAGAAAATGAACCCAATAGTCAATTGAATTTGGTTAACTGGTTGATTTAGTAGCAGAGGGTCATATTTACTTCAGTAAATGAAATCATCATTTAAAAGCATTTTATGTTTAGTTGGTTTATCTTTGTATAATATAAAAAATAGTTGAAGATCTGAAACATTCAAGCATGACAAGTGTGTGGACAAATACTTTTTCATCTTATCTTATCTAAAATCTTATCTATGATTTTCAATGTCTGGAATCAGTGAATCAGCTCACTGTGACTGCGATGTAAAGGATGGAGATTTGATGACACACCAGATATATTAAGCATGTACACTTGCTGTCTGTTTTACGAGGAACATATGTACACCTAAACAGTCACTGATTCACACATTCCCACAAACAAATATTATGTTATGAGACCAACAATATAGTGTAATATAAAGTTGTGGCAGTGGGGTATGATCAAGAGGCTGTGTTTATGTTGAATCTGGAAGTGTGTTTAAGCACTGTGTAAAAATGTATATGAACCCCAAGCTCTGCATTTCTCCTGTCTCCCGAGTCTTCCTCCTCACCCACCAGGGCTCTACAGTGGTGTTGGATCTTGGGAAATTGAAAGCCTCAGGCCACTGTCATGGCAGCCTCCCCTTTCACTGAGCTCATACAGTCCCTTGCCAGCCTTCACCAGGCCATGTACAACTTGCACCACTTTGAGGCCATTTCACAAGAGTAAGCTAAGAACTGCTGCAAGCCACCACCTCCCCACATGCATCCCTTCTGATGCTCCTGAAGATGACCTCTATTGATGAACTGGAGGCCTTCATGGTGCTCTTTGAGTGTGCTGCAGGTGCATGGGGTTGGCTGGAAGAGTAAATGCTGTGACTCCTCCTCTTGCTATCAGGGGAAGCTCAGCTCGCCACCTAGCAGCTGACATGGCTGTAGTATTCCACTTGAAGAGGGTTAACCTGCAGCATGCTTGCTGGACACCGGAGAAGTATTGCCAGGACTTCCGCTTATTGTAGCTCTCTGAGGGGGACTGCCCCTTTGCCTTTTGTTCAGAGACTCCTGTTATGAGTGACTGGTGGCGAGGAATTGTGATGCAGTTTGGCTCGTTGAGCTTGTGGTTCTGGTGCAGTGTGTCCAGTGCCGCTGGCCCAAGCATTGCAGTTGACCAAGTATGATGCTTGGAATTGGGCAAGTGGCCCAAGCCCCAGGGATGAGAGGTCTCGCAAGCCTCCACGTGGTTTTCCCCTTTTAGATTATTGTATGGGACCAAGATGCATCGCATCCATGATGTCCTAGCCTAGCTGCCTAGAAGTTTGGGAGGAGGGACCTTCTAAAAGCAAAAATTTGATTTTAATACATTCTTGACCTCCGAGCAGAACTCCATGCTCTGGGGCCATTAACACAGGAGAATCTGTTGAAGGTACAAGAACGTCAATCCTTGCTTTATAACGGAGGCAGATGGTGTATTCTGAGAGGGAGTAGCTGGGACCAGAAGAAAGACCAACAAGTGTTCTGAATTCATCCAGTCCCCCTACAGAGATCAAATCTTGCAATTGCAGAGAGCATAGGTTGCAGAAAGAGTTTTCCAATGTGGTTTCACCTCTACCCAGTAACATGGATCACTTGGAGCCCCATATTAAGACTCCTCCAGGTAGGGTTATATGCAGCCACCATACCATACCATCGGCAGGAACTCAGGCAATGCTAAACATTGTGGTAATTGAGGAGTTGCACAACGCTTTGTGTACTGGCAGATTCGCTTGTCTCCATTATCTCATGGGGAAAAAACCCTGCCATTTTCACACTTCTATTTGGGTTGTTCAGAACACCCATGACAGCCATGGACACAGATGGTATTGACAGATTACTTCTCCCTGGCCTGAGACAGGCAGTAGGGTGTGTGGCAGTGGTTGCATGGTCGAATGGCTGCTGTGAGCAGAAAGAAGCATGTTGAACTAACAGGTAAAGCATTCTCGCCTGTGGCACAGTATTGATAATTTATTTTGCCAAAACATTAAACTTGAACTGTGACCTTGAATGGAATGAAGCTGCTAACTTGTGCTCAAGCACTTCAGTTAGTGTGTCCTTTGTTTGTGTTGAGTTTGGAAGTGCATAAAAATAAATGTGAGCCTCAAACTCAAGCCTCCTGACACTTCCTTCAAACCCACATCCACATCAAATGAGTTTTAGGATAAAATGCAGTAATGTGTATTATAAACTGGCAATTGAGAGTATACAGAAAAGGTGCATTAATTGGATGATGACTTGTCTTTGCACAAAATGCCCTTTTCAGCAGGTATGAAATTTGGGCACTGAGCAAGTTGAATAAGCATTCTGGGCTCCCTATTTATGTGCTGTTCTACATGTACAGACATGCATGGGGCAAACAGATCGCATTAGGCTGACCTCCATTGCTCTTTTCAAGTGACATATTGGTAATCCAGTCTGTAGCATAATGATGGACTGAATATAACCATACTTAACTTGGCAATGATCAAGTATGCACAGGGATTCCTTTGTTGCGGTGGCATTTTCAAATTCTATTGTCATCCTCACTGACAGCTCACAGACTCCAACAAATAAGCCTTATTGAATGACTTGGCATAGAAGCGATTACCTTACGTACTATGAATGTATGCTTGATAAATGCTTGAAAAGTTTCGGTAGCTGCACTCAGGCCATGTGATCAGAGTCTTTTTATATATGTAAGTCGACACGAAGGAAGAGCCTCAGTGAAAGCTCTTAATCCATTCCATTGTGCTGCCATCACCATTTGAAATTTAACCATCTTGCATCATGTTGACTTGCATCATGCCTCAGCGTCCTACCCCCTATTGCGGCTGACCTCATCACAACTAAATTCCACCCCTTATAAGCTAATTGCTGTGTTGCATCTTGTTAATGCGGCAAATTAACTATAGTAGTAGCATTTGAATTAAGTCAGCTGCATTGATTTTTTTTTTTGTACAGTAGTGTATAGTAGATTTATATGGAAAATTTATTAGAGTATTTAGTAGAGTAGTACACCATATATAATAGAAAATAGTTGCAGATTTGTAGTATTGCTGAATGTTGAATGAATAAACCAATAGTATATTGTGAAACCTTTCTCCTGCTGCATCTCTATACGTAATTTCATATAAATCCTGCCAGTATTATTTCATATAAAACCTTTCTGAAATTCTAAGTTATAAACCAATACTGTTATCTGCTGAAAACATTGGGTAATATCACCCCCCATATATAGACTTTTGTTGTAGCATGATTACCTTTAACTATAAGTCTGGCAGATGATCTTGCATTTTCAATGGAGAATGTGTAGGTTCCTGTGTCCTCCAGTGACAGGTTGGCTATGGTCAGGCTGTGCACACATCCTTTGGTCGTCATGCGCCAGTGGTTGTTGCTTTTGAGGCGATTCCCATCTTTCAGCCACATGCTTTCCACATTGCTGTGCGTCAGCTCCACCTCAAAGGTTGCTGTCTCACGCTCAAACGTTTGGATCTCACTCAGCCCTTTCTGTATTTTAACCTTCCGCGCTGCATGCGTATAAAAAGACAGTAATGAGAAATCTGCATTTTTTTAGAAAGACATTTGCATTTGTTTAGATGCGTTTTCTTGAGTGATATAATTAGAAATAGAGTTTTAGGAATAAAGAGTATTTATGTCGAATGACAGCTGAGTCCACATGCTCGGATTCTTTGCCCAGAATTGTATTCAATCCCAAGTTCCAGGGTATAGCAACATATTTTTAAGCGTTCTGAAACAGACAGGCATTCCCCATGGAAAGAAACTGGTTTATTTTTAAGGGTTGGTGACACCACCCTAGATTATGAAGGCCAGTGCATATATTTAGCTGCTATGAAAAGAGATCCAAATTCATATGAGGTGCCAATGACTGGCAAAGCCTTCCCTACCACGTACTCATTTGTAACATTTCATGACAATTCCCTACCATGGACTCATTTGTGTAGGACTGCAACTAAAATACATTGCATTTAGCAGTTAAACTTGTGTTTATACATTTCATGAGGATTAGCTCTACACTATATAGATTATTATTTATACAGTGAAACATTTCATAAATGGGTAAACTTACTGTATTGCTCCAAATGGAGCTGCTTGGTGTGTTGCTGTGCACACATGTTAAAGTGGCTGAGATTGATGAGAGGGTATTGGTATTAAACGTAATGTGTGTTTGGTTGTGATTCATACAGAAAATATATCAAAAGGAATTAGTTTAGAATAGAGGACAAAATTATATGAGTAACCAAGAATAATATGTTAAATGTTTGGGTGAATTTTAAAATCATAAGGGCTGCACATTTGACATAACTCAAAACTTGAGTTTTATCGCAGCTTAATTTGGGGATGCTTTATGGACCTAGTGCTGTGTCTGAAATTGCTCCCTTATTCACTGTTTACTTTAGAGTCTGTTCTAGATGGGGATATCTATAGGAGGGAAAGAGTAAGGGAAACACTAGAGAGTATACTAGAAACGTGTCGCTGTGACTTGCTGTCACAAACAATTACATGTGACAAAGTGTTAAATGAAAACGCAGTACTGGTGCTTCACCAACACATTCCTGAACAATTCTTAACTTTTTAGTGTCTATTGGCTGTACTGTACAACAGATCTATGGTGCGCTATGTGTAACAATACAGTCTACTATCCAATGAATATGATTTGTCCCCTTTGAATTCAGACAATGGTACAAAATGGCAGTGCCCAAATGTAACATAATTCAAACACTGCATTAGAAGTAATGACCTAAAAGTAGACATTTTCAAGCACTCTAATCATTTTCATTACTGCAAATTCAATAATGTTGGAACTTGAGAACAGACTTGAACGACATGATAATATTGACATTTTCGCAGCCAATTCAGAGTGATTAAAATGCAACCACAAGACAACCTTTCTCTAGCTCTCAATCCAGTTCTCATTTGACCTGCTTAATTGAATTATCATTGGCCTTTAATCTTATGTCAAAACAAGAGTGCTCCCCGGAATCGTCTGCCGCTCAGCTGTTTCCGACTGTCAAGCTGTAGAACAAGCGTCACTGATGTTGCTCTCATGTTACTCTTACTCAGTTAATTGAATTGACATAAAGAAAACAACAGCACCAAGGGCTCTGCATCAGAGCAGTGTCACTAGCAACCACAGAAAACAAAAAATAACACATAGTGAGAAATAGACAGCACCATGTGCACTCACGTTCCACACTGAGCCCGGCTTGTGTTCGATCATGAAGAGTTTCACAGCTGTAAGTCCCACGATCAGAAAGGGCCACGTTGTGGATTGTGAGCATACGTTTTTGTCCACTTTGCTTCAGGCTGAACTTAGGCCCAGGGTGTATGACCACACCTTGTCTCATCCACTGCACTTCTCCACATTTCAGGCTCAGCTCCACTTCGAAAATTGCCTCCCCAAACTCCTCCGCCACAATCGACTCCATTTTCTTTGTAAACAGCACCTGTTTCTCTGTACACAGTCAGTCTCTAATTGGTCATCACTATCTAGAGTTGTTTTGAAAATAGACTTTAACATAAAGGTAGGCTGTAGTAAAAAAAAATCTGCTATTTTGCAAGTCTTATGTGTCTAGTGATATGCACAAGAGAATGGCCATTTGCCTCTGTCAGTTACCAGTGGAATTATAACTGGAGAAGCTGCTAAGTGCAAACCATTATAGGCACCTTTTCAACCACCATGTCTGAAGAGGTCATTATTTATTGCAAATATGTTGTCATGGCAGTAAAGACCTGCACAAGTTCTCAAAGAATTTACCAAATGTAATGGAAAAGTTTACCTGTCAAAGACAGTTCAGGAACAATTTGAAAGAAACCCCTGTGACTTCTCAGAAATTCTTTTAACCAATTAATAGCACTTAGAAAAATCAGATTTTAAAGAAATGTAAGTAATTAGCAATGAGTATCTTACCTTGAACCCGTAGGGTAGCTTTGGATGTCACTCCCTCAACTTCTGCTGTTAGCTTGCAGCTGTCTGATACTTGGCAGTTTCTGATATACAGCATGTGGCACAGTCCATTACTTGAGATATTAAACTGCTCATTTGGTGTGATGGGCCAGCCATTGATACACCATACCAACTTTGCATCTTCTGGGGACACTACACACTTAAATGTCGCATCTTCTCCTTCCATTACAGTCATGTTGTGTAGCTCAGCAATAAACTCCACAACACGAGGGGCTTAAAATAACCAGAGAAGATGGTGTAGAAGGACAGTTAAGATAAAGAATCTTTGGGTTAACTTGCCTAAGACTACAAATAACAGTGATGAACCAGAAATATCCTTTATAACTGTGCATGTTTGGAAACTACAGACTTAACAGTAGGGCATGTGTCTAGATTTTTAGAGAAGCCCAACATGCAGAACCATTTCCTCTTATGTTCAATTGATGAATACTGAATAGGTAGTTTGGTTTAATTAGATAAAGTAAGCCTAATTCTGTTCCAAATCCAGTTTAAACTAGATTTTTTAACTAGATTCATCAGGGTTGAATTATTGAGCTGAGCTTTATCTTGCTGTCCTGAACATGGAAAAACTGGTTCTTCAGTGAAACACTTACTTTTAACTACTACCGTTGCAGATGTTTTCTCATCCTTTGATTCACATGTATATTCTCCTGCATCATCATCTGTTAAGTTGTGTATTGTGAGGCTCCTTTCTTGCCCATTTGCACGTATTGTAAAATGCTGGTTTGGTGATATTTCTTTGTTGTCTTTTAGCCACTGGACATCTCCTTTGGGTGAATGGAGTTCACATCTCAATACAGCCTCACTATCCTTGAGCCCTACTACATTTTGTAGTGGCTTGGAAAATTTTACCTTCATATCTAAAAGAAAAATAATACAATTTGAAATTAGCTGTAAACACATGGTTACCATTTATGGAGGACTAAGCATCTGTTTTTTTTTTTTCAACAGTGGAAACTACTACTAAGCGTAGACTAACATGCAGCATATTATACATCCTTGTTCCAGAAGCAATACATATGAAAATAATTGTTATATCAAAATATACGTTTTATCTGAGCACTTGAGTGACACGTTAACACAGAAATATCTTGATTTACCGTGGACTTGGACACTGTAATGAGCTTTATCTGTGCCCACATCACACTCATATTCTCCAGCATCTGATTTTTTTAGATGGTTGATAGTGAGGTAGTGAGTACTTCCATCACTCGTGGCATAAAAACGTTGATCATTGATTGTTTTGCCTCCTTTGCTCCATTGCACAGAACCATTATCTCTGTTAACCACAGCACACAATGTCACGCTTTCCTCTTCATAGGCAGCAATGTTTATGACTTCTTTTTTCATAAACTTGAATGGTGGCTCTGTGAAACAGAGAGTGATAGTTGGAGATTAGCATTGCCTTATGCAGTGTTCTTTCTGAAATGTAAACATTTGATTGACCTTATATTCTCTTGATCATATTAATAGAAGTCATGGTTAGTTTGCCTTGAACTGTGACCGTGATGTTTATTTTGTCATCAATGGCATCACATATGTATTCTCCCGAGTCAGACACTTGAAGGTTTGAGAGCACAAGTTTTCTCATTGTGCCTCTTGTCTCAATATGAGTGCGCGTATCCTCCTGCAATACTCTCCCATTACCAAGCCACTGAACAGTGGCATTCTCTCGAGACACCTCACATTCCAGGATCAGCTCATTTCCGGCAACCAGTGAGTAGTGTTCTGGGGTCCTAGAGTTCCATAGGATAGACACTGGTGCCTCTAAACAGAAAACAAACCTTTCTTTAAAAAAGTTTATTATACCTAAAGAGTTTAAGTTATTATTTTTTTAATCAACAGTAACATGTGGCTGAAATGTCTAATGTACCTTGCACTGTGACATTAAAGGCAATTTTATCATCCTTCACTTTACATACGTATTCACCAGTATCCCCGATCTCTGCATTTATGATGATCAGAGATCTGAATACCCCTTCATCTTCAAATGCTATGTGATCATTAGCTACAATCCTGTTATCGTCTTTGTACCAGCAGACTACACCATTTGCTCTGGAAAGTTCACATTTGAGCACAATGGCATCTGACACTACAAAATGCCTTTCTGTTATTATGTCACTTTTTTGTAGAAATGTGAGTGGAGGATCTGCAAAGAAAAGTAAAACGTTATTGGAATGCAGTCATTAATAAAGCTAGTCTGCTGCTGTTACCTTCGATGAGACACTTACCATGAATTTTCAAACTGAAATCCATTACATCATCTTTGGCATCACATAAGTATTTGCCTGCATCTTCAAGCCTTGATGAATGAATTGTTAACTGTCGAATAGTGCCTTCCTCAGTAAAGGTTATGTTACTGTTTTCCTCAATATCTTCTCCATTTTTCTTCCAGCTGACTTCTGCATTTGGTCTAGACACCTCACACTCGAGCACTACAGTTTCTCCAACAAATTTTTCAACTTCGTAGGCCACTTTCCTTGGCCGAATAAATCGCACTGGGGGTTCTGCACAAACAGAAGTTGTCATCTTAAGGATCACTTGTATAACATTCATTCATTCATATATTCATTCATTCATTCATCTTCTTAGCCGCTTATTCCTTTTCAGGGTCACGGGGGAGCCGGTGCCTAGCCGGCCACATAGGGCGCAAGGCAGGAACTAGACAGGGTGCCATTCCATCGTAGGGCACACACACTCACACACTCGTGCACACACTCACACAAGGGCCACTTTAGAGACGCCAATCAACCTAACGTGCATGTCTTTGGACTGTGGGAGGAAAACGGAGAACCCGGAGAAAACCCACGCGGACACGGGGAGGACATGCAGACTCCACACAGAAAGGACCCAGACTGCCTGACCCGGGGATCAAACCCGGGACCTTCTTGCTGTAAGGCAACAGTGTTACCCACCGAGCCACCGTGTTGCCCACTTGTATAACAATTGAAGTTCAAAAGACACAAACAAATAAACATTTCCTGTGTGACATCAGCTATACTATGGCCAATAGTCTGTGTAAACCTGACCATCCCAGATTTATTCCCTAGTTGCTGTTATAAAAACCTCCACTCTTCTGGGAAGGCTCTCGCCTAGATTTTGGAACACGGCTGTGGGGATTTGCTTGTTCAGCCACAAGAGCCTATCAGGTGAAGACGGATGGGGAGCGGTCTGCATACCAATTCATCCCAAAGGTCTTCAAAGGTCAGATGAGTTACTGAGCAGGCCACTTGACTGCTCCCACTCCAGTCTTAGCTATCCATGGCCTCACAGGGGATTTGCAGTCTGGAACATGCTTGCACTAGGCCCCTTAGTTCCATTCAAAGGAAATTATAATGCAACAGAATACAGACATCCCATGTATTTATGTGCATCCACCTTTGTGGCAACACTCTGGGGAAGAGCCACATATGGGTGGGATGGTCAAGTGTCCACAAATATTTGACTATATAGGGTGTGTCTTAAAACCTAGGGAGCTGTCTATGTGCGCTCCCGAGAAGAATGATGCCTTATTCTGACTCAATTTTGAGGACGCTCTGGATGCTGCCTTAGCCATGAAGACAATCCCAGCATTCTGTTCAGTGCAAGTTTTCTCGTAAAAACTTTCCAGTATGGTGGGCAGCGAGTGGCGAAATTATCTTCAAACGAAAGTTATTCTAATTTATCTATCAAGTTTAATTGTGGTTAAGGTTTATAACTTAAATTTATTTGCGAATTTGGGTTCGTCAGTGACCATGTATAAGTTGCGGTACATGTAGGGAGATGTTAGTGCATATGCTAGCGGCTTAGTTCGCCTCCGCCTGTTGGTTTGATTGGGCTGAAGCTAATTCAGCTAGCTTATAATCACAGAATTAATTATTAGGTGCTTTTAAAAACTTGTATTCAGCATTCACATGCAGGACTTTCCACTCTTTTGGGGAGATCAGCCATGGAAGCCTTTATTAAGACTTCAGAAAAAGGCAGGGGAATTTTACTGAACATGGAGAATAACTTTGATTTAATAAAATAACTTTGATTTATAATCAAACTATTTTTGAATTAAAAAATTTTAACGTTCTACACTGAGTTCTACACTGTGCCTATGCATCATGCTGTATATTTAATATTAAATAAAAACACAGAGGACTCACTAGGCGTAAAACATAATCGCTGTCTAATTAGTGTCTCAATAATATGCCTTATAAGGCTCCATGGTGGTTTCAATCCTCTCTACTTAGGCAGCTGCCTAAGTAGTCACTGGGCAACGAGGCAACTCACTAGGTTTTGAGACACACCCATTGAGCATGCTTTCTGTCTCTCCAGTCAACAGAATTGAAGAATATAATACAGCACCTGCAATGTTTACGAAGAATGTCACAGAGTCATCGACTGTGTCGCACACATATTCTGCAGAATCACTGACTGTTGTCTCCGGTATAATGAGTCTTCTGTAAACACCATCAACCTCAAGAATAAGATTGTTGTTCTCTTCTACTTCGAGCCCATTTCGATACCAGCGCACAGAAGCATTGGCTCTGGAAATTTCACAACTCAGCACCATCCTCTCTGACATTTGCTGACAAAGTTCCATTTGGGACTGGCTTGGGGAAACTATGCGTACTGGAGGTTCTGTAGGAACACAAATAAGGAGGTCAGTGCTTGATGGAATCAGATAGATAGGAATGTTATTTAGATGGAACAGATTTATAATGGGTCTAAAGAGGGTTGGGATGTAACAGAATACTGGTTTGTGTAGGTAGAACGGTTTCTCAGTTTTCCAACAAAGCTCAGTGTAGATCACTGGCAGTATAGCCAGTCCAAATGAGGTTCCTCCACTGGCTTGTTGGGCTTACTCTCCCTGATAGACTTAGGAACTCAGTAATCTAAAATAGCCCCAACCATGTAAAGTGGAAGGTGGATGAATAAACCTGGTATGTAAATGCTATTTTACCCCTCTTGTAATTCAGGTATTGGCATAGTTGACTTTCACAAATGTACTTTTTTTTCCTCATAATTTGGATTATATACCTTTTATGTTTAAATGGAAGAATTTGGAGTCATCAGCAGTGTCACAGACATACTCTCCTGAGTCCTCAACTCTGCTGTGTAGAATCTTCAGTCTCCTGTATGGACCTTCTGTTTTCAATTTCATGTTTTCACTTTCTTGAAGTTTCTGTCCATCCTTGTACCAAGTCACTTTTCCATTTGGACGTGAAAGTTCACAGCTGAGGACTATTTCCTCTGGAACATGACGATCAAGGTGAACATCTTCCTTTGGATAGACGATCATTATGGGAGGCTCTGTTGAACAACAAAAAAAATAACAGTCTGAAACTGACAGTAGGAGTTACAAGGCCATAAATTCTTGTTTTGTTAAACCATCTGAAAGATGAAGGATGATGGAGACAACTTTTAGATTTGTTTCACCAAATAGACTATTTGGACAAAGGTTTTTGGACATCCACACATTATAATTACAGAAGCTTTTATGACATTCTAAATAAATTTGACTAAACATTCTTACATCAGAAAAACATTCTGACTAAATCCATAGGCATTAATATGGAGTATGTCCCCCCTTTGTAGCTCTAACACCTTCCACTCTTCTGAGAAGGCTTTCTACAAGATGTTGGAATGTCTCTGCCCATTCATCCAAAAGAGCATTTGTGAGGTGAGAGACTGATGTAAGATAAGTGCCTGGCTCATTATCTCCATTCTATTTCATCCCAAAGGTGTTCAGTGGGGTTGAGATCAGGGTTCTGTGAGGGCCAGTCAAGTTCTTCCATGCAAAACTCACCCAACTGTGCCTTTAAGGACCTTGATTTATATACAGGAACAGATATCCAGGAACAGAAAATGGCCTCACCCTCACAAATGTTCCCACAAAAATGGAAGCATACAATTGTCCAAAATGTCTTGGCACAGTGAAGCCTTAAGTTTTCCCTTCACTGGAACAAAGGGCCTTGGCTAACCCCTGAAAAACAACGCCATAGCATTATCCCTCCTCCACTAAGATTTACAGTTGGCACAATGCAGTCAGGCAGGCAACGTTCTCCTGGTGTTCACCCAGATTCATCCATCAAACTGCCAGATAGAGAAGCATGATTCATAACAGAACACATTTCCACTGGTTCAGAGCACTTTACACTACTTCATCCGATGTTTGGCATTGTGCTCGGCCATGGAAACCCATGCCATAGCTTTTGTGCTGATGTTAATGCCTGAGGAGATTTGGAACTCTGCAATTATCGAGACAGCAGAGCATTGGTGACTATTATGCACTATGCACCTCAGTGCTCAGCGACCCCTCTGTGTAACTGTACATGGTCTGACACTTCATGCCTGAGTTGCTGTGGTTCCTAAAGGCTTCCATGTTTCAATAATACCACTCACAGTGGATTGTGGAATATATTGGAGGGAAGAAATTTCACAACCTGATTTGTAGCAATGGTGACAGCCTATTACAGTATCACACTCGCGTTCAGTGAGCTCTTTAGAATGAAGAAATGTTTGTTAAGGCAGACTGCATGGCTAGGTTCTTGAGTTTATACACCTGTTGCAAAGCGACTCTAGGAAACACCTGAATTCAATGATTAAGAGGTGTGTCTGAATACTTATGTCCATAAAGTGTATTTCTTTCTACCAAATTAAGCAGCAGATCATTTAAATAAACAGTATTTTGAACAGTGCACCATGTACCAAATTTTTCCTCTGATGTGTTTGGTATATTTTCTCAAATCTTGCTCTAGTATTACTTTCCATATACAGGGGTATATGGACACCTGTCATTTTAGACCACAATAATTTATTAGTATGGTGTAGGGCCTCCTTTTGTGGCCAATACAGCGTCAATT
>JAOTRJ010000051.1:21710435-21720922 GCA_028564905.1 Leptodoras praelongus | reverse complement strand
TTTTGGGCCGGGGGGGCACAGTGGCACTTACCATCCACAAAGGGGGCCCCACATTAAAAAAGTTTGAGAACCGCTGCTATATAATACAATGGGAAGCATTTGCTGCTGCTTGTCACATGTGTTAAAGGTGATATGCTTACCTCGTACATTAACCTTGAATGTTAAGGCACTGCTTCCTGCACGACATGTGTATGTGCCAGCGTCCGGCAATCGAACAGATTGAATGATCAGTTTTCGCATTGTGTGTTCTGTCTCTATTGTGACTTCGTTATTGGTCTTTAACTCTGCTCCATCTTTGTACCATTGGGTAGTGGCATCAGATCTGGACACCTCACAACAAAGGAAGAGCTTGTCTTGTTCCACTACATTTCTGTGGAGCTCTTCCTCTGGGATGTAGACAAATGCCACAGGAGGTGCTGCATAAGAATAAGAATTACACAAGTTGATTTCTGGAGTCCTTTTTCTATACATGTGTTTAAATTATTTTCATATCATGCATGCATTTTCATCAAGTTCTGCTGATGGTCTCCACTCTTAACAGGCAAACTAAATAGAAAGAAATAGCATGAAATAAAGCTTTATGAGGATGAATGCAGTTGAGCAATGTAGTGGACATGCTTTTCCCTTGCACAAACCCTTTGTAAACAAAAAGCACCAAGAAGATGGGTAGATTGCAATTACAGCTGGCAAACATGGCAAAAAGGTTGCAAATGACTCTATGCATCTGTTTTAGGAAATGATTATCTAGCATATACAGAAGCAGCAGAATGGATCCATTGCTTTCAACCAGTGAAAATCGGACAGTACACAGTGACGTATTTGTTAGTTATATGGCAGTGGTTCAGATAAACTTCACCTTTAATGTCCACATAAAACTCGCTGATATCATCAGCTGTATTACAACTGTAAACCCCAGATTGGGAAAACGTGGCTGATAGGATAACCAATGTCCTCGTGGTGTGCTCTGATTGGAAGAAAACTCCAGAGTGAGGGAAGAGCTGAGTCCCATCCTTGTACCACTGGACCAGAGCAGTGGGCTCAGATATCTCGCACTGGAGAATGATAGGTGAGCCCGCTTCAAATGACTTGGTCTTCTCAGTCTCAGGGACAGCTGTGAACTTCACTGGTGAAGCTAGGAGTGTTTTCATTAATTCAAAGAAATGGGATTACTAGATTTGTACATAGATTTACTCTGCCAGTGTTATGTTATGTGGCAGTTCACTAATGGATGAGGGAGGTGATGACAACAAAAAGTTTTATGTATGAATGATAATTTCTATTGTCCATTTGTTATTATGAAGGGGTCTTTTTGTTACATGTTCTTTCTGAAATGTGGTGCATTTACCAGGTAATTAGAATGAACAGTAAAGAAGTGAAAAATATTCTGATGATTTTGAACCCCTTAAGTGGTTTGGGTGTAAAAAGTAAAGGTGTGATATTATTTGACATAATTTAAAAATAAGGTTTTCAGAATTTGGTTATATACATTTACATGTTAAAGGTTTATATAAGGACTTAAGCATTTAGTGGATGAAGCGTTTCTGAGATGTTAGTGGTTTTGAGAAAGTATGTGGACTCAAAATCACCTGCAACATCCACCTTGAATGCTATACGATCATCAGCAGCTTCGCAGATGTACATTCCCGAATGCTTAAGCTCAGCTGATTGGATGATCACTGCCCTCATGGTGCCCTCTGATTTGATGTCAATTCCAGTATCTTGAAGGAGTGGCACTCCATCTTTGAACCAGGAAACTTGAGCAGCTGATTCAGAGATTTCACACTGAAGTTTAATGGGGCAGCCTGCTTCAATGAACTTGTTTCTTGCCACTTCTGGAAGGGCTGAGAACCTTATAAGGGTAGCTATGGAAATTTTTAAGATTTTAAGAAAAACCATGACTACTGAATCAGAAGTATACAGATGGAAACATTGGTAACTGTACAGTTTTCAACTGGATTATCCCAAGCACCAGTCATGTTAGTCATAGTATACTTCCTATTTTTAGATAAAGAAATCATTTCAGTGTTGTAGGGTAAGTTTAAAGGAGTACAGGAGAAGGTTGTAGACAGGCCCGGTATCAAGCTGAAGTTGTCCAGAGTGTTTGGAAATCAAGGATGTGATAATCTTTTGCAAGCCAAGTGTTGCATGCCATTTTAAAACCAATTATTCACTCCATTATTTCACTTCTGTGCTGCTGTAATTTCTGTATCAATAATCAATAATTTTGTCAGTCTGTCCTGCAATTGAAAGACATAATTATCTCTAATGTTCATGCTCAATATCCAACTGTCACCTCACACCGGGTCTGGAAGGAGGGCAGGTCAGTTTTATTAGGGAATATAATTGCAAATTAGTGACTGGATTTAATATAGAGTTAATGTTTGAATTTTTAAGGTTGCCGGATTATCACCTTGACGGTCCATCTCGGATGACGCAGCATCATCAAGACCACCACAGACAAAATGTCCAGCGTCCGAAAGCTCAGTTGATTGAACAGTTAATTTTGTCTCATTTCCATCACTTTGGATATTAAGTCCACTGTTTGTGAGGAGTTCTGTGTCGTCTTTATGCCAGCAAAGCTGGCGTTTGGAGTCTGAAATCTCATACATTGGAACAGTTGGTGATTCCAGTTTAATCGACTTGTTCCTCTCCATCTTTGAAAGTGGTTTCATAGATGCAGCTACATAGTCGTGAGTAGCATAAAGAGAAAATGTTGACTTAATAGACAAAGTTAAAGAAAACTGTTGATATTTAGTTTTAGAACCTATTCAATATCAGGTCAAAATCTGTATGACTTAGTGGTAATGATTACACATATTTTTAATATGATTCAAGTTATTAAAAAAAACAGTAACCCTATCGATCCTGACTTCAGCACCCTAATGTTAACATGAAACTATATGAATATTGGAGTAATTGTGATTTTGAAATGTTTAAAATAAATGCTCTACTGCTTTCAATTATATAGCATCACTACGGTGATAGAAATATATTTTTGAAAATTGTTTTTGTAACTAATAGTAGTGTAGTAGTGTTTATCAAAGAATCTGCAAATCACCTTTGATTTCCACGTCGAATGTGACGGCATCAGCTTTTGTTTTGCAGCTGTATGTTCCACTGTGAGATAATTCAGCTGACTCCACCAAGAGTTTTCTTATTGTACCTTCAGACTGAACCAAAATTCCAGCCCCAGATGACAGCTCATTTCCATCTTTGTACCAGCATACGGATGCAGCAGCATCTGAGACCTGACATTCCAATTCAAACAGCTCTCCGACTCCAGCAGATTTGTTCCTCTGAGCTTCAGTGAGAGTGGAGAACATCACAGGTGGTGCTATGGGCATCATACACATATGAGATACATTTTGTAATTGTTAGTTTTTCTCCATGTAGAACATATGCATCATTTAAATGTACTGTTTTCTTTAGATAAATTATCAAGAGTTGCACCAAATCATTGCTTTAACATGGTTTATTCATCATATAAGAAAAATATATGGTGCATTAAATTCTAATAAGGACATAGAAGCAAAAGTCTAAAAGAAAATCTATGAATAAATAAATTTAGACGTGGAAAACAGACAATCAGACAATGATAGTGTGACTGTAACATTAGTAGCGCAAGAATAAATGATGAAAGCTTATTAAAATAAAGACATTCAACAATGATGACAAAAAGGCAACAGAACACAAAAAAAAATAAAATATGAAAAAGTTCTTCAGTAGTACTACTTAAATATTGGGTAAGAGGTTTATTTAAACTTTTTAAGTATGTATTTAAATTATCATTATATATTATAAATTACTGGAATTTATGATGTAATTCTTCCTTAGTTGGTCCTGGAAATGTAAAGCTGTCTAGATCTGGGCAAAAGTAAAAGGTTTCTGCTTGCCATTGTAATAATCCCTTCAAAGTGTAGTAAAATGTATTTTACGTATTAAAATTAGTGATCGCTTTTATTATGTTGATTATGGTACTTCTGGGATGTTTGAAGTCATTCCCCTCACACTTACTTAATCCATTTTCTTTCTGTTGCTGCAGGTTTAGTTGCTGACCACGTGCAGAAAAACACATTTGAATAACAACTGGCTCAGAATAAAGTAAATAAAGTAGTAAAAATAAAAAGAAAGTAGTCAGCACAATGACTATTAGTAACCATTGCATGACTGAAGGGGTTAGTATTGTAATCAGATGGGTTGAGATGCCAAAGATGACTGAGGAATCACCTGGTGGATCCACAGTATTCAGGATGCCGGTATCTTTTGTTTCGTAACTGTATGCTCCAGAGTCAGACAGCACAGCTGGCTTGAGCTCTTCTGAACTGATCTCTTCTGATTGGATTACAGTGAGACGCTCCTGAATTTGCTGTTGCTCTTGTCTGTGCCAGCAGACCTGAGCTGTAGAATGTATAGCCTCTTTTTGTGGAACACTTGCACTGTCTGCTTCATCAAATGTCATTTCATTCTCCTCAGTCTCAGTGAGCGCTGAACCATTCAGCCGTGCAGCTAAAGAGTTTAATTTAGCATGTTTTAATTAAAGCAGCTTTTGTTTGGAGGTATGTTTTAAGTGCAAGAAAGTCAGTAGGAAACCAAAGCATTTATATTAAAAAAAAATAGCAGAAAGCCACACAAATATACTATAGTGATGGTAAATGAATATTTTCCTAAATAGTATTATGACTATTTTATTTGTAATCTATTCTGTTCAATAGAAACTTGTTTTTAGTGCTTTCAACATGGATTAAACTAGATTTTAAATCACCTTTGACATACACCTTAAATTTTATGACATCATCCATTGCCTCACAGTTGTACACCCCTGCGTGACAGAGCTCTGCAGTCGGAACGACCAGCCTTCGTATGCAGTCCTCTGACTGTATCACTATTCCATTTTTCATTTGGAGTTGTATTCCATCCTTGAACCAACAAACTGGGGCATCTGGGTCTGATATTTCACATTGTAGTACTAGAGGCATACCACTTTCAATGGTTTTATTCCTGCCAGTCTCAGGGAGTGGGGCAAATTTTACTGGCTTAGGCAAAGGTGCTTCAGTTTTGGAGAGATAAAGCCATGTATTAAAATAAGTTAAAATACATTCAAGGAGAGGATAGCTGTGATGGTTAATGTGGCCTTTCTTAATTAAAGAATGTCTGAACAATACAGTGTTACTTGCTTAATGAGTAGTATTTTAGACACACAGCCTTTCATCACCTTTTACTGTGTCTTGATACGTCACAGACTGATTCTTTGTCTCAGTTGTCTGCACCTCTCCGTGCGGTATCTTTGATAACTGGGCAAACTGTTCCTTTGAGTTCAGATTAGACATCATGTTTTTCCCATCTTGTTGCTGAACTATTGAAACATCTCCATGCCCAAAGATTTGGACCTTCTGTTCAGAGACCTCATCCAGGTCTTTGAGCCATGCTGCTTCAAAGGCCTTCTCATTCGATATGTCTTGAGGTCCTGAGATATTCACTAGAGTGCATCAAGTTATATAGAGAGAGATTTGTATTACTATGAAGTAAAATAAAACTGTAACTAAGGCTGACATTTAAGTTTGTAATTGTAAACTGCTTGTTACTTTAAATTAGATATTTACTAGCTTTAGGAAAATTTTATGAGAAAATACAAAATGACGCAATCGACCAATGTCTAATGGGCCTTTTTCTTGATAAGATGGTTTTTGTTAGATGTGTGTTAATGGAGTAATTCGTTTAGGTGTTTTAGGTCAGGTCATTCAACTGAGCTAGTGAAAACCTCAGAACCTATAGTTATGCTACCAAGCCATGCAAATTAGTATTATTATTATTATTATTATTTTTAATGTAATATTTTTACCATTTTTAAAAAGTTATGTAGATTGAGTTAATGAATCAAAATGAAAAAAATGACATTAAGTTGTGTTTAAAGTGTTGGCAATGGGATGTACTTTGCTCTCATCATTACTTGCTGAATGATGGAGCTAACTATTTAAATCACCTTCACGATCCACCTTATATGCTAAAACATCGCCATCCTTGCAAATGTCTTGTACTGTGAAGCAACTTCTATCGTCTTCTTGAAAACTGCAAGTTGTTTCCTGTTTAACACATTCAGGTTGAGGTAGTTCTTCATCCTTGTAGATGGAGAATGGGACAGTGGAGTCCAATTTTGCATGCTGAACTTGTTTTGTACTGCTTTCCTTAATGTCCTCCTCCATTAACAACTCACGAACAGGTGTGAAGTTCAAGCTTTCATGAATGATGTTGCTCTTTGTAAACTCAGGACAGTTTGTGAAGCTTAGGTTTTCCTTACTGATCTCAGTCTTGTCCAACTTAGAACTTTTCTTAATGATCTCACTTTTTGTGAAATCAGAACCATATGTGAAGTTTAAGCTTTCTTTATTGTTCTCAGTCTTGGATGTATCAGGATGTGTTATAAAGTTCAAGCTTTCCTTAAGGTTCTTGCTTTTTGAGCCAGAACCATCTGTGAATCTTAAGCTTTCTTTAGTGTGCTCGGTCTTGGTTGAATCAGGATCTGCTTTAAAGTTCAAGCTTTCCTTAAGGTTCTTGTTTTTTGAGCCAGAACCATCTGTGAAGTTTAAGCTTTCTTTAATGTTCTCATTCTTGGATGAATCAGGATCCGCTATAAAGTTCAAGCTTTCTTTAAGGTTCTTGTTTTTTGATACAGAACCATCTATGAAGCTTAAGCTTTCTTTAGTGTGCTCGGTCTTGGCCGAATCAGGAACCACTGTAAAGCTTGAGCTTTCCGTAAGGTTCTTGCTCTTTGAGAATTGAAGAACTTCTGTGACGCTTAAGCTTTCTTTAGTGCTCTCAGTCTCAGCCAAATCAGGTACTGCAGTGAAGCTCAAGCTTTCCTTAAGGATCTCACTCTTTGTGAGCTTGGGAATGTTTGTATTGCTTAAGCTTTCCTTATTGACCACGTTCTTGACCAACTCAGGAATCTTTGTGCCCTGAGGGAAGACCAGGCTTTCCTTAATGATCTTGCTCTTTGTAAACTCAGAATCATCTGTGACTCCCAAGCTTTCCTTAATGATCTTGCTCTTTGTAAACTCAGAATCATCTGTGACTCCCAAGCTTTCCTTAATGATGTTGGTCATTGCAATTTCAGGGAAGGATTCAGCTATAGTTGTATGATGTGCACAAAGAAAAGTTTCAATGGGTTTCCACTTTCTTAATTAGAAGCTGATTAAATACTTGTTCTCATTGATTGTTACTTTCAAGATTTATAACATAGAAGAGAAAAAATAAGAGAGACGACCATATGACAGAGTGGTCTAGAAACAAGTCACACAGATCAAAGCAACAACTACAAAAATTATTCTGCTTCTTTCTGCATTTCATTCATTCAGTCTTTCTTTCATTCATTCATCCACATTAAGACCATTCAATGCTTCATATAGACATTATATAGACATTTCAAGATGTTATGCTTGTTCTGATTAGCATTAAGGAAGGTGACTGAAGCAAATGGTATGTTTTTCTGGGATGTTGTTGTACTGCAATTAAGAATGAAATCTAAACATTTTACATGATCGTTAGCTGGGAAGAAAGGCTTACAGACCAACTGGATGTTGGATTAAGATAGAATAGCAGGGATTAGTTTGTGAAGTGCTTTCAAGAATGGGTAACCAAGGTGCATGAATTCAACATCTTTAGGCACAGCTTTAGAAAGGTTACACACCACCGTGGTTAGAGGCGCAGATGCACTGGGTTAAGTGTGCTTAGAGTGGCGTAGCAGTTGTATCACCTTTTAAATCCACAGTGCACTGGACAGTGTCATCATAGGTCTCACACTTGTACACTTCAGAGTGAGACTGCTCGGCTGTTAGGAAAGCCACAAAGAAAACAATAAGCTTTCTAGCTTCAATTAGGTCAATGCTCCTAGTTAAGAACTGTGTACAAATAATAGTGGTAAACAACCTTTGTCCACATTGAGCTGGGTATGATCATCTGGTATCCTAGGTCTGTTTGTCCCATTGTCTGTTTCAGATGGTTCAGTGCTTATAGTTCTTATAGGCACCTCACACTTAAGTTGAGGCTCAGGTTCAATTCCATCTTCTAACAGTATCTGCGATAGCGTCTCTCCCTCATCTTTTAGTTGGTAATTATATTCAGTAGTGGAATCCAGTATTTTGCAGTGTTGTGCAATAGAGATGGATTCGCTGGTACATTTGCTCTTCTCAACATCAGAGACATCCAGAAGTTTCAAAGGTGCCACTAAAGATGATCATTAATAAAGGAATACTTTATGCACTTTCAGTGACTGTTAATTAAGCTTAAATGTTTAACGGCTAATAAAAGCCAAGGATATGCAGAAGTTTTTTTTTGTGAGAACACACATAAAGACAACTAAAAACCTAAACAGAGCGCAGAGTTGTTAGATGCCACGCTAAAGCATTATGTGAGTTAGAGGGAAATATTCAAAAAATCACCTTCATCTTGTACATTAAACTGGATGACCTCGTCTTTTCTCAGAGAGTCGTGCAGTCCAGACTCCGAGGGCTGTGCTGCAATTACAGCAGGCTTTCTCCCGGTATCCTCTGTTTTGATCTGAGGTGGACTTTTTGAGAGGGGCTCTACTCCATCTTCATACCAACACTCCTTGGGTGGTGGGTCTGAGATCTCACAGTGTAGCTCAGTGGGGTAGTCTGCTTCAAGCAGCTGTTTCTTCACAACCCCTGGGAAGGCTGAGAACTTCACCGGTGGAGCTTATTGTGGAACATACATGACGTTAATACCTCAAAACTTAAAGAAAAGATTTCCAAGACTGAATAATCTGTAAGCTTGTCAGATCATTTGCCAAAAAGCATGTTAAATATAGAATGCATCATATTTAACAGTAATATCAAACAGTTGCCCACAAGACAAGATGCATAGGTAAGAGGCATGTACATAAAAGCAGTGCTATGAGGCACAGACAGTTGTTTTCCATTAGTTTGCTTCTAGTTTCAAATAAATGCAGCTTTTGGTTACTTGATGTACATGCTTTTTCTTTTTTTTTTTTTAGAAAGCCACAAATCACCTTTGATATCCACAATGAACTGTATGGAGTCATCAGGCATGTTGCAACTGTACAGTCCAGAGTGTTTGGGTTCTGCTGACTGGACTACCAGCATCCTCAGAGTGCCTTCTGCCTGTATGTCCCAGCCAGTGTCTGTGAGAATCTCTGTGTGATCCTTATACCATTGAACATCTGCTGTAGGATCTGATACCTCACAGCAGAGTTCAAAATAGCTGCCCGCTTCAATGCATTTACTCTTTTCAACTTCTGGAAGAGTTGCAAACCGCACTGGCACAGCTGCAGATGGTGATTCATGATTGAATAATCAAGATTTACATCAACATTAAAACAGACAACAAAAACTGTAACACAGACAACATTTAAAAATGTGAGGCCTGAAAAATTAATCTCTTCAAAGGTACTGTGAATATCCTAAGGTTTTATAGAATATCACTGAAGAGCAACAAAGAAGAAACTGCAAGTTTCACCTTTGATCTCGACTTGAAACTCAATGAGGTCATCTTTTGTTGTGCACCTGTACACACCAGAGTGAGACGGAGCTGCTGATTCAAAAATTAATCTCCGTACGCAGCCTTCAGATTGGAAGTCTACACTGGATTGTGCAAGAATTTGCTTCCCATCCTTGAACCAGCTGACCTGCCCAGAGGAGTCTGATATCTCGCACTGTAGAACAATGGCGCAGCCTGCTTCAATGCACATTCTCCTCTCAGTTTCCGGACCAGCTAAGAATCTCACTGGTGGAGCTACAGATATTTTAAAGTCTTTTTAATCCTTACTTTTTGGGAATTCACACTACTAGTATTTCATGTTAACAATTTCATTTAAACTGTTTTTGAAGACTGTTTAATACTGCAAAGTTGGAATCTAAGGCTGTCTGTGTTAGTGGCTTGGCCAGTCATTGTGCAGTGTATATAAAGCAAACTAATCACCTTTGATTTCCACATTGAACTGGACAGCAGCGCCTTTTGTCTTGCAGCTGTACATCCCCGAATGGACAAAATCAGCCTTTTTGACTACCAGTGCCCTCTTAGTTCCATTAGACTGGAAGTCTAGTCCACTCTGTGGGAGGAGTTTTGTTTCATCTTTGTACCAGAAGACCTGGGCACTTGGATCTGAGAGCTCACATAGTAGTACAAGTGGACATCCAACTTCAATGGACTTGTTTTTATCCACGTTTGGAAGTGCTATGTACCTCACAGGTGGGGCTATGGGTGTTTTGATCAGTGTTATTTATAATTTCAACACGTACAGTACCAGTCAAAAGTTTGGACACACCTTCAAATGTGTGTTTTTCATTATTTTTTTATTTTCTGCATTGCAGATTAATATTAAAGTCATCCAAACTATGAAATACATATGGAAATGTTTAGTAAACAAACAAGTGTTAAACAAACCAGAATATGTTTTATATTTTAGATTATTCAAAGTAGGCACCTCTTGCTTAGTTGACAGCTTTGCACAT
>JAOTRJ010000051.1:21692612-21705864 GCA_028564905.1 Leptodoras praelongus | reverse complement strand
CAACTGATGGTCCCAACCCCATTGATAAAGCAAGTCATTCCTCTAATTAACCCTGATAAGGCACACCTGAAAACCATACCTGCCAAGAGTTTGCAAAGCAGTAATCAGAGCAATGGCTGTTTATTTTGAAGAAACTAGAATATAAAACATGTTTTCAGTTTTTTCACCTTTACATAACTCCACGTGTTCATTCATAGTTTTGATGCCTTCAGTGACTTTAGCTGCAATTTGTACTTCTACAATTACAGACTGTAGTCCATCTGTTTCTCAACATACTTTGTTATACCCCTTTACTCTGTTCTCTAATGGACAGGACCCCCACAGATCAGGTACTATTTGGGTGGTGGAACATTCTCAGCACTGCAGTGACACTGATGTGGTGGTGGTGTTAGTGTGTGTTGTATTGGTGTGAGTGGATCAGACACAGCAGTGCTGCTGGAGTTTTCAGTGTCAATGCTGTACTGAAAATAGTTCACCAACCAAAAATGTCCAGTCACCAGCATCCTGTGAGCACTTTACATTTGTGGAGCAATATGGTGGATGTGTCTCAAAGTGCACAGTACTTTAACACAGTGTTAAAACAGAGTAGAACAGAGTAAAGGGGACTAACAAAGTATGTAGAGACAGATGGACTACAGTCTGTAATTGTAGAACTACAAAGGGCATCTATATGGTTATATATGGTGTATATTTATATATTGACTAATTTAATGAAAATATTTTGTGTTAAATGCAGGATGGTAAATTTATGAAAAGATAAGCAACATTTAATTGTGGTATGAAAAGTCCTTTTACCACACTGTTGCATTAGATAGGAATAAACTGTAACTAATTCCATCAGATATTAGACAGTTGTAAATCAAAGAATCTAAACCACATAATTTACATTTATGGCATTTGGCAGACACCCTTATCCAGAGTGACTTACATTTATGTCATCTATACAGCTGAGGGTTAAGGGCCTTGCTCAAGGGCCCAACAGTGGCAGCATGGTGGTGGTGGGGCTTGAACCCCCAACCTTCTACTCAGTATTCCAACACCTTAACCACTGAGCCACCACTGTGTATTTTGTTGACTATTTAGTCACACTAATCCCACTAGTATATGGTGGTACATTATGTATCGCATTAACTAAATAATGTACCATCATTCATTAATAATTAATACTTTTATACTCTTTAGATGGTATCTTAATATGACCTGGTAATGGTTATAAACAACCCATTTTGCATTCCAGTTGAAGTGAAACCTCACAACATTAAAACTGTGTAGATAAGCTTCCAAGTGGCAAAATTAGCTGTACACTCTGGGAAGGAGGAGTGGCATACCCTCTCTGCCATATCAATCTCAGCAACACTATCTTATCATGGGTGTCTGTGAGCTCATGAATACTGAAGTGGGCAGTAGCCCTTTCCTCTGGGTGTGCTACACCTTCCCCCTCATGTTACATGAGCAGTAGTTTGAAAAGATGTGGTTGGCCGGCTACACATGCCTCAGAGGAAGCATCTGATAGCCCTTGCCCTCCCTAGTTGGTAGCTGTTGTATGATGGGGAGAGATGACTGATGGGTGGAAGATGGCCATATCTAAATTAGGGAGAAAGATTGGGGGGAAAGCCGAAAAAAGGACTGTGTATGTTATGGAAATTTAGTTCTTGCTATCAAACTAATGATCAGGCCAAGCTATATATATACAGTACAGTATATACATACCTTTAACATAAAGATGCACTGCACTTAGGGTTTGTCCTGCAGTGTTTGATGCAGCACAGACATATACTCCTTTATCCTGCTGTTTGCAGTAGAGTACTTTAAGAGTGAAGTATCCCTCTCTGTCTTCATATAGAAGATACCGCCTTCCAGATAATATTATTCTTCCATCTTTTCTCCATATGATTTCCGGTTTGGGTTTTCCTGTCACATAGCAACGGAATTTTGCATGTTTTCCTTCTGTCACAGCAAACATTTTTACTTTGGCTGAAGTTGGAAGAGGGTCTTCTTTTAGCTTTGTTACAACATGCCTACTGGTTCTCTGCTTTCCCGGATGTGCCTTCCAGTGGCCATTAGTATAACCATTGCGGTTTCCCTCATCTTCATGCCCAGGTCCAGCATCCACCAACAGCACAGCTCCAGCCAGACTTTCACCATACTCATTCCTGGCTGTGCAAGTGTACACTCCACCATCAGGTGCCCGGGTTTTGAAAATCTTTAGTTGAAACCATCCTCCGTCCTGGTACCCAACACTGAAGTGTGTACTCTCGAAGATCTCATTTAGCTTCTTGCCATCCTTTTCCCACATCACTTCTGGCCTAGGATTTCCCCACAGTTTACAGGAGAAGACCGCATCGTCTCCTCTGCCCACTCGTGTAGACAGGGGTTTGATGAGAAAGCGGGGCTTGTTTTCTTCTCTCAGCTCCATCTCTTGTGCTTCGCCTTCTACTTTCAGTGTGGCAGCAGCATATGTCTCCCCTATGCTGTTTTTTGCTTTGCATATGTACTGGCCACTGTCTTCTGCCGTCACTACCGTAATGATGAGATTGTAAACATTGCCATCCTCAAACAAGCGATATCTTCCCCCCGGATGG
This sequence comes from Leptodoras praelongus, assembly GCA_028564905.1. Taxonomy (NCBI): domain Eukaryota; kingdom Metazoa; phylum Chordata; class Actinopteri; order Siluriformes; family Doradidae; genus Leptodoras; species Leptodoras praelongus. Next base: position 21,703,282 of record JAOTRJ010000051.1, on the reverse strand, counting down.
ATTTTTTCATTGTTTCTCTCCCATATGACTGCTGGTCTGGGATCCCCACCAATCTGACATTTAAGGACAGCATCAGTGCCGCTCTGTACCACCACAGGACGAGGGTAGGCCAGGAACCGGGGTGCTCCACCGAACACATCCATTTCTCTTCCCTTGCCAGCCTCACCTCAGCCTGTGAGTCTCTCTTTCACCAGAGTATCTGTGGCAGCTAGGTGTCTGATTCAAAACATTGGAAATCTGTTACTTTTGTGAGCCAAATATTTGTATAATGAAATAAGTTAGAGCAATGGTTCCCAACCTGATTTTTTTTTAAGCCATGGACCCCTTGTATATTCTGACTGATCCTGATAACTATCTCCTCCCACCCGAAACCCCCATACTATGCATATGTACACTGAAGTACCAGAAAAACTGGTACTGGACCCTATGAAGGATACATCGCAACGCCACCTATGCATGTCATTGGTTGCTTCCGCCACTGCATATATATATATAAAGCAATAGACATCCATGGAAGCTTTGAGAGCTGTTTCTGTGGTGAGTATGACTTTATGGAGTTATCACAATTTTGTGTTTTTCAGCATGGTTTAATAGTTGGAGCTTGTGAGATGGGTCCTAGCATTTAGATTTTCACATACAGTATGAGCAAAACCTCAAACTTGCCGTAAAAAGACTCTGGGTGAACGTAATCAGTGTCGGCTGGCAAGAATTGTTTCATGTAATAGGTGTGCAACACTGCCTCAAGTAACATCAGAATTCAATGCTGGGCCCTCAACAAACATCAGTGTGAGGATTGTGCAACGTTCCCTCCAAGATCTCATGGGGACCTACCAAGTTTAAACTGATGCCTTATCCCAGTTGTTCTGGTACTTCAGTGTATTTGTTAATATACAATTATAATGCATAATGAGTAGTCTATACTAAATGTTTTCATAAACCATCAAATGTGATATTTAATACATTTTCAGGTCAATATTAGATTTGATATACTGTTTGCTATTAACATTTAACATTAACTGTCACATTTACCTACACTGACATTAACATTTGATATTATGCATTGACATACACATTTAATTACACCCTTCAGTGTTGACCTTAAAATCAAAAATTGAAATTTAAATGAAACTACTTTTTCAACTTGGGGTGAACAGTAAAATGTTTACACAAATTATTGCCAAATCATTACACTTTATTTGATTATCGCTCTGAATTGTCGCTCTGAATTAACCCATCAGTGTTAGACACTAACAGCTCTGAAGCTTTTCTGAATTGTATTGGGCCTAAAAATTTATTTAAAGTTTTTTTTTTTAATATTTAGTAAAAGAACAACTTGCACATATATTCATTAGTGGAAGAAGGATTCATATACTTTGCTCAAGAAAATGACCAATAAAGCAATGTAAAACTGTACTGTATTACAAGTAAAATTCCTGCAAGAAAAACTATTTAAGTAAAATTACATTAAGTATTAGTTTGACATCATTAGATTATTAATACTGAAGTGTATAAGCAGCATGTTACTGTTGTAGCTGCTGGAGGTGGAGCCTACTGAACTACTTTATGTACAGTTTTATATACAATCACACCAGATAAATCTGAGGTCATTGAGTCGTGAGATGATTAATGGGAGAAGAAAGAGGAAAAAAAAAAGTTTACATAAAGTTCTGATACACAGTTCAGTTTTGGGGTTTTTTTCTCTAATCTTTTAATGTTTTTGGTGAGATATACGATCATTTGAACATTTATTGAAAGTAAACCATGTGAGAGGTTTAGAGGGAAAAAAAAGATTTAGTGGAGCTGTTAACTCATAGACATTCGTAACGTGAGCCGACTGCACACTGATTGTTGTAAAACGCCAGAAGCCTAAAAGGTTGGAAACCACTGGGTTAATCTTTGATGTGTTGTAATTTAAAATCTTGTTATAATATCCCTTGTATAAAAACATCTTAAATGTAACCAGTAACTAAAGCTGTGAAATAAATGTAGTTGAAATGTAGTAGAATGTACAGTATTTCCCTCTGAAATGTAGTGGAATGGAAATATAAAGTAGCATAAAAGCTCAGGTAAAGCTTAAGTACAGTACTTGAGTAAATGTACTTAGTTAAATTCCACCACTGTACACACACTGATCAGCCACAACATTAAAACCTTTTAGGGGGTTATATAATATATAACACATGTTTATAACATTGATTTTCTCATTACAGTGGTCCTTGTCAAGGGGTGGGATATATGAGGCAGCAAGTGAACAGTCAGTTCTTGAAGTTGATGTGTTGGAAGCAGGAAAAATGGGCAACCGTCTGAGTGACTTGAGTGATGGATAGTCGACTGGGTCAGAGCATCTCCAAAACAATAGGTCTTGTGGGGTGTTCCCTGTATACAGTGGTTAGTACCTACGAAAAGTAGTCCAAGGAAGGATAACTGGAGAATTGGCAACCGGGTCATTGATGAGCATGGGGAGCGAAGACTAGCCTGTCTGGTCCGATCCCACAAAAGAGGTACTTGGCACAGATTGCTGAAAATGTTAATGCTGGTTATGACAGAAAGGTGTCAGACCCATGGTGCATCACAGCTTGCTGCATATGGGGGTGCATAGCTGCAGACCAGTCAGAATGTCCATGCTGACCCCTGCTCACCAGCAAAAGCACCTACAAGGAGCATCAGGGGCAACGGGAAAAGGTTGCCAAGTCTGATTAATCATATGTTCTTTTACATCATGTGGATGGCTGTGTGCATGTTCATCACTTACCTGCAGAAAAGATGGCACCAGGATGCATTATGGGAAGAAGCCAAGCCAGCAAAAGCAAGATATTGCTCTGGGAAAAGTTCTGCTTGGAAATCCTGGGGCCACGCTTTGACAAGTAACACCTACCTAACATTGTTGTAGACCAAGTACACCCTTTCATGGCAACAGTATTCCCTAATGGCAGAGGTTTCTTTCAGCAGGATAATGTGCCCTGGCACACTGCAAAAATTGTTCAGAAATGGTCTGGAGAAGTCCAATCTGTTCAAGCTTGCAACTTGGAGAACTTAAAGGATCTGCTGCTAATGTCTTGGTGAGAACACATCACACCTTCAGAGGTCTTTTGCAGTCCATGTCTTGATGGGCCAGAGCTGTTTTGGTGGCACAAGAAGGACCTACACAATATTAGGCACGTGGTTTTAATGTTAAGGCTGATTGGTGTATTTTATTATACTGTTTGCTCAATCTGCCTGGTACCAGCCATCATGTTCGAGCCAAAGATCGCATTTTCCTCCTGATTTCTATGTGAACATGAACTGAAGCACTTGACTCTTTTCACTGCTGCCACATGATTGGCATGAATGTGCAGGTGTTCCTAATATAATTGATAGGGATTTTGTGTGTGTTGTAACAAAGACTTCATTCATGTATACAATTTACCTTAAACTTTTAGCCCAGTTTAAAGCATTTTCTATAGATGTTTGACCAGCCATTAGTCACTGATATAATTATTATAATTACTATAATTACCTCTCAGAACAGCACAGAGCTGACGACTAAGCCTCAGGAGACTTTCTTAAAAAGATGACATGCAGAGTTGAAGAAATGTCTAAAACCTTTAATACTTAGCTTGTACTGTTTGATGAGTGTAAAGTAAATAAGCCTTTAATTGTTTTAAAATGTTTGATTATTTCACTTAAAGCTTCCTTGGGATGCAATATTATTTATCATTACATGACTAAAATATAGAGCATGAGCGAATAACTTTATTATTAAATAAGTTTTTTTTTTTTTTTTTGTAGTTATATTAGTTATTTAAAATGTCCCCCAACATGAGTGGGTGGTGGTATGCGTACTAGTGGCATTTAATGACGGTGGAACAGGATTGCATTTCACCATGGTATTTACTCCCAGAACTTTCTAACACATTTGCCCCTCTGTGTGTGTGTGAGAAGCCCAAGCCAACAGTCTGGAGGTGAACAGTGCTCGCCGCACATAGCTAGCGCAGATGGTGCTGTAATTCAATGGGAAAGTACTTTATATAGTCAGCCCTAAATAAAGACCTGCAAGAGGGCATGTGTCAGGTATCACAAAGAATACCCTATACACGTGTGCATATACAAACACAGGACTCGAACAGAGCACACAGATGCAGAACCCAGCCTGAGAGAGCGTTGAAGTCAAAATATGCTCTGCCTTCATCACACCCCTCTTGGCAGACTCATTGAAGAATTCGGCTCCTAAATGTCATTGTCAAAATTAGTTTCATTTGTCATTTGTTTAAAAAAGGAAAAAAAAAAAACAAACACATGCACACTGTGCTAATTATATATTTGCTCTAAAATATCCTCCCAGCTCTTTCTAAAGCAAGCCAAGCAGGCTAGTTCTAAACTACTTTTTAGTTCTAGTTCTAACTCATCGTCAAATCTTTATTGGTGATTTTAAGTTATATCATGCTCCACGGTTAGCCCTTATGTAAAAAAGAAGTTACTTATCGGATTATTAGTTTTTAATAGCTGCGGCTCATAGTTTGGGAAAAAATGTAAACTTCCTCCCATGATACCCCATTTAAAGATTTTTCCAGATTGTTAAAATGTTTTAACAAACATTATGCCGTTAGTAATTCACTTGCTATTGAAGCAAGTTTAAACAATGTGGTCAGAAGTAAGTCTGTCTGGTGCGCAATTAATACTGTATGTCTATATAAAATACTATTATCTTAAAATTAATTAGTTAAAAATGAAATACATAAAAATAACACTTAAATCATCTGACATCAATCATCAGTCACATAATATTTTCAGAGATACTTACAAGAGGTTAAGGATAGGGATTAACCTCTTGTTTATCTTTCGGATTTAATTAGACTGCCCTCTGACCTGCAAGAAGCTTTACTTAACAAGCCTTCCACAACCTACCTCTCCTCAGTCCTCAGGGTTGATTGTAGAATTACATTGTGAATCAAGTCTCTGATTCTTCCAGTAAATTTGTAGGCCTGCTCCCCTGGATGCTCAGTTCCTGTTGTATTTTCCTGTTTTTTTTGGAGCGGGGGTAAATCCTTTCACGCTTCAATACAGAGCCAGTTCAGAGCTATTTGAAAAAGCAGTTGCTTGTAGCTGTCACCTGTCCATTTTGCAAGGCTTTTGCCTACCCTGTACCTGTATAATAACAGGTTTCCTCCACAATGTTGAACAGTATCTTTCCGTACTCTAGAGTAGTCCCACAAACGCTGTGGTGTTCAGCTCTGAGACACCCCAAGTGTCATTGTTCATGGAAGACCGTTAAATGCTTTTGCAGCTGCTGCTGCCTCCTAAAAATACTGGCAGCCCTGATGACAGCCGTGAAGATAAGTTAGGCCCTCCATTCACTTGCTTCTGGTGGCTAAATATAGATCGGATGGCTTGTCCGAAGCAGATTTCTTAACTTGAGACCTTGCAATAAAACCTAAGGAGAAGGACAGCACCCTGAAGGCCTCTTGATTACTTTGAACTGGCCATTTTTTTTTACATTAATGGAGGTAATTAACATTCTTGCATACAGCAATTTTTGAATATGATTAAAACTAACAATTCTGTTGCACCACTTTCCTTTTAAAATGGTGTCGACTTTAAAAGGTTAAAATGGTCATATTTGTTGGGGACCTCCATGCACGTGCCATGTGGCCTATGAATATGAAAGACTGAGAGCATGAGGTATTAAACCTCAGCTGTTTAGAGGCTCACATCTCTGTCTTACACCCCCTCCTCTGATTTCAGTCATTGGAAGTAACCCGATCTCACCCTGAGCTCTAAAACTCTAGTCCTGGCACAACCACAGTTTGCACTAGCCGCTTTGTACTAACTTACAGGGATTAGCAGTCCCTTTTTTTGAAACTTCAACATTCCCCAAGCTGCCAAATAAGACATTAGCAAGTGCATCACATCTTTCTTTCTTTTTTTCAAGATGGGCACACACATAAACAGCATCACATTATCAACAGCAAGCCTCTATTAGAACCATAAGGCTGTTAAGTTTCAGTTTTCTTTTATGTAACTAATGCAAAAAAAAAAAAAACCCTGTTAAATTCTATAGATTTGACTGATTCCATAACTGCCCCAATGTCTTTTAACCGTTTAACATTCTTTTGTTTCAGGTTGATGTTATTTATGCATTAACTGTTAACTGTTATGCTATTTTGACCATAACATGTTATACACAACACAGTATGAAATGTTTCATGTGGCAAAGCCAAGCCTACACCCTTCATATCGACTTTGTGATACTTTTAGCTCTCTAGGAATACAACTGTTTGGCATGGCCATAAACGTTTCCATGAAGGTACAAACAACAGGATTTAACTGCAAAACACAACAGGCCCTCATTTTCTCACACCAGCCTCTAAATTTGATGGACTTTAACCTAGAAAGTTTTGTCTGGGTCTAAGGAATAAAAAGTCAAGCACGGTGCATCAATTAAATTGATGCAACATTTAGAAGCAACCCTCACTTAAAGAAACAAACTGAAAGCTTGCATTTATGTTTATTACTTTACACATGGCAGGAAATTGAGGATAAATATATAATAGTTCTTATCCTGAGAACTGCAACAGAGCTGTATTCTACTGCAGTGTTTTTGTAGTTTGTTTTGGCAGTTTTGTGTTTGGATTATAAATGCAATTGAATCCTGGCATTCTATCCATGCTTACTCTCTCCCTCCATCTGCTGGCAGAAAGAAAACTTAGAATTTTTTGTTTGAGTTTTATTTAGTCATCTTTATGATGCCCATGCCAGTTTTATAGTCAGACGTTGCATTACAACTTAAAAGTAGGCATGGCATGGTATTTTTTTGCCATTATGATCCTTTAGTGACCAATAAAGACTACTATAAGAGTCTACTATAAGAGTCAGGCTGTACATGCAGCCCTCAGTCTGGCCAGCCTGGGCATGTCCCAGATATCCAAGCTTGTCTGCATTCCTGCTGCCACTCATTCTGACTGTCCTTCAGGCCATGTGTTTACAGCAAACAGCCTCTTCTTTGCCAACAGTAGCAGCAGTAGCCTTTTCTCCTGTACCTTGAATAAAGCTGACTGGCCATTTTATATCCACCGAATGATGGAGACGTGGAGCTAGAGACGGTTGAGAAGTTGAAATATGCAGAACATCTCTACTTAACATATCTTATCAAGTGGTTTGCCCCCAAGCTCCTCACCAGGGGAATAGCAGTCAGCAGTCGTGCTCATACCATTTCAAAATACTCCAGCGTCCCGGATGCTCTGCAGAGAAATCAAGAGTCGATGCCACCCTTAAGCCTTATTCATTCATCATCCATTTGTTTTCAGCAGCTGATTTACTTTCATTAGGTTTGCAGTGAATCTGGAAGAGTAAACTTGGAAAGGGATACCAGTACCCCAGACCCACAGGCACCAACCAACTACTTGTCCAGCATTCATTAAGGGTTTGAAAATAAAGTAAGTAAATCAACTAAAATAAAAGACAAAGAAAAATGAAATACAAATCACTGATTTTGGAGAAGGATCCCAATGATATTAAACACTACAAGAAGACATGATGGCTTACAAACAGCAAAGTCAATACTTATCTAAAGCAATACTAACATAACAGAGAGAATATTTACTTTTGAGATCTGCACTGAATATATGTTTATTGAATTAAATAAATGTCCTTTTATTTTTTTTCCTTTTAAATTTAATAATAGTTCTACAACATCAGCATATTACTGTACAGTTTGTCAGTTTTAATATGGACGAGGTGTAGACAGTCGATCTGTTTAAACCGAACAATATTTCAATACGTCTGCTGTAATATTTATGGGACACGAGTTGAGATTGTTAGATTAGTTATTAATATCCATAAGAGCAGCTTACATACAAGTCCTGATCACTGAACAGTTTATAACTTCATTTAAAATGGTAATGGCGCACCTACTCAAGTTTCTGTCAACACGGTTAGCACTTTATACAGTTAAAAATAGAAATTATTTATAATCACAGTATCTGGTGTCACCCAAACGAGGATGGGTTCCCTTTTGAGTCTGGATCCTCAAAAGGTTTCTTCCTTTTGTCATCTCAGAGTTTTTCCTCGTGGCGTCAGGGATGAATTAAAAAGTTTACTTACAATTTTCTCTTTATGTCCATATTTCTATAAAGCTGCTTTTTAAGATATGTAAATAAATGTTAGAAATACCTTATATAAATAAAATTTAATTGACTTTTATTAATACATGACCTGGTAATCAGGACTAAAATGATGGTCTCAGGACAGTTTCATTGACTAAAATGATGTAATTCATGAAGGTGTAGAACACAGGCAGTTGCCTGAAGTGATGCATATTTTACTGCTGTACCTCAAGAAACGTGAAGGGGCTTGAAACATGAATTCATTGCATTTTCAGGTGATCATCTTGAGGGGAAATGATAGATTGCAGGACAATGTATAAAAGTACAGGGCATCGATAAAACCAAAGTAATTTTTTTAATCAATTAAAAAAAAATAGACTGCTAATTGAAGGAGAAAGAAATGTAGGTATTAAATGTTCTTAGTTAGAACATAAAGGTACTTAGAGGTTTTTTGTGGACTGTCTTGGGAACCATAAAGATAATGGAGCCACTGCTTTTTTAAATGAACTCTCTGAAAAACAAACCTGAAGAAACCTTTAGTTTAACATTTTCCCCCTAGAGCTTTCCAATACAACCTTTTTCTAAGATTGTTCATCTAGCACTTTTAGTATAACTATGGAAAGGTCATTGTGTATCAAAGTAGATATTAGTAGACCATCAAAGTAGACCATTACTTAAGATGCACTTGTTTACTTTACTGGGCTGATTATTTTGCTAATAGGTTTTCCTTTTTATTCAGCTCATATTTAGTTTTTTGCTTTTTTTTAGCCTATGGATTCCTTTAGCTGAAATTATTGTGAAAGCTAAAGGAACAAATGAATCCATCCATGTTAAACCCTGGAGAAAGTACATCTGATGACAAGTCTTTCACCATGACGGACTGAATTATCAATTTATCTGTCAAGAATCTGGCATAACCCCCAGTTTCCATAGACACAAAGCCATGTATTTTGCACGTTTGTTTATTTTTTTCACCTCTCAGGCTACACATGGTTCAAAACGGAGCCAAGTGTAAGCAACAGGGCAGGTCCATTCACATTTACTGATCTACTGTGGCAACGGGCTGTCAGCTGATATCAGCACCTCTGTAAATCAAGCAGCACTAAAAGACATTGTTCCATTCAGGGTGTGTCCCTGTCTCACAGCCAGTGTTTCTAGGATGGCCTGCTGATCCACTCAAGTATGATAAAGTGGTTACTAAAGATGAAAGAGTCACATATTTATATATAAAGTCTTATTCATGGGTTTTTGTGTGGTGCAAGAGAAAACCGTTTGTGCTATCGCCCGTCGTCGAGTGCAAGTTTGAATCCTGATGAAGCTGCCAGCCTGCTGTGGCTGGGAATCCAAGAGAGCAAAATTGGCTGTGCTTTCTGGGAGGGAGGGATGTCACACTGTCTCTCTCCTATCAGTCACTGCAACATTAGCCTATAATGGGTGTCTGTCAGCTCATGCATGCGGAACGGGGCGCATAGCGCTTTCCTCAGAGAGTGTTACGTTGTCCTGTGTCATAGCATGGGCACCAGTTCAAAAAGATGCACCTGGTTAGCTTTACATGGCTTAGAGCAAGTATGTAATTGCTCCACCCTCCCTGGTTGGTAGCTGTTGTATGAGAGGTTAGACCGAACTGGTGAGTGGGAATTAGCCAGAACAAAAATTAGGGGGAAATCTGGGAAAGCTTGAATCTGTTCTGTTGGAAATTCTATAACAATACTATATGGCTCTAATAGTTCATACAAAATAATCTTCTGTAAATTTTCTGGCTGCAAACACGTTTTAAATCCTAGGCTCTACAGACTGATCCTGATGTACAGTATATAAAATGCAAATGTAAATGTTTAATCTTTAGAAAGACACATCGACAGAACCAGGCACCTTTATGTTAAATGGTTTAGGCCCACATGAAAATACGCAGTGTATGGGATTGGCAGATATGAGTTCATTGGAGCTGTTAGTGAAGTGTGATAATGGAGTTTGTCCATTTTTTTCTTAATATGCCCTTGTGATCCATATCCTATGTATTATTTAACATTTCTCTGGGGTTTTATTCTGTTAAAATCTGTTGAGCTTCACCTATAATGTAGGTTTTCTTTTTCTTTCGAAGGGAAGAATGCTGTTAATCAGTTTGGTACTGTATCTAATCGCCAAAATACATTCCAAACACTAGACCTTGTCTACCAAGACATTGTGTGACAAACCTTCTGCTATATTGACAAAGCCATTTGGCCGAATTTTCTCTTAGGTGTCTCTTAGGTCGTACAAGATGAGAAGCACTGAGCAAGAAGCTCTGCGTGTAGGAACAGGACAGGTAGACTGTGTTGCACCTGGGTGCTGACCATGCAGATAATTCTCAAAACACATGTTTATAGGGATTCTGCCTTTGGGGAAAGTCCCAGTTGAAAAAAATGGAACGTAAGAGCAACACTTCCTGTTAATTTAAAATGGCAAACTTTCTACTGAAATCCACACAAGAAGCTTTTTTAAAAGAAATGCTTATATACATACATATACATTTTATATATATATATATATATACACTCCTGATCGAAATCTTAAGACCAGCTAAAAAATTGGAAGAATTTGCATTTTGCA
>JAOTRJ010000051.1:20791187-20794833 GCA_028564905.1 Leptodoras praelongus | reverse complement strand
GCCCTATGTGGCCGGCTAGGCACCGGCTCCCCCATGACCCTGAAAAGGAATAAGCGGCCAAGAAGATGAATGAATGATGAATAAAGAAAAGGGAACTTAGTTCTTACACAACTACACTTCAATCAAGGAACACACAAAATAATTGCCCAACTCCCATCTAAGTCTTGACCTTTCTTGCTTTTCTTTAATGCAAAGCCAACAATTACATCATTATACGAAATCTACCCAGCAACTGCATAGTTAATCCTGGTGCCAACAAAGTCCCTAAGGTGTACCTGTAACATGGTTGGTAACAGGTAGGAGCTTCAGCTTTGAAAAGCTCCTCTGTCCTTCAGCTACTCACTGGAAAATTAAGACAAATTCTGAAAGCATTCCACAAACTTGGACAAATTTCTGAGACTCTTTCTTGTATAAACATGAGCAGCTCAAGCAGGCTCATGGTCTTCGATGGCAAGTCAGGGAAGTTCTTGAGTTCCTATGCAAGCTCTCTGTCATTCAAGTCTTTATAGTGTAATGCCATACTAAGGGCCTCACAGTGTTCTGTCAGCTACTCATGTGAGAGAATTTGGAAGGTTGCCGCACTCCATATTTTCCGATGTGGAAAATCTTTACTTGAAGGGCTGAGATTGTAGAATCAGAAACTTATGTCACCAGAAAAAATGTCACCCATGTCTAAATCTGCCACTTCCAACTAATTAGCTTGTTAAGTGCATTAATGGAGAGAAATTAAAACAACAAGTAAATGATCATGTAGCACATAGATGTTCTAGCACGTGTTTGCGCCTCCTGAAAAAAACGGCTGTTACTTGTTTCAGCTATAAGATGTTCTGTTCCTTCCTCACATCACATTTAAGTGTAGGTAGTCCTCATTTTCTCACAATATGTTTAATCATGAAGTAACTACATGATGACCTAGCAGGATAGTTCTCTGACAGCTTTGTGCTTGATTTTGAAAAGATCTGCAATCCACCTAGTGGATTCAATGTGACCATGACCATGAAGGGCATTGCATTTAAATATAACCACATACCAAACAAAAACTACAACTTGGCAATTCAGTGACAGAAGCTTGAATGATGTGTAGTCTTCTCTGTTGTCAAAACAGAGCAATGGTGTTGTTTGAAGCATTTCTGTTTATTAAAAAAAAACATTCATCTCCTCTAGACAAGAACATGTCAACAGATTTTGTACAGTCATGGAAAGACCATTCTCGGTAGTAAAATTCCATAGCTTATATGTGCAGGAATGGTTTGTTTAGTTGAGGAATGTTGGGGTTGGACTGACTAATGGCGAGAATGGAAATGTAAATATGGATCTGTTTGGAACAAACTATTATGTCTTTTTACAGATAGGCGACTATATTTCATCACAGTTCTATGATGAGTGTTAGTTAAAATACATTTACAAATAAAAGGAGCCATTCTTTTAATGGGATTTAAGTCTTTCGGAACTCTATGGATGAATATTAACAATAGCTTGGTGTTTAAAAAGAATTAGGACAATTATTGTCCTCGGTTTAATTTCCTTTCTTACCAAAAAATATTTGATTTTGATTTTTCAATCTTTCAGAATTCAGATTTTAATTTTGAAGTTAGTACAAATAGCCTTCTCACTACATCACTCTTATGTAACCCAAGCATGCAGTCATTGTCTTCCCTTGAAGAGAGACAGACTTGTGAAAATAAGGAATTATCAGTCTCACAGTATTCTGTTAGCTGGCATGCAACATTGTGGTGTGCTTTTGTGTTTGGCATAACTGACAGCACCACTGGTCATTCTATAAATACCCACCTGGTTCAAGGACAATGATGGCTCTTGGAAATAACATTGACAAGTTCTGCCTCAGACATGGAACTCACAGTCATAAGACCAAAATAGTTTAACAAGAGGAAAGACCACATTCCTCAAAGACTGTGTTTATTTGAATGGGACTTGAGTTTGGCAGTGGCTATCATCGGTGGTATACGGGTCAACAAATGTTCAAGTTCTTCTTCACACTCTACAGAGTAATGTTTAAAATAATTCAAATTATGCTCATTGTGTATTTGTTACGGCTTCGAGTCATTACTAATAGGCATTTCGTGGTTTATTTTTCCAGTTTGTTCATCTCAGGTAGTGTGCTCCAGCATTTGCTGCTGTCAATGATGCTTGTCTTCAAGTTGCCCAAAATAGAATGACGCTATGAGTGATGGAAAGATGTGACTTATTGCACTCCATCACAAATTTGAGAGACATAGTTAACTCTCTTCATCACACAAAGAGTCAGTCAGTCAGTCATTTTCTGTACCGCTTATTCCCAGTTACGGGGTCACGGGGGAGCCGGTGCCCAACCGGCAGCATAGGGCGCAAGGCAGGAATCAACCCTAGACAGGGCGCTAATCCAGAAGATGAATGAATAAATGATTATTTTATAATATGAATTATATTAGGAATGAACTAGTTTTGATGCCTTCAGTGAGAATCTACAATGGAAATAGTCATGTACTGTACTGTGTATTCATGGAGCTCGCACAGTGTGCACAGGTTCATTGTGGTGCTGGAACTGGTTTAGGCTTCTTAGTTCGAGGGAAATTGTAATGTGACAGCATTAACATGTGCAACATGTACAAACACAATTGTGGGAAGAAGCACATGATGGTCAGGTGTCCAAAAACTACATAAAATCCAATTCGGCTCAGTATATTACAGTGGAGCTGTTTACACGCTCTATCCACGACTGCTTTGAGTCTTTGAGAAAAGCGAGACAAAACATTTGGCCGTGTTGCGTCTGAGACGCCAGGTGCTAGAGAGCAGTTTCAAAACATTTGGCTTAAAGTCCTGGATCAGAGCCAGATCATTGTGATATTCACTACAACAGCACTCTTGGTCGTACATATCTAACTGGTGTGTCTTTTCCTTTCATAGAAACTTGTTGTAAATGTATGGAAGCCCATGAATATTAAATCTGACCAAGTGGAGAACGTGACAGACAAGGGATGGGTCGTCATCGGCAACAGCGCGGATACAACGAAGGGCTCTGAATTTACTGAGGAAGACACCGAGAGGAGAGAAAGTCTGGACAGTGGAGTAAGCATCGAACAGCTGGAAGTGTCTGTCGGCAACGGAGAGATGGAGGAACTAGCTGGAGCGGATAGCGGTTGTGAAAGTCTAAAAGGAAGTGAGGTCAGTGGAAGTGTTAGGGGAATCACAAGACAGTTCTCTAGACGTGAAAGAGACTGCTCTGGTAAAACGGACAGAACAGAGGACAGCGGATTGGGATTGGGCCATCATGAAGTTTCCGGTTCTCTAGAAGGAGCAGACAATGGACTGCTGTCCGAGGTAGTGGTCGGGGACGGATATCGGAGTCAGAGTCCCTCAGCGGTGGACGTCCAAAATGACTCGAAGATGGCTGCGCCGGCAGCTGGATACAGGTCTGGTCAGGTGACGTGCACGTGTTCAGACCATGAATATTGCATTTGGTGCAAATTTAAGAATCCTTTCACTAAAGACTCTCAACCAAGAGCTCAATCGCTGGAGGACTTCAGACCCACTGATAATGGACACGCTGTAAGATCCAGCTACTTGAAGAAGACTTTTATGGAAAGGGTAAACCTTTTGAACATGGAAGTCTCAGTGACAGAACCTGAGCTGGAAGATCAGGCTTCTG
>JAOTRJ010000051.1:20769315-20783587 GCA_028564905.1 Leptodoras praelongus | reverse complement strand
CTTTGGACTGTGGGAGGAAACCGGAGTACCCGGAGGAAACCCACGCGAACACGGGGAGAACATGCAAACTCCACACAAAGAGTATTAGCTTTATTTTATTAATGGCTTCATTATATTTCATTCATTACAAAATATATTGTATTTTCTCATCACTAAACAACCTGTTTGTTGTAAATGGTAAATTGTATGAGTGATGTTGCAGGTACTTTCCTAATTGGTTACAGATATCTTAAAAAATTACAGCTGTTACATTGCAGTTGCAATAACCATAAGGTTTAGAATTCACAGAGAAATGTAGCTTGACTAGAAATTGCTTATTGATTTATAAAGATTGGACCAAAATTTTCCTTCAGCACATGGAGTGCTTGGTACAGTAATCCCCAGGAACCTCTGCCAAAGTTAAATCCAAAATAAATTCCAACTTGTAAGGGAACGACCTTACCAGTTATTCATAATTCAGCATTGATTATGACTTTCTCCCATAATACCATACTTCCTTTAATTAATTAACATTTTGCATTAGTTTTTTTACACCAATTTACAATAGATATTGGGAACTGTGAAGCTTTTGCATAACTGTCCAAGTGACAACTGCCTAATATTTTCTGGCTTGCAACCATAAGTATGTGTCAGGAGATCACACAAAAACAGTGAAAATACATAAAACCTATTGGAACCGAGAATGCTAGTCAAAACACAAGCTACAGTCTTATTACTGGCCAAAGCCAATAAGCTCACTATCCCAGTTATTTAAAAGGACTGGGATGCTTAGGAACAGGTGGGCATGATTAGTAATCAGATACAGGTCATGTGACAAATCAGGTGACAGTCTGTAGTTCATTAGCTGGGTGAAGATCCTGGAAATGATTCACTGAGGATTAAGGAAAACTGTTTTTGAGTGAGGCTGACATTCCTAAGCTACAACCTCTTCTAGAATCTTGGAAACAAAGAAGAAGTTTGACATAATCCTAGAATTTTCAAAGGATCAATGTCAGTTTTTCAGACAGATGTTTAAAAACTGCATATTTACTATTAAAAACATTCATTCTGTTGGATTGCCTCATTTAAGGCTGTGCACTCATTTGGTCTAATCAAAGACTGTTTAAAAGTAACTTAAAAGTCATAATGACATTTAAAATATGTGCTTTAAATGTAAAGGATCTAATATTTGGCAGTTTTAGATTCAGATGTGCTGACTTTCTGCTATGATCTAATATTGTGTTGATTCTAAGATCACAGGCTCAACACAGAAAAACCTGGCTGATGTCTCAAGGCAGCAAGCAGACAGTCAGCCAGGCTCTGGATTATTACTGATTAACTAGGCTTGTCATAAGAATATGAGCTATGCTACATCAAATAAGAGCAGCATCTTCCTAAGTAGGCTGGATGCTGACCTACTCTAAAGGATCACACTTGATTCCTCCAATTTAACACATCTTATTCTGGCACTATGATTCCATTCTTCTGTGCATCATCCTCTTCCAGTCTTTCCACACGTTTTTGATAAGATTTAGACCTGGGCTCTGACGTGGCAATTCTTTTTCTGAAACCATCTCTTTGTTGGCTTCATTTCAGCTGTTAACAGGCTGGAAGGTGTTTAATTTTTCATTTTCATCTGTCTGCAGATTAGATTGTATTTGGAGCTATCCATGATTCCCTTGATCCTGACTACATGCCCAGTCTACGCTGAGGAAAAGCAGCCCCATAGCATGATGATGCCAAGCTGATGATGCCAAGCATAGGATGATAAGCTGTCTGGTTTTTGTGCCATTTTTTAATTTTTTTATAGAATGGGCTTCCATCTAGCCACCCTACCCCATGACTCAGACATATGAAGAATAGAAGATATTGTAGTCATATGCAGGGAGCCACTAGTGCTTGCTTGATAATTCTATAGCTACTATAATATTTTGCTGAAGGTCTCTTGGCAGCCTCCCTGATAAGTTTCCATCTTGTCCTCTCATTAATTAATTTGACAATGAGATACTGTACATGCTTTGTAAGCTTTCACAGCATCCACAGATGAAACAATGACAATGTCATCATTCAGAAACAGTAGAGTTAAACCAAATCACTTAAATGATGACACTTTAAATGTGATTGGTTAATTCTGAGCTAAGTCACATGCCCCATTGTAAAAGGGTGTGCATATGTTTGGAGCCAGGTTATTTTTATTTATTTTATTGTGTGTGTGTGTGTTTTTCTAAAACTTTAATTTTGTTGGTTGTAGCCCGTAAAGGCCTACCTAGTTTCATGTGTCTTACAATAGAGTCTTCTATAACCAGAGCACTTTCAACAGGTACTCCACTAAGGAAAGCAAACCTGTTTGGCATATGAAGCAGAAAGATGAGCCTTAATGTTAAACTTGGCTTTTTTTATATATATATATTACATTTTAAATCCTTTCAATTGAAAGCACTATTGTCACTTTGACACCTGACATGCCTGAAGAGCCATTATGTGATTGTAGCTGTACACCTGCAGGACTGAGAATGAAGTAACCCAAAAAGGCAATAGAAAATAAAACAAGCAATAGTGTCCATTGGACATTGTTGTGAAGAAAATTAAATGCTAAAATGCATGAAACACATCTAAAATATTGTGCAATGATGAGCAAAGATGCCCCTCACACATTTCATTTCTGAGCTATAGGTTGTAGCAACAAAAGGTTTAATGCAGGACATACTGTAAAACAGTATATATCTGGCTAGATAGTCTAGCTCACTCAGCTAGCTAATGGCTTATCTGTACGTCTTTCTGAAGGTTGGACATTAAGCTGGGAAGTTCTACACAGGTTTTGCATTATTTCAAATAATTTCAAGATTATTATCACATTTATTAAACACATGTAAACTGAAGATACTTGATGCTCATCTGTTTCAACTGTCTCTGATTATTTAAACTTTACAGATAATCTTTTAATTGCCTTAATGTCTTTTGTGATTAAATGCTTTCTTTCTTCTTCTTTTTTTTTACACAGTAATAAAATATTACCCCAAGTAAATGTTTTATGAATTAATTGTATTTAAAAAAAAGTACTGTTATAGTGAGCCATGTTCTCCAGTACTGGAGGGTACACTGTAGTGCATTGTGTTCCTAAGCGGGCTGACACTAAGGGGCGTGGCAGCGTAGTTCCCCCGACAGGAGTACTCCATCTCCCAGCAGCCCCTGGGGCAATTTAACACAACAAGAGACACCAGTGCCTTGGCTTATTTAAACAGCTCTTTAGCCCGGTACTCTCGTCGCTCCTCTCGACCATTTTCCCGGTACATAGCGCTACGGCGTGAGGTAATCGGTCTCCTTTTTGTAGAGAGGAGACCACGGGGTAGGACTTCAGTCCAAGGTAATATTGTAGGGACACTCTCCTATCTTTACTTTTACTCTCTAATAGACACTGCGCTCTCTCCGTTTCTCTCTTTTGACTAGTTCTATTCTATTTCTGTTCCTCTATAAGTTATATTCCTCTTCCCAGCTTCTAAGTTCTTTGTTTAGCTGAGTGGTAACATACAGCCTCTTCATGCTGAGGAGCTGGGTTCAATTCCCAGCCTTTAGTGTTTTTAAATGACAAATAAAACATAATACACACAAACATTTACATTTTACATTTACATTTTACATTACATTTACATTTTTAATGTAATGTAAGGGGTTACATTTATTTGTGCAATTTATAAATATATATTTATTTTTCCCCTTATTTCTCCCTCTGTCTGCTGTGATAACTTTAAAATGTCTCCTATTTATGTCTGATTGTAATAAAAAAAAAAGAGTTAGTATTTCTATTTATTTATTAGTTTGTAGCCTTGCTCCAGCCATGAACATAGCCC
This sequence comes from Leptodoras praelongus, assembly GCA_028564905.1. Lineage (NCBI taxonomy): Eukaryota > Metazoa > Chordata > Actinopteri > Siluriformes > Doradidae > Leptodoras > Leptodoras praelongus. Next base: position 20,779,760 of record JAOTRJ010000051.1, on the reverse strand, counting down.
TTGATGGTGGTATGGTGTTAAAAATGAACACCTAACCTTCACCCCAGTATGTCACTCTTGACCATTAACATTGACTATGTTTGTAGATTGAGAGGTTTTAAGATATCCAGAGTTTCAGCTCATGCAACTGGGTAAGATTTAACTCTTCGACCTTATGAAACACAGTGGAGGTGGAAGATTGAAAGAGATAGAGTTAAAAATAATTGCATTCAGTCTCTGGTGCTTCCATGGAGATTTGGGTGGAGATTAACACTAGTGATGGAAACAATTGTGTCGAAACCTGTCAAGCCACAATTTGAGTTGTCAGGGACATCTCGTCTAGAACCTCCAGGACAATGATCACATCAAAGTATTTAAGTGGTCTAATGGATTCTGATATCTAGGTAGTTAAGCTTATGCAGTTAGTTACTGTTTATCTGTTTGACTATATGAATCAAAGTGGATGAGGAACATGGAAAGATATAGAATATAAAATAGTGAACTGTTATATGATAGTTAGTTTTGTTATATGATATAACTGTCTAATTGTTACTGTTGGGGATTTAAGTTCTTTTGAAGTTGGGTACGATTTGATTCAAGGTGGATATGTAATAAGAAGATATGGAGTACAAAATGATTTTTTGGTCAGATCTGGTTGCATGGAGATTTGAGTGGTTTAATTAGCAGTGGGCATGAACTTTCATTGGGAGTCATTGGGGACATTAGAATCTCAGGTAGAACCTCCAGGCCAATGATCATATCAGTCAGTCTAAGCTATCTAGTGATAGTTAAGCTCTTGAAACTATATTGTTATCCTTCATATTTTCATATGTTGTTGTTTTTGTTAATATTCCTATTCTTCTTATTATTCTTCCACCCATTTTGTTAATAATACAGCCAGAACGGCTTAATGTACAGACATGGTTCAACCACTAGTGTAGATATTCACACTGTGTGGTTTGCTATGTATTTTTGGAGTAAATGTGATTTTATTGTTTTTAATAAAAAACTTTTTATAAGCACTATGTATTTCCTTCAGGAAATGCAAATGTAGTTCAAAACTATTTGAACGTTTGAACTAAAGGGAGGTGTATGATGGAAAGGCAAAAAAAAAAAATCTTTTTTTTGTCAGAGGTGGTACCATGGAGATTTGGGTGGAGATGGAAACCAGGGTAGATGGAAGCCTTGTTGAAACCTTGAAAACCACAATTAGTCTCGGTTTAAACACAACACAATTCCAGCACAATGATCACATCCTCTGGGTGCCATTCACATACAATGGATCGGATGCACTGCCATGCTATAAGTTCCACTTTAATACTGAACATCCTGCTGGTTGGAAAAGTCTTGGAAGCCATGGAGGTATCAGGTCACTCTTGCAAGGGGGTGGAAAATTAAACAGCTCTTGCACTGATACTGTAGCTGTTGCTGCTTGCCAGAGGAGCTGAACAATCAAAACAAAGGCAGGGCTCACCTGTAATACTCCACTCATTGGGGAACAATGGCGCACCTGCCAACGGCAGTCTCGAAGCACACAGAAACATGTACACGCACACTGCAACAATGGCGTTGGTAACTATTTTAAGAATGTCAATAAGGAGATGACAAACATGTCTCAACTCCATAGACTAGGATTTAAAGCTAAGTGTTTACTTAAGTGCAGGGCACTGACTGATGAATTAGTTGTTGTATCTTAAGACCTGTGTTTTACCTTTTGTGATATGCAAGACTATTTTTGACTCAGCAAAATTGACTAGTATTGTTGACTGAAGGAATCTCCCATTTGTGCCTGTGCATGTTTTTTTTTTCTGCTGAAAGCCTGGAAGCTTATTTTGTAAGAAGGGAGGACCCCCTACTTCATTCACCATTAAGGGAGGAAACCGTTTTGCATGAGAATAAACTAAGTTGAAAAGAAAATAGGGCAATAGTGACCTCATTGCACAATCTAGACAAAAGGTATTTCAGTAAAGAAATGGGAGTACACAGGAACTTGTCATGTATCATATATGTCGCTCTTTAATAAATAAAATGTTACTATTTGGAAATTATTGTGGTACAAATGAAATGAAGCCGTTTTAGATGTGCTCTTATGATTGTGTTAGGAAAGGTAAGAAAACCATCTTTGGAGTGGTACCAATAATGCTTCATGTCAGGCCACATCATACTTTTCTTATTTATACAATTATACAACATACAATTTCTTATTTTCCTGTAACAGCAGTCCATCAATGCTTTTTTCCCTTATGCAATACATTGTTCTAATGCAAAATTGACTAATATCAGGGCAGGAAAGTGGGGCAGTAAGCAGAGTTGTCACCCAGATTTGATCCCTGGGCCAGGCCAGGGTTCTCTCTGTGTAGATTTTGCATGTTATCCCTGTTTCTTCTGGGAGCTCAGGTTTCCTCCCACAGGCCAAAGGCAGTCAGGTGAATTGAAGATACTAAATTACCCCTTGATGTGAGTGAATGTGTCTGTCTGTGTATCTGTTCTATGATGGACTGGTAACCTGTAACCTGTCCAGGGTCTTTACCTGCTTTCTGCTCCATGATCGATAGTATAGGCTCCAGCAGCCCTCTGACCTTGCAAAGGATAAGCAGCTTAGATGCTGAGTAAATGAAGATCAATGTTAATACTGCTGTTTCAATCTTAACTTCAAATCCAACATTGCTTAGTACATGAGGGAATAACTGTTAAGAAGGGAATATCTACTATAATGTAATAACAGGAACTAACATGGATATCATGCAACATTAAACTATAAATGAATCAAATGTTGTGTCAGTGTTTAGAAAAATAAGAAAAGCTGTTATTTGGCTTGCTTGCCACCATTTAGTCTGGTATGATAGAAATAAACATCTGAACATATACCTGTTATAACACTAAACAGATATCGGTTCTAACAAAAGTTGGCTCTGTTTCCATAGAATAGAAACAAACTAGCAGCCTAATTTAATCCACCACAACCCCGACCAGGCAGGTACAAATGATGAATGAAGGAATGTTGTGAATTTCTTTGCTCTGCAGGCTTCATATCTCACCACACCCTCATGCCCACAACATAAAATGTCTGCTTTTATTGCATACTATGTGATCAACAGTCCTGGTGCACACTTTTAGTGTCAACCAGATGACCTGTGAACCATTCTGGCAAGCTTTCTAAAAAAAATAGTGGCTCCTATCTGTATCGGTATAGAACACATTATCTGTTCAATCTAAATGTACAGTAATAATTCATACATCCCAAGTCTACCCACAATATTTTATTTTAAAACTCTGCATGTTTTTAATCCAATTCCATCTTGCATAAAAGTACATAAATGTGAGATGTATTGTTTTGTTGAGAATGAAATGACTGTATATCTGCTAATACCATGTGTTGAAAGTTTGTTTCATAATTCATTATCAAAACTTCACAGAGATGTGACACCAGAGGGCAAATGTGCTTCCAAACATACCCACTGAAAGATTGACAGCATAGAAAAAGTGTTTTCCTGGTTCCCATGTGCTAACACCCAACAATAAAACATGTGTCCAAAGCGATGGTATGTAGTGATCCAAAATTTACTTGAAGCCTGATTCAGGGGAACCCCCACCCTGCTCTCAGGTATTGTGAATTCCCATTCAAATTCTTAAAAAAAAAAGATGATTCTTTGGAAAATTTATAGATGGGTTATGACAGCAAGAATGTGAATAATAATGGGCTTTGTGATTTAAGCGATGAAGAATGTGTTATCAAATACAATAACACACAATCATTTTGAGTACCATGCAATTAGTTTGATGAATGTCATGTTAACTCCTAGAGCATAAAATGTGCCAGCACTTCAAGGGAGGTTTGCTATCAGCACCTTTATTTATTAGGAATGATGCAGATTAAATTCCATAGCGAGCCCAAGTGTTTTCCAAGTGGCTAACAATCTTCCATTCTGTTGTCAAAGCATAGAATATTCTATTCAACACAGTCATGGCTTAATTTAATATTTGTTTTCATGAGCTGTGGTTTCTTAGGGGGAAAAAAGTTGTTCTGACAGAGAAAATGTTCAAGTGAGCTTAACATGGCTCTGGAAAAGACAAGCTACTCTGTATGTGCAGTAAATTAAAAGTGAATGTGTTATTGAAAGCCTTGCACACCATTGTCACGTAAACAGGGCTGGACCTGGAGCCGGTTCAGTGGGGAATCACGGCACATTTAGTTGATATCTCAGCCTGGGATGAATCAGCCAAATCTTGTGTATGCCATGAGTCGTTTTGATTATGAATGTGCTCATGGGCCAGAGGGAGAAGTGCTCCACCTTCCATTTCTCATCTCTGTTGTGGTCTCTGGCACAACTGGCTGGTTTATCGTATTCATCACATCATTTTATCATCATGGTTCTGAACTCTTAAAAGACATTTAAACAATGTAGTTTGACACAGGCATTGTGTATCCTGGTCATTTTGCTGATATGTAACTAGGTTTGTGTTATTCTATCCTAGTTTATAATCTCATGCACTCTTGCATTGTAACCATAAACCAAGCTGTATTTGTTTTCTAATAAACCACGCCCTTTGCCTAGCTGATACACTGTAATGACAAATGTGGCATGTTCCCAAACACAGGAATTCCACCATGGATTTTTTCCCTGATCACCACTCGGAAGAGTATGCTCCTGAAACAACATAAGCGGAGGCTGCATGTGAATCAGTATGCAGTGGAATAAATATTTACAAACCGTGGACTCAACTGCAGAGGCATACCACAGGATAGCATTACCATTCCACCCACCAGAATGTTAATATGCATGCACAGCTTCATATGAGGTAGACAGGATGGCATAGACACACATCTGTTTTTAACAGATGCTCCTTGGTCTGTTTTAACCCGTGCCATTTTTAAATGCAGACCAATCTCTATGGAAAAGAAAATAGTGCCCAAAATTTGTCTTATTATGGTCAAAGAATTTGCAGTTTCCACACGAAACCAAAACAAAACCATGTTTCACAAATTATGGTGCCCTAACTTACACCAGGTTAAACATCCTTCTGGTGTTTGCCTTAAATAAACTTGTTTTTCAAAAAGCAGCCATGCCATTTGTTCAGTTTCTTCGCTAAGACTGTTTCACAGATGTGTTAATTCAATTCAGTACTGAAGTATTTAACATGTTTTTAAATTGGATTAGCTTTTTAAGAAACAAAGATTTTTACTTTGGTTGCTAAGCTTAATCTTAGAATTAGGTTTGTGTAAGTATTAGTATTACTTAGCTGTGTTAATAATTTAATTGTCAGTGGGCATTTTTGCATCCATTGGATAGTAAGATAAGTGTGTTTGTCTGTGTGTGCATGCATATATAGCTATAGGTATAGATTTAGGTAGGGGTGGTAGGGATGTGCTCTACCAATTTTCAGAAAACCTGGAATATCCCTACCAACATTTAAACATGTACTCATGGAGACTTTGTTTTGCTTCATTCATGCTTTCCTTACTTGGACAGGGTTAATGGTCTGAACAATCTGGCAAAGCACACTCTATAGGGTAGGCATACTATGCATGAGTTGTTCAATACCACCTCATCAGTCAGTGTACTAGCTATTGATGGAGCTGGATGGACAGTGAGTAGGTTATAATCTAAGAGAAAGACTTGGTATGTCTGTTTCACATCTTCTCTTGACCATACAAAAAGGACAGAAAATGCTTATTATTTCCTTTTCGTTCTCAACCAGAGTAAGCTACATGCATGTCTATATGGACATAAGCTTGCTGTCTAGGTACCCAGTTAATGTAGCAAGCTGCGGAATAAGTTTAATCCCAATTTGTATGATGGTCTCCCTTAAATAAAGCACGCTTGTTTGTATTGATGTATTGTACAACCCCAATTCCAATGAAGTTGAGACGTTGTGTGAAACATAAATAAAAACAGAATACGATGATTTGCAAACCCTTTTCAACCCATATTCAATTGAATACACTACAAAGACAAGATATTTAATGTTTGAATGGATAAACTTTATTGTTTTTTGCAAATATTCACTCATTTTGAATTTGATGCCTGCAACACGTTCCAAAACAGTTGGGACAGGGGCATGTTTACCGCTGTGTTACATCCCCTTTTCTTTTAACCACACTCAATAAGAGTTTGGGAACTGAGGACACTAATTGTTGAAGCTTTGTAGGTGGAATTCTTTCATTCATTCTTGCTTGATGTACAACTTCAGTTGCTCAACAGTCCAGTGTCTGCGTTGTCGTATTTTGCGCTTCATAACGTGCCACACATTTTCAATGGGAGACAGGTCTGGACTGCAGGCAGGCAAGTCTAGTACCCACACTCTTTTACTATGAAGCCACATTGTTATAACACATGCTTGGCAGTTGCTGTATTCATAAAGGTGTTGTTTGTGGCACATATTTCCATTATAACATAAAAAGAAAATTCTTCAGTAAAAATATCAGAGCTCCCAAACAGCCAGTGTTTTGGACACCATCTTTAATGGTCTGGGTCCTTTCTGTGTCGAGTCTGCATGTCCTCCTCGTGTCTGCGTGGGTTTACTCCGGGTTTCCTCCCACAGTCCAAAGACATGTACGGTAGGTTGATTGGTGTCTCTAAAGTGCCCCTTGTGTGTGTATGTGTGTGTGTGTGCGCACGCCCTAGACCCTGTCTAGGGTTGTTCCTGCCTTGCGCCCTATGCTGCTGGCTAGGCACCGGCTCTCCCATGACCGTGAAAAGGAATAAGCGGTCAAGAAAATGAATGAATGAATGGATAGTGATTGTTTGTAACCATAGTGTGCAGTCAACTGATTCATGATTTGTCTTTTTTTTCTTCTACCTTAACATAAATGCTAGATTACTATGTCTGAGACATATATTAATGACATTTCAGCAGATATTTTGCTTATATTGCACTGCAAGCTGTTATGTATTGTTAAATATTTTTTATAATTTTGGTACTCGCACCAAATTAACAGGTTCCTCCCACATAATTGGTGAGACATCAAATAAACATGGAGGTCAGACTCTCCACTGATGCTTGACAAATAGACTAATTGTGTGATACTTTATTATGCTGCTTACATAATTTTAACTTGTCCAATATGTCAACTAAAACAATATATTTTTATATTAAATGGGATCAGTCACGGTTAGTAGCCAGAAACAACCTTCCCAATTCCAGAACCAGTACTCAGTAGTCAGCAATTGTTTTCAAAGACTTATTGGCTTATGAATTGCTTGAAAGCTCAAATCATTGTCATGTGGAAGATATCATCTGCAGCCAAATCCCTGTCCCCAACAGATACATTATATAAACAGGTTGAACATACTGAAGGGAATGGAGCTTCCCTGAAGAAAATTCCAGGAACTACTTTATATAAATCATATGATTGTACATTACACCCCTGTGTTGAATAATTAATCATAGGGAAAATAAGCAATTTGGGTTAATGGAGAGAGCAAATCATTGGGAAAAATGGATTTATATCAAACAGTTGTGTAATTGTCTCCTTTTAATGTAAGCCTGCTTTTATTACATATGTATTTTGTAGATATACTGTATATAAAGAAAAAAACAAAAGACAAAAAAAAAACATATGAATAGATGAATTTGAATATGAATAGATGGAATGTAGAGATCCATCAAGAAAAGTCAGCAACCAGGATTTATTTTACTGTATGTAAACATGTAACATATTATAGAGGGAACTGGTATTTCTCTGTTTAGATTAATTCCATGTACTATACAGAATGTGCATAAGGGCAGTGGTGGCTCAGTGGTTAAGGTGTTGGGTTACTGAATAGAAGGTTGGGGGTTCAAGCCCATCACTACCAAGCTGCCAATGTTGGGCCCTTGAGCAAGGCCCTTGACCCTCAACTGCTCAGTTGTATAAATGAGATAATAATATAATATAGTGTGCTGGTTGTCAGGCGTTCAGATTCCTCTTAAAGGATTTTCATAGTGCAGTGGACAGTTCCAACCTGACAGCCAGCTTCTTGAATAACAGTCATTACAATATGTGATATCATGGATTAGAGTGGCAGTTAAAAGAGATCATATTACACCATATATATATATATATATATATATATATATATATATATATTTATCAAGTGGCTCAGAATGAGACTGCTGACTTAGGATTCATACAGACAGGTAAAAACAAAACTTCTGTTACCTTGGAGTGCTAGCATGGCTATAGGAGGTAGCAAGGGGGCTGATTAGCCTTGCAGGCATTAGGGGATTATGACTTGATTGATGACTTAGCTGAGTGGTGGCACTGTGCCCATGTACCAAGCTTGTGTGCTGCTGATCGTGACATGCCAGGTGCAAGGCAGCCCTGAGCTTGGGTGTAGAAGGATTTATGGGGAACTAGGAGCATCTGCAAGCAGGCCAGATGGAGAGTGAGGCTTGTATGCATGTTAAAAACACATACTCACACTAAAACACGTAGACATGCCATTACCCCAGCCATTCAACGCTTAGTGAGTCATATCGGGTGTCATATGAAATAAAGATTTTAACATAAACAAAGCGGCATGCAAAGTGCTGGGCTATATTTATGAGAAAATATATTATCCATTCATTCATTCATTCATTATCTAAGCCAAGTATCCTACTGCTGGGTGATGGAAGGCAGGGAAACACCCTGGGCTGGTTGCGTGTCCATCGCAGGCCAGGCACATTCAGTACAGTCACACACACTCAATTAGTTAGCAATTTAGTATATCCAGTTTGCCTGACTGCATGCTGTTGGACTATAGGAGGTGACACAGGTATAAAGGAAAACATGCAAACTTCACACAGAGAGGACCATGGCCTGGCACCGGAATCAAACCCAGGTGCTGCTTGTCGTGAGGCGACAGTGCTGTCCACTGCACCACTGTGCCACCAAGCAATTTGTTAGTGATATACAATATACAGTTTTGGTCTTCAAAGTTTGCTGCTTCAGTGTTTTTTCTAGCTGCTTTTCTGTTTTTGTGGTATACAATTATCATTTCATAGTTTTTTGTTTTTTTTTTATTGACAAATACATAAAGTTTATGTAAAGACTCAGTATTTACAGTGCCCTTCTTTTTAAAAATTTTGCCCAGGCATGCTGGATATCAGCTTCAATTCAATTTCAATTTATTTTATTTCTAAAGCGCTTTTAACAAAGGACATTGCCTCAAAGCAGCTTTACAAAGACAAGAAATCAACAGCTATCCCTCTGGGCCAAATCCTGACTGACGGCCATTCTTGCCTAATCAGTGCTTGGATTTTATCCCAATTTCTCTATTTGTGTTTATCCATCGTCTTTTTGAGGACTGACCACAGGTTCTCAATGAGTTTGAGATCTGGGGAGTTTCCTGGCCTTGGACACAAACTTTCAATGTTTTGTTCGCCAAGCCACTTGGGTAATTACTTTTTCCTTGTGATATGGTGCTCCAACATGCTGGATTGCTACATGCTGCATTGTTCAACATCAAATTGCTCCTGGATCGATGGGAGAAGTTGCTCTGGAGAATGTTTTGATACCATTCTTTATTCATGTCTGTGCATTTCTGAAGGAGAGAAAATCCTCATGAGAGAAAATAACTTTACCCCAGTCATCTGCAGTTCAATCCCTGCACTTCCAATAGAATGTCAGTGTGACCTTGATGTTTTCTTGAAGAGAAGTGACTTCTTTTCTGCCCTTCTTGACACCAGGCCATTCCCCAAAAGCCATCACCTCAGTGTGCATGCAGATGCCCTGACACCTGCCTGCTGCCATTCACAAGCAAACTCTGCACTGGTGGTGACCTGATCCCATTGCTGAACCATCTTTAGGTGACGGTGCTGGCACTTGCTGGACTTTCCTGGGCACCCTTAATCCTTCTTCCCAGCAGTTAAACCAGGTCAAGGTTCCCAGCTCCTTGAAGCTTTTGATGATCTAATATATTGACTGTATGTTTCCTTGGAGGTAACGAGGGACAAAGCAACCAGTCTGCTCTTCTATTTCAATCAGCATGACAGAGTGATATCAGCTGTCTTGTCCTCATTTACACTTTCTCCAGAGCTAATGATAACATCACTGAAATGATGTTAGCAGGTCATTTTGTGGCCGGGCTGACATGCAGTGGATATGGGGTTTTTGTTCATTTTCAAGGCAATGAATAACTTTGCAATTTATTGTAATTCATCTGATCACTATTCATAACAATGCAAATTGGCACCATAATCAGCAAACATTGTGAAAACCAAAATGTGTCAGTCTCAAAACATTTGGCCACAACAGTACAAAGTTGGGACACTTTCTTAAAGTGCAATAAAAACAAATCTTTCTAATTTTTTAATACACTTGAACCTTTACATGGGTTAGACAATGAAACTGAAACACCTGTCATTTTAGACCACAATAATTTATTAGTGTAGTGTAGGGCCTCCTTTTGCAGCCAATACAGCATCAGTTCATCTTGGGAATGACATATACAAGTCCTGCACAGTGGTCAGAGGGATTTTAAGCCATTCTTCTTGCAGGA
>JAOTRJ010000051.1:20750175-20761087 GCA_028564905.1 Leptodoras praelongus | reverse complement strand
GAAGCTCTGCTTAGAACCTTCTCAAGATCCAGTGGTGCAAAATGCAAATTCTTCCATTTTTTTAGCTGGTCTTAAGAGTTCGATCAGGAGTGTATATATATATATATATATATATATAAACTTCAATTCAATTCAATTCAATTTTATTTTGAAAGCGCTTTTAACAAAGGACATTGCCTCAAAGCAGGTGTTTACATTATCATGACATCTTTTTTTATTATTCACATTGTTTTGTCCCATGTCTTGTAAGTGATGGTCTCCCTTGTGTATCATGATTATTTTCACATGTTTCCAGTTTGCCATTTGATTAGTCTCTGAAATTAAGTCCTTGTGTTGCCTTGTTAAGTCCTTGTGTCCTTGTGTCCTTGTGTTCTTCACAAAGTATATGCACTGTCTCTTGTGCCAGTCATTACTGAGCCATTCCTCGTGTCCTAGTCTTTCTAATCTTTGGTTTTCTAATTTTTGATCATTCCCTTGCCCTGTTAATGCTTTTTGTATATTGTCTGACCCATTGCTTGTTCAACCAAGTTTTTGCCTCACATTTGGGTTTGGTTGCCTCCCATGTCAAGCTCAAGCCAGAGGCTGATGGGATTCCCTCCCAAGCTAAGCTAAGACCAGAGGTTGACAGGATGGTCTAAGTTAAGCTCACACTACAGGCTGACAAGGGCAGGGGCCCGATTCAAGCTTGAGTAAGAGGCCAACAGGGGTGGCCTCCCAAGCCAAGCTCATGCCAGATCCCCAATGGGGTGGCCTCCTAGGTCAAGCTCATGCCAGAGGCTAACCAGAGTAGCCTCTCAAGCCAAGCTTATACCAGTGGCCTGCCAGGGCAGCCACCCAAGTCAAGTTCATGCCAGAAGCTGACAGGGTAGACTCCCAAGTCAAGCTCAACCCAAAGGCCAATTGGGCAGTCACCCAAGCCACGCTCATATTGGGGGCCATTGGGATGGCCACCCAAGCAAGACATCATCGGTCCACGACCAGACTCTGGTGAGGATGTCGTCAGTCTGCCAGCAGACTCCGGTGATGATGTTGTTCCAACAACAGACCCCAACAAGGATGTTGTTACTCTGCCACCTGCTCCTTGCTAATCTATCCTATGTCTGCCCCTCTGCCCCTTTGAGAAGAGTGGGAATTTTAGACAATGCCTGCCTTATAACCCTGGTAACCTTGTAAACATTTTACTCAGAGTAGCAGGACTGCCTGTTTAAGAATGCACTTCAGGGTCACAACTGGGTCCCCTGTCATGTATTTTCCCCCCTGTACTGAGCACTGCATGCTACAGTTCTCAGCATGTATACAGTTCATACACAGCAGTATGGCATCCATTTCTAACTTGTTGTTACCAAGTGCTCTTTGTTTTGTTTCATGTCTTGTATCCTCCCATGTCTTGTCATTGGATGTCTCCCTAGTGGGTCATGATTAGCTTCATCTGTTTTCAGTTTGCCCCTTGATTATTCTGTGTCTTTAAGTCCCTGTGTTGCCTTTGTTCTCCAAAGTATATGCTTTGTGTTGTATGCTAGTTATAACCAAGCCATTAGGGTTTTTGATTCTTGTTTTTGATTGTTGCCTTCCCCTGTTCATGCTGTTTGTACATCCTCTGACTATGTGTCTGTTTTCAACCTAGCTCTTGTCGCACATTTTGGATTTAGTTGTGTTTTTCTAAAATAAACTACCTGTATTTTCATGCATATCTAGCTGCCTGTAGTGGTCTGATACATATATTTTCTCTTGAGTGACATGGCAATAAAATCCCTAAAAAGCAGTTTGAAAACATTGGTGGCATAATATGTCTTTTTTTTTTAGATGTTGCTTTTGTCTGCACCACTTTTTTGACATAAAACTGCTATATGATGGGGGAAACTAGCTGATGGGTAGGAAGTAGCAATAACAACCAGTGGAGGAAAAAGATAAAAATATTGGTAGATTTTCTCACATGACATACATCTGTAATTTGATCCTGATCTTGGGATATTCTTTCTGGAGACTTTCTCATCATCTCCTTTGTCAATGTGAGCTTCCTTGATTCTCCTGTTTCCTCCCACCGGTCAAAACATTCCAGCAAGTGGTGTCCTACAATGGACTGGTATCCCATCCAGGGTAAATTCCTCTTTCACACCCACTGTTCCTGGGAAAGCCTTCAGATGCACCACAACCCGAACAGGATAAAGCAGTTGCTGAATGTGCATGAATGAATGAATGTTGTGCAACAACTCTCATATCATTATACAGAATACAAATTAAATGTCATGGATCTCCCCTATAAGACTTCCATTATTTTTCTTATATCACATCTTTGTTGTGTCTTCTGGTCTTTGTTTTCCTCTTTGTTCAGATTGCCTTTTTTATGATAATATCACACTCATACAATAAATGCTCATCAATAATTCATTTGCATGTGATCTGTTTTACTCACAATTTCTGTGATTTTTAGTGTCTAGTGTTGTTTCTATTTCTTAATTTCCTTGTTTCTTTGTTCCATTTGACATCCTGTAACATTTGGGCTTCCATGTAATAGACAAACCTACAAGCTTAAGCCAAGAAACACTGGACATCTTTACACACCCAGTCAGTTATAATAACCATACTTGCAGTTTGCTCACAAATCAGTTTGCAATTTTAGTTTCTATTATAAAAAAATATTTCAAATATCCCACAATAAAAAAACTAAATAGATTCATACTCACATTATGTTTGCTTGCAATATGAGTAGGCATTAAATACCAAATGTATTTATAAATCTTAGACTTAAAACCCAGAATTTATACCGACTACAGAAACATTCCCAATGTTTGTGTTTAGCCTCTTTTTATATTCACTAAGACTTGCACTTAATTGCCCTATGTTTAGAGACAATGTCCTTCCCTAACTGGATTTTTAATGGAAGTTTTTTTTTTTAAGTAAATGCAGGCAAGCTCAGAGAAAGATAATATATTCCCCCACTTTGTTTCTAGAGCTCGGGTTCATGGGAAGAAGCTTGTGCCAAAGTGGGATTGGCCCTGGGACAAAGCTCCCCTCAGACCCCTGCTTGGCTGCTGTGCTGTTCTGACTTCACACACACTGCACCTGAGTACACACATTTATACAAAAGCATTGCACTGGTGCCGGAATATTCTACTCACTGTGTACTGACATCATTACAGCTGTTGCAAATTTAAAAAGAACTGGACGGGCGTACAAACTCTCTGAGGTCCCAGATCCCCTTCTCTTTTCCTTTCTTTCTCTTTCCTCTCTGAGGGCTAGCTGAAAGGAAAAGGGCACGGTCAAGGAAACATCCAGCAGCTCTGGTCTCATTTGCCTGAGACAAGAGCATAGGGTGGGCTAGAATAGGTGAAAAGAAACATACATCCAATCCCAAATGAGGCTTGATGGTTTAAATGTAATCAGATTACACTGTTTTTTTCATTGTGAGTCATCAACCTCAATCAACAGTGATTACCCAGAATACATACTAAGGGCCAAGCAACAAAGCTATCTATCTTTCTGTCTATCTCTGTCTGTCTATCCATCCATCCATCTAAATAAACAAAGAAAAATCTATGTAAAATGTTTTAGTAAGATGATGGCTAGCAAAAGCAACCAGAACAGCTTAAGTGTGCATTAGCATAGATTTAACAAGTCTCTGGAATCAAACTGGACTGATGAAACTGTTCTTCCTAAAGATTTTCTACCAGGTGTTCTTGGTCTACAACATTGTTTAGATAGATATTACATGTTAACATAGCATCCACATGAAAGTCAAGACCCAGGGTTTCCCAGCAGAACATTGCCCAGACCATCATATTGCCTCTGCCAGCTTGCCTTCTTCCTATAGGGCATCCTGGTTCCATTTCCTCCACAGGTGACTGATTCACACACACCTGGCTGTCCATATTATCTAAAGGAAAATGTGATTCATCAGACAACCTTTTCCATTGCTCCATGATCCAGTTCTGTTGCTCATGTGCCCATTGTAGATGCTGCAGATGCTGACTGGTCTGCAGCTATCCAGCCCTATTAACAACAATCTGCAATGCACTGTGTGTTCTGACACTTTTCTATAATAGCAAGCATTAACTTATAACAAGCCTGATCCATAGAGGTTAATATCTTGGTGCCAGATGCCACAGTCCATGCCTCAATAGGTCAGAGCTGATTTGGCAGCACAAGGGAGACCAATACCTAAATGTATACAAGTGATATATGCAAGATCTGTCTAAAAAGTAATGAGCCCTTTCAGTTGCTTTCTAACCATTGCAGTGCTCCGATGTTTTTGTGAAGCCCTGTTGAAGTGCCTTGTCACTGGAACAATGTAAGGGAGTTTGGAGCAAAGGTTGGATGATTTAACAAGAGAGCACAATTTCCTGAGCAGAGTGATCACAGGAGATGAATCATGGGTGTATGAGTATGATCCTAAGACAAAAAGACAAAGTGTTGACTGGCAAATGTCAACCTCACCCAAAGAAAGCTTGCATAAGCAAATAAAAAATCAAGTCACTGTTCATTGTCTTTTTTGATTCTTAAGGACAGTTCATACCAGAAGGCCAAACAGTAATTGGAACATTTTACCTTGGAGTTTTGGAACATTTAAGGAAGAGGGAATTGTGTGTGTGCTGTCAGATCGCCTCTTCATGGATCCTCCATCATGACAATGCACCGAGTCACACTTCACTGGCTGTGAGAGAATTTTTGGCTCTCGCAGTCACATCCACCCCATAGCCCTGACTTGGCTCTGTGTGATTTGTTCTTGTTCCCCAAGATTAAACACATTTGAAAGGCCACCACTTCAGCACATTAAAGAAGATCCATGAACATCCTCACAGTTGACTTTAAAAAATTTCATTACTTTCCAGACAGACTTCAGCATTACTTTCCAGACAGACTGCATTCCATGATGCCCAACACAATTACTCAGACATTAGAACCCATTTGCATTCTCCTATGTTTTTCTGTTAAAAACATTTAAATAAACAAAAGTTTTAAGCTCCAGCTCTAGATTAGATTTAGAAGAAGTATAGCTGCTGCTGTGGGTTAGCTGGCTGGGCCTTTGGGTGTTGGACAGTAGTCCACTGAAGAGTTTATGGAGCAGAACATAATCATCTCACTCAGTCATAGTGTTCCCAAGCTAGTAACAATGTGTCCCTGTCCATAATTTAATGCAACATCTGTTGAGTTCGTCACATGAGTGTTGACAGACACGTGCTAATAGATGATAAAGATATTTGGGTCCTAAATATTATTATCCAGAGCTGTAAAATCTAAAGAGTAGTCATATACTATTCAAGCCATTTTGCTTAAAAACTTGGTAGCAGCAGGAGAATTCTAAACAAGAGCAGTGAGCTTCACTCCAGCTTCATTTCTATCAGGTGTCTGAATATATATATAAATAACTGAAAACTTGTTTTATATTCTAGTTTCTTCAAAATAGCCACCCATTGCTCTTATTACTGCTTTGAATGAGAAGGTGTGTGTCCAAACTTTTGGCTATATATATATATATATAGCTGCAGTGCAAAATATGCAAATATATAGGAGGGGGGTATATATTATGATGTCCTGTGTAGAAAGTTATAAAGTGATCTATATACTCTTACTGTATAATAAATCTTTAATTTGTTCCTCTGGAGCTCCTATAGAATTCCTAATCATAGAAAATATGTGTCAAAGGGAGATCCTAATAGCTAACAATGACTAACAATTGAAAAAAATCTTTTGAAGAACCTCAAATTGTAATTCACTTTCAACATGAAGTTTTCAACACATGTTCATGTGACTAATAGCATTTTCTGAGGATATTAAATGTCTGTTATCTCTGTGATACAGTTTAAGTGAGGATCTCACTGACATTAGTGTGAATAATGCTTTGAGCTGACCAGCTGGTAAATATCACATGTAACATATTTATAGAGGTGTGAAAGGAAAGCGTTAATATTTTTCTTTCATGGGTTACGTCAGCAATTTCAGAGCAAAATGCTAAACCATACATAACCATGGACTACAATTTGAAACCGTTGCTAGACAGTGTTATAGTTGTCAGAATATGCTTTTCCATCTGGACAATGACTCTACTAGGTTCTCTGTATTAAGGAAACAGAACAATATACCTTCCAGCATTTATAACAGTGAATTTGCTTGGGGGTTGCTGTGGAAACAGGAAGCGCAGTGCTCTCAACAGGAGGTTGAGTTGGCAAATTCTACTTCCCTTAGAATCATAGCATGCACATTGGATAACTGCTGGTCTTATCCAAGCTTACTGCTAATCTGGATTTGCAATACTGCTCCACTTCACATTAGGAACTTCCGTGAAGTGCACTTATTTCGTCTCATTTGCTATCTTATCATATCTCGGGTAACCAGATGAGACTGGCATAATTTGCCCTAGCAATATAATGTAGCAGTACAATTGAAATATAAACACAAAATGATTGTATATTTGCTCAAAACAGATGAATTTGTCAGTTAAAATATTCCATGTTGTCATATCCTGTTCATTATTCATATGGAGCAGTTGGCATTTCCATATTCAGTTGATATTGGTTGAGTCTCAAATAATCAAAATTACATGCAATATAAACTGCAAGTAGGTACTAATTGTGGGTCATGTTCTGCTGTTGTGGATGTTTACACATGGAAATCCTAAATATTACACTTCCCAAAAGAAGTCCCCAAAATCCCACCCTTGCTTCAGTCCAGAAACTCACTGGGATACTGTAGACTTGCACCAAAGAAATGCTGCTGTAACCATACATTCTGTCATGTGCTCATTCAAGGGATCTTATTCCCAACACACTCATAAAGAACACCTTTTCAACACAATTAGAATTGTTTGACTTGTATAGAATAATGATGTATAAGGTCTGCCTGGAAAGTACTGAGAATGAAATTCCCACACTTTACAATGCTTACACATGGGGATTTGTTTTAATCTTGGGAAATCACACAGAGCCAAGTCGTGCAATAGTGTAGATGTGGAAGGTCTGGAATATATTTTTTTTTTTTCAGCCTAAAATTCTCTACTGGCCAGTGAACAGTGATTCGGTGCATTGATGCAGGGTCCATGAAGACATGTGCGCTTTCCTTGGGTGAGGTGGGTGATGATATGGTAGCTTGTTCATAAATATTCAACATTTCTGCGTTTCTGATACACATTTACCAATTTTCATGCAGAATTTGATTGTGTCATTGGTCCAAACTCAATTGCATTGTTCCAATGACTAGGCACTTCAGCAAGGTTTCACAATAAACAAATATCTGGGCACTGCGTTAGCTAGAATGCAGCTGAAAAGGGTAGTACATGTTATCCGAGATCCTACTCTAATCTCCATCCCTACGGAATGCAGGAATTTAATTGTCAATACTCTCCAGACAGACCTTGTTTAATCTTACTATCTGGAATCACCTAGAAGTGGACAGGTTTGAAGTCAGGGTCCCCTCAATGTTTCTTCCTCATATCATCTCAGGGATGATATAAGCCAATTCTGGCTTGCACAGTAAGGATCTGCATCTGAATTTCGGTAAAACGTCTTTTTATTAATGTCTGTTGTTAAACTTTCTGTACAAATAAAACACAATTGTATTGAATTCATCCAATTAGTGTTGCAAGCAATGAAGGTGATGTAACATTCAGACAGTACAAACATGAAGTCACCTATTATGTGGTATTCTGTGAAATAACATGTTTTCATCATATTGCTCATCAAAGCCTCACATTATTTCAAGATAAAGCTATAATGCATTTCAATATGTTCAGTATTTTCAATCATTGAAATAATATTCACTGTTCAATCCCAGGATATCAGCAGTTTCTGGAATACTCAAATCGGCCCAAATCTGGGGCCAACAACACGCCACGGATAAAGCCAGAGTGATCACATTTTTCTCCATTCTGAAGTCTGATGTGTACACTAACTGCTCTTTACCTGTATCTGCACGATTTTATGTTTGTGCAGCTGCCACATGAATGAATAACTAGAAAAGTCCATGAATGTGCAGGTGTAGAGATGTTACAAAAAAGTGGATGGTGTACATTTATTTCACATTTCACATTTGTATCATAAAATAAACTAAATATATGTAAAGTATATACTTCATTTTATATATTAACTGCATGCAAATTAATTGTACAGTATATAACAGTACACAGTATATCTGTTATTTATGAAAGATTTCATTATATTGTTGATTAACGTACATGAAGTAACTTTTTGCTCTTTTTCCAATGGAACAATGGTGTAGAAGGTGATGAAAAAAGCAGCTTAAGGCACAGGTCTTAGTTAAAAGCCAGCATGCAATTTGACAGATGGCCTCCAGCCTGACATGTAAGCTCTTCACTACACAAATAACACACACTGTTGGATTGTCATGGTGACCGATGAGTCAGATGACCCCTGGGGGGAGACGGGACATCCCGTAAGGGACAGGTTAGTTAGTGAGACAGCACATTTAATAGAGCCAAAGAGTAAAAATAAAAAATGAGTGGGAGGCTGGAAAAGTGGCTGTTGAAACACCGAACAGCCTGTCAAAGGGAAGGGGTAACGGCTACTCAACAAAATATGGGAAAGCTCTGTGAGTAATAAATCAGGAAATATAATGGCATATTCTCCAAAGAGGCAGAACAGTTCTGTTTATATTAGTTACTCACTTCACAGTTTGTTAATATAACTGATATTAACAGTGTTTGAAAGGACCACTTATATGATGATTATATGATGATGATACTTATATGAGTTTTACTTTTGAACAAATTCAAAGGTCTTTGTACTTTTTCTGTCTACATTCTTAGTCTTACACATATGGACCAGGAAATATCTAAAAAATATATCTAAAATGTATACACTTTTAATATGTTACGTTGTTACAAAAAAATAACTATTTGTAAGATGCCTCCATTTATACCTGTAACATTGGGCCAGATATACATTGTGTTAGCCACTTGCCTTGTTTTGCAATAGTGCCATGATCACAGAAATAGAGCCTTTCTTGTATCTTGTAAAAACTTCACAAGTATCCTAGTTGATTCTCAAAGGAGAACATAAATTTCCCTTTGAATCTAATAAACTTGATTTGAAGCAAATAATTCTCTCTCATTTATCTGCCATGTTTTAATGACATAGTTTCTCTAAATATCAATCAATTATTATTATTTAGGCAAAGAAAAACTTTTTGCTATTCTACAGCAAATTTCCACTCTAGCAGTTATGCTCATGTGTCTGTATGTCTGCTATATCAACATCTAATACTTGTAAATTCAAACAAAAATGTGAACAGCATACCATTTAGATGTAGATAGGCTGTTGCTTAGAAACCATGTTTTATATACAAACAGGATACCACAAAAGGGTCCAAAACATGTTTTCAGACCCCAGTTTTCACACACTTAAAGTTCATTTTCCCTGGCAGCCATCACTCAGCACCCAACACTCAGAGTAAGAGTCTTCTGCTCTGGCTTCTCTTTCCCAAGCCTTGTGTACACACCAGCAATGACTCCAGACCAGCTAACATTCATTTCCCTTTAATGCTTTTAATGCCTTTAAATCTTTTATTCTTAATAATATTTTCACTGCAGGCGGTACCAAAAATGTTCAGTTCCCATTTTTGCTGTCTCTTGCTCATTTTCAAATCATCTCATTTACTTTCTTGCCTGGCTACACTCCTCAGGATCACAGATGTCAGTGGGCGATTTTTGAGAAGGCAGCTACCATGTTGGCAGAAAAGCCTGAAAAGGTGGTCTGCAGAATGCAGTTCTTTTATATTTGCCTGTAAAAAAAATATGGTTTAATGGTGCTTAATCTTCATTTAGGTTTCAACAGTTAATCTCTCTGCATGATCAGCGAAAGAGTTAACCAAACACTGTATGAAGCAAGTGTGGAAATTGTTAAAGACTTGCTGACATTTACATGAAAACTGACAGCTGCAGAAGGCAGAAAGTGTTTAAGCCAGCTCCTGAACTTTATGATAAAGGTTACATAGGGCAGCCTGGGGCGGAGCACTATAGTGCACACAAAGTATTTCTATCTGGTCTCTATTCCTATTGAGTCCTTTTAGCAGAAAACTAAAATAAGGAAAAGTCTTGCAAAGCCCCAGGGGATCCCAAAATCTCACCATTGGCCCTTGTAAATGCCTGAGAGAGGAAGCAGGAAGTGCCGAACTTTAAGAGGAAAAAAGCAGGTCCTTTTACAAACAGCACAATACAAATATCTGCACAACAGCACAGAAGGAAAAGCACTTTGGTGCAGCTTGCTGTAAACCTTGGGTGCTTGTGCTTTTTCCAGATGGCTTTGCAGACAGTCCGAATCCTCCTTCCACCTCCAGCTGTCCCAATCTGTTGCTGGGGAATGACAATAATTCAGTATCTCTCAAGAGACCTGTTTATAGTGCAGGTTGACATCTCCTCCCAAGTAGAGCTGCGTAATTATTTAATACATAGCACATCACTCACAATCTTTTGCTTGTCTAAGGAAGTAATGTGAGATGGATTGAACTGCACTACTCCAAGGGCTCCATTCATTTCAGACCATATGGATTTTGAATTTATTCAGGGTTATACATATCCAAGTCAAGGGATTGCATTATACTGGCAGACGGTTGTATGCCTACTGCCTATTTATATACCTTATTTTCTTGTACATGTATTGTGCAATTGTAAGAAAGAAAGAATAAGCTTGGCATAACTAAGCACAAGTTAACTTTGACAGCAAAAAAGTAATAGCCAATAGTGACCCACACGTACTAGTTTATTCATTCATTCATCCATTTTCTTGACCACTTATTCCTTTTCAGAGTCACGGGAGAGCCGGCAGCATAAGGCACAAGGCAGGAACAACCCTAGACAGGGCGCCAATCCATCGTAGGGCACACATACACACACACACTCACACACTAGGGCCACTTTAGAGACACCAATCAACCTAACGTGCATGTCTTTGGACTGTGGGAG